>BSBM01000314.1:9272500-9872500 GCA_027924585.1 Larix kaempferi
AAAGTTATATATTCCAGAAGGTCATCCATTTTTTTACATTTCATATTTTTACACCTATTCCGAAAAAGTTTTGTAGTTACCTCTAATAATTCATTTTAATGATAATGTATTTTTTTTCCAGCATGTCATTGCAACTAACGTGTCATAATTGGGTATCATTACCTTGCACCAACCCTTATATCCAATCTCCTCAAGATGTTTCAACAAACCATTCGATAGGGATAATTTTTCCTCTAGCCCAACTAAATGATCGATCCCAATGTAGATGTTTTCACTAGAGCCAACATTCTATGCAAGTTTTATATTGATCCATTTGAAGACTTTTACAAAATCTGTGCAAAAGTATGAATAATTCCTTGATGAGTGCCATGGATTTCTGATCCACTGAGATATACCATATTTTTCATATTTCTCAATAAGAACTCTATTCCACAAACCATCCCCAAAAATTCCTCTCCAAAAGCTCTTCATGCACATGGCTATATTAAACCATTCTAAAAATTTTATGTTCCAACATCCATTCTTTTTGGTCTGTGATAATTTTTCCCATTTTACTAGATGTATCTTTTTCTTTTCCACCGAGCCTGGCCATAGAATGTTGAACATCAAAATACGTAAGAATATTATCACATAATTTGGAATTAAATCTAGTCAGAACTAGTAAGCAGGTATTCATGTGAGAACAATATTTAGCATAATCAAACATCCTCTGAGAGTCAAGTAACTGTAAGTCCAATTGTTGATTTTCTTTTCAAATTTGTTGATCAACCATATCCAGTCTCTGCAACTGTAACCATTTGGCTTCAAAAAGTAACCAAGATATTTGAAACCTTCCACCATTAAATAAGTCTGATATGGAAGAAAAGTAGTCACCAAACTGAGAGTATGGATGTCCACTTTATGGAAGAGGAAAGCAGACTTGCAACTGCCAGTGACTTCCATACCTAAAGCAACACAAAATAAGTTGATTAAGCTAGCAAAACACGACCATTCATCAACTGAACCTCTTCCAAATAGGACTGCATCATCAACAAATAATATGTGTGAAATAAAAACAGACTTTGTAATCTTAATACCCTTTAAATTCCCTTCCCTCCTAGCATTGTGAATCAAATTACTGAATCCTTCAATTACCAATAAAAAGAGATGCAGGGACATAGTACAACATTGTCTGAGACCACGAGAACTATTAAAACTAGATGTAGGAGTGTCATTTAGAAGAACTGCAAAGTTTTCCAATGTTACACAAGCCATGATCCAATTTGTCATCAATAACGGCAAACCGATTTGAAGAAGAACTAACCTTAAGTAGTCCCAATTTACTATGTCATATTCCTTGACAAGATCCATTTTTAGGATCAAAGCATCCATGTCCTTCTTTTTTATGGAATGTAGGACCTCCTGAGTAACCCCAACAACATCTAAAATCAGTTTATTTATAAGGAAACCAAATTGTTCTCTTGTCACCATGTCCGCCAATTTTGGTCTTAATCTATTGGAAATTATCATAGTGATAATTTTATAGGAAAGGTTACAAAGTGAAATTGGTTTATAATAATTAAAACACCCAATTTTTTCATTTTTGGTATGAGAGAAATATGGGTATGATTTAAGGAATTTGATACATAAAAACCTTCAGCTCTATATTGCTCAACCATCTGAAGTAATTCTTCTCCCATTATGTCAAAAAAATCCAAAAAAGGTTTGACATTCCACCCATCTAGGCCTAGACTTTTGTCTTTGGAAAACATTGTGAGAACCCCTTCTATCTCTCTTAAGGTGACAAGGCCCCTATCTTAACACCTTCTTTAGGAGAGAAAAAAGTAGGGAAATGTTTAATGACATTAATTTGTTCTAAGATGTTTTTTTTTCCAGGATCCTTGAATTGATTATAAAATTGTTCTTTTGCAGCCCATTTCATCTCATCTTCATAATGTAAAATGTTGTTTTTTCTAGGATCCTTGAATTCATTATAAAAATGTTCTTTTGCAACCTATTTCAACTCATCTTTAGAATGTAAAATCCTTCCATCTTCTGATTTTAAGTCCCAAATGGAGTTTACATTTCTTCTATATGTAGCAAATTTATGAAAAAAAATTGTATATTTATCTCCTAGGGCCACCCATTAAGTAACCCTACTTTTTAACCTCCATTTGATCTCCTCTTGTTCTAGAAGATGGCTTTTCTTCTTTTCCAACATCAAAAGTTCATTATTTTCCTCATCTAAGAAAATACGAGAAGGCTTATTTTTATAAATCTTATCAATTGAATTATCTAGAGCTTTTAGTACTTTAACCTATTCTTCCAACTTTTATTTTTCCCACTTTACCACAATCTCTTTCAAAAAAATTAGTTTTCTTCCATTTTTTTCCATTGGACATAAGCGATCCTCCACCTAAAAATAATTCCAAGAAACTTTGATCAAATCACAGAAAACTGAGTCCTTTAATCACATATTGTTGAATTTGAAAGGATAGTATCTCCTTGTGATAGCCTCATCTAGTTGAAGAACAATTGGGAAGTAGCCAGAGATGTTTGTCATGATACCCCAAGTCCTATACCGTTGAAAAGTTTTATCCACATGTTCATTCATTAGAAAACGATCTAATCTCTTGCTAACAACTTCCTCACATTTTCGACCATTACACTAGATGGGCTCGAGGTTTACAAGCTCCATGTCCATGAGATTATTCCTTTGCAAAATGATTTTGAAGAGTTTGATAGATGTGTTTGAGAAAACTCACTATGGATTGGGAATACCACAACAGATAGATGACTACTAGAAATCAACTCAATTCTCAAAACAATGCTATTATAAATGACAATGTTAAGATAATGGAGAAATGCAACCAACCTCGATCCAAATGTTTGATGTAGATCCCCGTTGGAGCTTTCAATCCATGCACTTGAAATCTGCAAATTAGTCTTGATAGCCAATATCCAACAAGTACATATAATATATAAATGACATTAACATTATCAATAACAATGGTCCAGAATATCACAAGCAAATGTAACCCAATGTATAATAAACAACATTTACAACATGAATGGACGAAAATATGAGTATCTCTATTAATAAACAATAAGAAGTACAAAGTGATACGACCTCTTGCCGGAAACCAATCTGAACCAAGATCTGGATCAATCTACTTGTGCCTCCACCACTTAAATCCTCCATGAATAGCAAACTCAAACTAGATAGGATTTTGGAAGGTGAACATAAAGGGTTCACAACTACAAGGATCCATGAGTGTAGACTCAAGATAGGGAAAAAATCCACTAGAGTTCTCTTGCTATTCCCTTCTCTTCCCATCCATAAGCCATATGTGCTCAATATATAGTCCTCTCAAAGGTAGGTGAAAGGACACATCGAGGCGTTACTCGGGTAGATGGAGAGCCAAAGGTCACCCAATGATCGCTTTTTGGGAGTAAAAAGTAATAAACTAGTGATTTTTACCATTTTACTTGATACCCATGGGCTATAGTGATGCAACTCGTGGGTATGCATGCTATAATGATGCAACATGCGGGTAGGAATGAAAATAGGGAAAAATAGTATCTCTGAAGGATATAAGTGGATTCGAGTCAGTGAAATGGATCCTACAGGCCAAAGAATGATGATGCTCACAGGGTGGAAGATTACATTGTAGCAGATGCCCCCTAATGTGTGAGGTCAGAGACTGATACTACGATGGCCGAAATACATTATAAAACTCAAGGGTATGTTCCCTCAAGGTCAAAAGGTCATCAAATTGTGAAGGGCCAATATAAGCTCTGCAGGGCTCGACAGGGAAAAGTGCTTAGGCACCAAGCTAACAATTGAGTAAGCGGGAGTCGGCAAAAGGCTCAAGCAGCATGCAGGATGATGCAATGCAATCACAACATGATATAACTGAGGGAAGTCCTTAAGGGAGATGGCCAGCATAAGACAAAGTAGAGTATGAGTCTTTATCGCAATGTCATGGCGTAACTACAAAGGACTCCCAATCCTAAGGACAAACAACGTCATGGGCACCAGAATGCATAAAGGGGTTCTAACTAGGGTACCCATGTTCGAAAAAGCCCTACTGCCACATAACGACACTTCTAAAGCAGTGTGAAGGTTTCGTGTCGGTTATGAAGCGGGGTCGCACCTAGGGTTTATGAAAATGGTCAATAGGTCAAATGCATAATGCATGCGAAAATGGCATCTAACCTATATTCCAGATGTGAAACGTACCTTCTGTAGGTGTGAAATGGTTCAGAACAACTTTCGCCGAGGAAATATGATTAAAACACTACTCCATGACAGGATATTAGTTCATAACGGCTCAAAATGGCAAAAACTATAGAGAAGTGGGTCCAGAAAATTATAAATAGTAATAAAATTTTCCAAATTACAATTCATTTGCACTATTCACCAATTTGGAGTTTGTGGTTAGTTTTTACTTGAAAGTTCAGTTGTTGATCCTGGGAGCTACAAGAGACCATTCAGCAAACCATCCGGAGCAAGTTGGTAGTTACTTCCATACCTC
Organism: Larix kaempferi; assembly: GCA_027924585.1. Classification (NCBI taxonomy): domain Eukaryota; kingdom Viridiplantae; phylum Streptophyta; class Pinopsida; order Pinales; family Pinaceae; genus Larix; species Larix kaempferi. The sequence continues at coordinate 9,277,018 of BSBM01000314.1, forward strand.
TCATTTTAATGCTTTTATTTCAGTTTTTATCGGTGGTTTTTTGAGTTTGGCCAAGCCCTAGATGGCTTTGGCGCTACCCGTGGGCTATAACTATGCGGGTCGCAGGTAGGGCACCAAACACACAGTCAACAAATAGACTGGCCATGGGTACCCGCCACTATATACAAATTAGCTCGCGGGTATGGCCGTGAAGAAATTTTAATCATGAAACTGACCAAAACTTGTTTGTTTTCCATTCCAGGATGGTTCTAGAGTGGATGGAGAGAGAGCATGACCAAGTTGATGAGGCCATGCGTAATGATTTGCAAGCGCAGCAGGCATTGCAAGCATGTGGTTTTTATAAGTTCTAGAGTATAGGGGGTTTAAGGGCCCAAAACCTATTACTCCGTCACCCGATAGACTACTGGGATATGGATGCACAAAACTTCATCCTCAACGGGAAAAGCCTTACACTGGAAGTGGAGGATATCTACTTCATTACCGGTTTGTCCCGTAGAGGGGAGGTGGCTAGTCTTTGGTCTCAGGCCGTGGGAGGTGAGATCACTGTTCAAGACTACATATCGTGGTATTGTCCCACAAACACACGAGCGGTGGGAAGCCAAGTGCCCGTCAATGCCATAGTATATCTAAGCACAAATATCATTGTGGCTACCTTGGTGCGGATCACAGGGTCCAAAGATCTGTACCAGGCATCCAGGACGGTGATGTTCTATGCATCACAATGCATGCAACCTATGGTATTCGACTGGTGTACTACTTTGCTTGTGTCTATGAAGACACAATTGATGGAATGCAAAGAGGGGAAGGCCAAAATTTTTGGGTATGGTAGTATCCTATGCAACTTCTTCTTTGAGAGGGTTCCGGGGCTTAGTTCGAAGGTGGATGTCCCTCCTCACAGTCTCCGTGATCCAACCCTAACCCAGTGGGATGAGATCTTGACACGATAGGGTGGTGGCCGTCTGGCGTCACCATATACTGAGGAGTTCTTCCACTGGTGGAATTGACAGGTGATCACTATAGAGGACTATCCCTATGCAGGGATAGACTTCAGACAGGATCGTGACATGCCACTACCACTAGGCGCAGTGTTCAAAGAAATTAGTGAGTACTCTTTTTGTTTTGTGTTTATTAAATTTTTATGGATTTTTTATTATAGTTGAAATGCAAAAAATCTTTTTGGTGGTAGTATCAAGTGCTAAAGTTTGATTGTTTTCTCACAGACAAAGGCCCGGTGAGACCCGAGGGATTCCCGAGACATGGTCGTCGGGGTAGAGGTGATTAGGTAGGAGATGCTGCATCAGGGTGCACACTTTAGACATTGCGACACAACATATCATGGATGGTTTCCCGCGTACCACAGATAGAGGTAGCCTGACTACCTGAGGCCATGCAGCTCCAAGTAGTGGGTGTTCTTGGTGAGTGGGTGTGGCTACTGTAGCAGGTAGCCAATGTAGTACAGTACTTCTGTGAGACACATCTCGTCGAGGCGATAGCTAGGCCTCCTCAAAGGGAATAGATATCCCAGGGTCTCATTTTTTGTATCGATATTTATATTTTGAGGGCTACGGGCTCCAGTTTTGTATGACACTACCATTTTTGGACATAATTATATATATATAAAACTTTGGTTCTCAGTTCTACTATATGTGTGTATGTACAAATGTATGAATGTCTTTGTATTTATGTGGTTCATGATCAATGTGACAAATTCCAATCTAATACATAGTTAGCATATGCATCAGATATATAATTAAGACTTCTTGGAATGTGAATATATGTAATTGAAGCAAAATGTCTCTCCAAGATTCATACCTTAAGGAATTTCCGTAGTAATGTAGGGTCTCGTACACGGTACTTCCCATTCAGCTGAGACACAACTAGTTGTGAATCCAGGCGGACTTCTAAAGACCAGATGTTATGTGAAATAGCATCCCGAAGTAGCTCAATAATGGCACTATACTTAGCCACATTATTAGATGTAGGACCGAGGCAAGCACCTCCTGAGGACACAAATAGGTGGTCAGGTGAGAAGATAACCTAGGCAGCAGAAGCAAGCTGCTGTGTATGTCGGCTAGCACCATCCGCAAAACCTAAGAATGTAGGATATCCCATTAACATCTGTCAATCAAACAGAAGCTAATCAATAGACTCGACAGCCAAAAGACAAGTTAAACTATGTACATAAAAACTATACAATAGTGTAAAAAAGTATCATCCTAAACCAGAGGTTCAAGCGTAATACCGCTTGAGGTAGAGCCCATTTCTAAGCTCCTTCAAGGAAATTCCCTCATAGTCTTCCTAGTCATAAGCTCATTTTTCGAGGACATGCCTCACAATGTAAGGACCATGCCACATGGGATTGAACTTGCCTGCCCCCAGGGGTTCTTTAGCTTGGTCATACAAAAGTACCAAGTCACCTTCAGCATACTTCTGGGGATGGATAGACCTATAATATTGAACCTTGATATGACTCTTGTTAACATCAATGGCCACAGTGGCATCTCGACGTTGCTCATCAAGTTGCTCGAGGTGTACGAAACGTTGCTCAATATCTGCTGTATCAGGGAGGATCTCTATGGCTAGCTTGAGCAAAGGGATTTCACATTCAATTGGTAAAAGTGACTCCACACCATGAACTAACTGAAATGGTGAGAACCCGGTGGCAGTCTTAACTGCGGTTCGATATGCCCATAAAGAAGGATATAACATGATATGCCAATTGGTCTTGCTTTGTTGGATGGTATGTTGGAGAATGGTCTTCAAAGACTTATTTACTGCTTCAACTTGACCATTCGCTTGAGGATAGTAGGAAGATGAGTGTTCCTGTCGAAACCCAAGCTTGAGAGACAAATCCTCCATCATCTTGTTTTGAAAGTGACTTCCATGGTCAGTGACAATCTCTTTCGGGATACCGAACCGAGTGATAATCTGGTTGAACACGAAATGGGCTACAGTAGCACCATCAACTTTTATAGTAGGCATGGCCTCAGCCCACTTGGATAAATAATCCATGGACATGATAATATGGTGATGCTCCCCAGCTGAAGCTGGTTTGCAATCCATGAAATCTACCCCCCACTTAGTGGAGGGACCGACATTGACGACTGGATGGAGGGGCGCTGGGTGTGAGTGTATGTTCCGAGAAAACACCTGGCAAGGGTGACATCTATTCACAACATTAATACAATCTTTAAAGATGGTAGGCCAAAAATAACCAGCTCGCATGATACGCTGGGCTGTAGCAAGCCCTGATAAGTGACCGCCACACGCCCCCGCATGGCAATCATTAAGTACCCGCTCCGCTTCTTCATGAGTCAAGCAACGACATAGAATGGAATCCTTTCCTCGGCGATACAGAGTATCACCGATGATAGTATAACCTTTAGCATGATGTTTGACATGCCATCGCTCATCTTGTGAATAATGCGGAGAAAACTTCAAAGTTTGGAGATATACAATGACATCCCCATACCAAGGGTCCTTAGACGAGATAAGAAATAAGTGTTCATCCACAAATGAATCTTCATGAATGGCATCCTCATCAAGTCGTGGAAGGTTCGACATAAGCTCAGCGAACACCAATGATTTCACCGATTTTTTCGAAGCAAAATCAAGATCAAATTCTTGAAGGATTACAATCCATTTATTATACTTACCCCTGATAAGGTGTCATGATAGCATGAACTAAAATGGATTGATGTGATCTACAACTGTGGTTGTTTAAAGCAAAATGTAATGTCGTAACCGCTGGACTTCGTGGAAAGTCGCAATTGCCATCTTTTCTACGTGAGTGTACCTTAGCTTAGCATCTACTAAATTCCGAATGAGATAATAGATAACATGCTCGACGAGCACATCATCTACCTGAACCAAGACCATGCCAATAGTCTCTTGAGACGCGGCCACATAAAGAATGAAATCTCGTGTAAAGTCCGGTGGACTAAGCATAGTGGCCGATACCAAAGCTTTCTTAAGGGCATCTAAAGACTACTAGGCTCACTCAACCCAGATAAAAGGTGTGTCTTTCTTCAATAAGTGTGCGAAACCTTTGGTAATATTAGCATAGTTAGCTATAAACCGACGCAGAAAAGTAGCTCTCCCTTAGAGGCTCTGAAGTTGTAACAAATTACACGAAGGAGGCAACTAAAGTATTGCCTCAACTTTGAGAGGATCGACTCTAATACCCTTTCTTGAAACTATGAATCCTAGAAGGTGACCAGTCCTAACATTTAAGATACATTTGTTTGGATTCAATTGAATTTTGTAGTGGATACATCGTTCGAGAATCATACGGAGGTGCTTGGGGTGGTCCACTCTCTTGCGAGAATGGCCAGCAAGATCATCCAAGAAAACTTCCATAATCATCTTAAGATCGTGAAAAGCATAGGTCATGGCTCGCTGAAAAGTAGCTCCGACATTTTTAAGGCCAAAGGGCATTTTCCGATATGAAAACGTTACCCATGGACAAATAAATGTCCTCTTATGTTGGTCCGCGGTTTTGATTTGAATCTGATTATAACCCGCGAAGCCATCCATGAATGAAAAAATATCACTCCCTGCACAAGCATCCAATATTTGGTCAACGAATGGCATAGGGAAGTTGTCTTTCGGACATGCACTTTTCAAATATCTAAAATCAGTGTATACACGGATCGTTCCTTACTTTGTATCCACAGGAACGCGGTTTGACACCCATTCGGTAAGGGGAATGGGGTAGATGAAACCAGCTTTGAGCAATTTCTCCACCTCTGCATTAATAGCAGCTACCTTCCTAGGATTCACAGCACGTAACCATTTTCAAACCGGTTTATCATCAGGATACGTTGTAATCTCGTGTTCAACAATGCGGGGGTATATTCCTGGCATCTCCTCGTATGACCAAGCGAAAGCTTCCTGGAGTTCTGTAAACAAGTAAGTGTATATAGCGATCTCCTCAGGATCACAATCGGAACCGATGTAAACGTTATCCATCTTTCTGTGAGTGCGAGGGATGTTGATTGAAGTGGTTGGGGAAATATTGGCCATATTCCCCTCCACAAAAACATCATGCGACTCCAAAAGAGCCACAGGGTGACCAACCATCTCTGCTAGAGTCATCCTAAACTCCACTTGCTCAACGAGCTCGAGGTTGGGAAGCAAATAAGAGTGATGGTGCATATCTTCCCAAGGCCTCTCACTACCACACAGGGCCTCCATGATAGCTTCATCAGATGGTAAAGTATCATCAAGGCAATCATGTGAAAAAGATGAGTTGGATGCCCAAACTAGCAGCATAATGGGACCTTCTTTGACTGTCTGGGTGTTAAATTTTGAGCATTAATTCACAATACTCTTGGATATTTATTGAGAGAATAACATATACAGTATATCAATGCATAACAATCACAATAAGCATGAAAAGCATCACAAGAATCAAAAGCATGAGAGACAAGAGACACAGAGTTTCTGTGGGGAAAACCCTAAGGTGAAAAACCCCATAACTTCCTCAGAGATAGAGAGAGCAATGGCTCAACCAAAGTACAACCAAAATACACTTGAGATAGTCTCCTAGAGTAGATGATCCTACTTCTCAATAATGCGCCACTTTCTGAGTGAGAGAAGTGTGTCTTTTCGAATGATCCAAATAGAGATCTCCTGATCTCTATTTATACTTAACTTGTTTGCCTAGTGACCTTATGGGGCCGACTTGTCTATCTAGATACATCCACAATATAATATATATTTTAGGGCCGACCCCACACATGGTGGTCTAATAACCCATCGGCAAGTACACACACTTGCGACACTTGTCAATCCACATGACGACACTTCCTTATTGAGGAATAACACATCTCTTATAAGGGTGCAATAAATATATATGAAATACATTCTGAAGTTACATATACATCAACACTCCCTCTTAACTAGGAAAGTATTTCTCGACACAGTTCTGCTAGACAAGTCTTCTTCCCGGGATCATCATCATCGATGCATCATCATCACTATTGCTGCTATCTCAACCAATCTCTGACTCTACTCATCATAGGAAGTTCTATAGAGCCAATTCTTTTTCATACTAGATGTAGGCCCACCACCTGCAGGTCTTCATCATCTGTGCGAACGATCTGATAGAGGTGGCCTCTCAGGACTAATTTTATGTGCGGATGCAATACCGGAAAGAGTATCCCAGGAACATTTATGTGCCTAATCACGACTGGAAAGATCTCCCATGATTGATTACATGCATCTCCTCCACAATACCTTTAAAGAACATCCCAAGAACATTTATGTGCCGCAACAGAACCGACAAGATCTCTAAAGAGCATCCTAGGAATTATTACAAGCACACAGCTCAACCTCTCGGATCTCCAGGACCAATTACATGTGGATAGACAAAACCTTTAAAGAGCATCTCAGGAACATTTATGTGCCACAGCACGACCGGTAAGATCTCTAAAGAGCATCCCAGGACTAATTACAAGCACACAGCTCAACCTCTCGGATATCCAGGACTGATTACATGTCTCCGTAGTAATACCTCATCCCAGGATTGATTACGAGCACACAGCTCAACCTATCGGATATCTGAGGACTTATTACATACTACATAGCAATACCAGAAAGAGTCCCCCAGGAACATTTATGTGCTGCAGCACGACCGGTAAGATCTCCCAGGATTGATTACATGCTATTTGCACAACCTACCACATATCATCTCTGACCTCCAAGTATCAACCTGATACTCATAATCCAACGGATCATCATCGCATGAGGCATCATCCTGATGCCCATGATCATACAGATCATCATCACTTGTACCATCCTGGTACATATCATCTGGAGCAACATCCTGAAGCTCATTATCATGATCAACCTGATCATATAATGCATCCACCTGATGCACACCAAGTATCTACCTGATACATATCATCATACATGATCCACCTGATCATACAGTGTCTCCACCTGATACAAATACCAATACATGATACATATCAACATACATTATCTACTTGATTATACAAAGTATCCACCTGATACATATACAGATACATGGTCCAAGCATCCAACATGATGCATATACAAATACATACAAATGATCCAAACGATCATATCCAACATCCAACATGATGCATACATACATATAAATGATCCAACTGATCATATCCAACGTCAACATGATGCATACATACATACAAATATAAATGATTCAACTGATCATATCCAACATCCAACATGATGCATATACAGAGCAGTAATTGGAGAATCGTCCTGATGCTCATCATCCAGCGCTTACATCCACAGCCATGTGAAGGATCCTCCTTCCAACATGCTTGGAATGGCTTCAGCAAATGTGACCAACAATTCTTCCTCGAAGTGTCGTCGATCTGAAGAACACCAAGTCTCTCCCTGAGGTACTCAAACTTCACCCTGGCTAGTGGCTTTGTCAACACATCTACAATCTGCTCGTCCGTCGCAACATACAGGAGCTTCACGGCTCCTCTCTTCACCATATCCCTGATATAGTGATATTTGATCTCTATGTGTTTCGACCTGTCATGAAACACTGGGTTCTCAGACAGATTCACACAACTCTGGTTATCACAGAATATACCAGTAGCATCCAATGGGAGATCAAATAACTCAGACAGTAGCTTCTGTAGCCATACTGCCTCACAACTAGTTGAACAGGTTGCAACATACTCTGCATTAGCTGTACTCAGTGCTATGCAGGACTTCTTCCTACTGAACCAGGAGATCACACCTGATCCCATACTAAAGCAGCACCCAGATGTGCTCTTCTTATCTGCAGCACTGCCAACCCAATCTGAATCAACATAACCCTGCAGGTTAAACTTTTGATTCGCTTCATACTTGAGCCCATTATCCACTGTACCCTTCAGGTACCTCAGGACATGATTTACAACAACTAGGTGAACACTCCTCGGATCCATCAAGAACTGGCTCAATGTGTTCACTGCAAAGCAAATATATGGTCTCGTGTTCGTCGGGTACATCAAGGACCCAATCATCTGACGATACATAGAGACATCAACTGGCTCAAATGTAGCATCACATAGAAGCTTCAGATTCGATGCCATGGGTGTGGCCATGGCCTTGCAATCCATCATCCCAAATCTCTTCAGGATATCTACTGTGTACTTCCCTTGACCAAGAAATATCCCACCTGAATTCTGCCACACCTCCATACCTAGGAAATAATGCATCATTCCCAAATATTTCATATCAAACTTAGCAGCAAGCTTCCTCTTAGTATCTACAATCAATCTGTCATCTCCTGTTACAAATAAGTCATCCACGTACAGAAGTAGAATCACAGGATTTCCTATTGTGTGTCTTAGAACCAAGTGGCTGCTCCACATACACTTCCTCTTTAACTACACCATTCAAGAAAGCAGTCTTGACATCCATCTGGTGTATCTTTTATTTCATCACTTTTATATTTTTCTATGTTTCCATCTGCAGCATGCTTGATCTGATAGATCCATTTGGAAGTCATTACAGACTCCGCTTTAGGTATTGGTACTGCATCCCAAACATCATTCTTCATGATCGACGAATCATCGCATTCTTCCATTTCTTCATCCCAGATCCTGGGAACTTCAATATATTCAATATCTTCAATAGATATCTTTGTTGCTGGAACAAATGTTGTAGTCGTTCTTTTGTAGGTGAAGGTATACGGTCTTTCCTACAAAACAAGTTAAATTGCATGATTAGAAACATCTCATAATTTTCAGAACAAATTCTTACACATAAGGAAATATGTCATACAGTCATGCAATTATCTTAGCCAATGCTTCAATACAACATTTATCCATATCCCGTAACTTTCTCGATGCCTTCCAATCTTTACCAGAACATTGTTAAGAGTGTGCACAACTCCCAACATGTCAGCAAAGAGGTTTCATTCTAGATAAGTAGCAATGGAATGTTGTATAGTGCCATAGGCCACTTACCCATGTATATTAGTAGTATACAGTTCATCAATGCAACTATTCTAATATGCATAATGCACATCCTAAATTTAGGAACATAAGCATATACATCATTGAACAATTTTATTTAAACAAACAAATATGCAAGAAATGATAATTAAAATACTTATATTTGTTTGTTTGTTGGGTGGACTCCTTCTGAGTCTTTGCTTCCTTGCAGGAGATGCTGGAGTCCTAATCTGAAGTAGCTTCTCCTACAGCTTTCTATTGTGGAATGTAGAGAGATGGTCAACTCCCTCTAAATATCTGCATCCTTGCAGAAACCACTGGAGTGTGTTCCCTCTTGATCTTTGCTTCCTGGATTACCTGTTCTTGAACTTATATTCATTCTCGATCCCTATGCATGCTTGTTAGTATCATCATTGTGTTAACCTCGAGGTCCCATACATAATCATTAGTATAATATTAAAATTATCAAAACACAGTAATCTCAAGCATGTATAGTCAGGATCATTTCAAACAAAAATAATAAGCATTCTTATGGTTAGTCATAATAATCCTAAACCCGTGATTACTCAAACCTATGACTCTTCTCGTTAGTCATATTATTAATATGCATAAGTCCTAGATTACTCAAACATGTAACTTCAAGAGTAATCATTATCAACCACACAAAAGTATATGATATATATAACAAAACATACCTAGCCATCATATTTGTTAGTTATGTCTAGCAATGTGTTCTTGTTCTCTTCAATGACTTGCATAACTCATTAGTTAACTTTTGCAAAAACAAATTATACATACGTCCTTAGAGAACTGGATGACATGGAACCAAAAACATATGAGTGGATGATTTCCAAGATGCCTTATGCCTTTCCTTCACTGCTTGGAAATGCCTTCTTAATATTCTTACCTTTTGCACATCCTTTGCAAACACCTTCATGTTTGGTCTTGATTTCAGGAAGACCCTCTACATCCTTGCTTGTAATTGGAAGTGCCCTATCATGCATATGAGCAAGTCTTCTAAGCCAAAGTTCACTTGGCTCCATGGATTCATGCACCATGGCATGTTCAGGTTGTCCTTTTAATTTATACAAACCTCCCTCTTGCTCTCCAATCACAACTGCATCATCTATGGTCTTTCCCTTTGGCCACATTAGGACTTGGCCATCCACAAATGAAACCCTCATACCTTTTGTATCCAATGCAAAGATGGAGAGTAAGTTCTTCTTGAGCCTAGGTACATAAAGGACTTCTTTCATCTTCAAAGATTTTCCAAAATCTAGGTTGTAGGAGGCTTCACCACTTCCTTTGATGGGATATTGATAATCATCCCCAAGTTTCACTTTATGGGGTGATTCAAGTTCAAACAGATTTACAAAGGATTCTTTAAACCTAGTCATGTGTTTGGAATCCCCACTGTCAATTAACCAATCATTACAACCATGGGAGATAGTACCTGTGAGAGCAGAGATTAGAACATACTCTTCTTCACTTGATGAGTCATCATTACTATCATCACTTTCTTCCCTAGCCTTCTTCTTTGGAGGTTCATCATCTTCGGCAACATGAGCATGGTACCTTCTTTTGTTACCCTTCTTCTTCTTGCTAGAGTTGTTGTTGTTTTGGTTGTCCCTTTTGTTCTTGGGACATTCTGAAGCAAAGTGACCCTTCTCATTACAAGTGAAACACCTTGGATCTTTCTTGTCTTTGTGAAAATGATGAGAAGATTTCTTCTTGTGATGGGATGGCTCCCTCTTGAACTTGCCCTTCTTAGTGTGAGCTATGAGAGCTTGATCTTCATTTCCCATCTTCTCTTCTCTTGCCACAAGCCTTGATTCTTCTTGAGAACATTCCTCCCATAATCTGCTGAAGGAGATTGACTTCTTTCTGGCACAAATCCTCTGGATAAAAGAGCCCCATGACCTAGGTAGGCCATTCAAAGTAGTCATAACAATTTCACCATTCTCCACCATTTCATCTACAGCTTCAAGTTGTTCCTTGATTTGAGAGACCTTGGATAAATAGGATTGAATGGTTTCTCCATTCAACATCTTGACCCCTTTCAATTGATTCCGCAGGGTCATATTCCGATTTATGTTCTTTCCTTCAAATAGCTTGGTCAAAGAGTCAAACATAGCCTTGGGTGTCTTTAGAGAAGACACATGGGGTATGAGATGGTCTTTGATAGAATCAACAATGATTCTCTTTGCCTTGACCAAGTTCTTTTTATGCAATACCTTAGCCTCTTCATCCTTTGGGATAGGGATGTCTTCTTTTATATATGAGTCCAACTCATTCTCTTCCAGTATTAACCCATTCCTATACTTCCAAGCTCAGAAGTTATCAGCCCCTTCAAGCTTATCCTTAAGCTTGGTGTGGTGAGACATCTTAAAGAGTACTTCAAATGGAAATAGAAAATATTTAGGTCTTACCACTTGAAATGCTGAAAAATGGATCTGGTCCTGGATTAGGGTTTGTCGAAAAAACCCTAAAAATTCAAAATGTGAATTTCAACTTTTTGAAAGGATAGAAAGATGCACCTTGATGATCTGATCAGCCTAGTGTATTCAGAATTTGAGATCAGCAAAGCTTTACCCTTCAGATTTGCCTTTTTGTCCTCTCGGGTTCATTAGGGAGAGCCCTGAATTAGGGTTTGAGTTGCTTAGAGATCTACCCAGCCAAAAATATCGATCCAAAGCTCTAAACTTTGATTTTTGCAAGGAGCTTCCAGCTATGTCTTCGGATTTCAGAAATTCCTATTTTTGTGGAAACCCTAATTTTTAGGGCCAAATATGAAAATGCTCAGAATTGAATTCTAATTGGATAGATAGATTCTCCTTGATGAGTAGAGTCAATCTACTATACTACTTTTCCAAAATCTATGGAGAGAAACCCAATAAACAAGAAAATCAAGTTTTCGTCACTGCAAAATGTCTTCTTCTCACGTTAGCTCTAATACCATGTTAAATTTTGAGCATTAATTCACAATACTCTTGGATCTTTACTGAGAGAATAACATATATAGTATATCAATGCATTACAATCATAATAAGCATGACAAGCATCACAAGAATAAAAAGCATGAGAGACAAGAGACACAGAGTTTCCGTGGGGAAAACCCTAAGGTGAAAAACCCCACAACTTCCTCAGAGATAGAGAGAGCAATGACTCAACCAAAGTACAACCAAAATACACTTGATATAGTCTCCTAGAGCAGATGATCCTCCTTCTCACTAGTGCGCCACTTTCTGAGTGAGAGAAGTGTGTCTTTTCGAATGATCCAAATAGAGATCTCCTGATCTCTATTTGTACTTAACCTGTTTTCCCAGTGACCTTATGGGGCCGACTTGTCTATCTAGATACATCCACAATATAATATATATTTTAGTACCGACCCCACACATGGTGGTCTAATAACCCATTGGCAAGTACACACACTTGCGACACTTGTCAATTCACATGACAACACTTCCTTATAGAGGAATAACACATCTCTTATAAGGGTGCAATAAATATATATGAAATACATAGATGAAATACATTTTGAAGTTACATATACATCAACATTGGGAAGAAGAGAGATCCGGATCTGCAATGGTTTGTTGGATATGATCGTAAGCGAGCTCCGCTACAGATAAAGGCATAGACATCCTGACATGCACAATGTCTCCAGACGTGGAACTCGTGGACGGTAAAGTCCATGGATCATCTAAATAGGAGGTCCGGAATAACATATTATTCGAAGGAGGAGACACATTGTCGGTAATGGTTCCAATAAAATTCACAGGTGTAGAAAGATTATAAGTTCCCATCAGTGAGGGGTACATTCCAACACCTATGTTCCCAATTGCTGGGTGAGAATTAGAGACTTGCGGGACTACAGATCCCATGGATGCTGCGGAAGGAGTGCCAACAAAATCTAGCTGATCAATTGTCACAATCTTGCCTTCATGGGGAAAACAGATAACTCTAAATACAATAGATCCGACAACCTTCATAGTCTACATCCAATTATGACCCAGTAAAAGGTTGTAGTCGATGGGCGCATCAACCACGTCGAATTCAATAGGCACAGACTTACCTCCCAAGGAGACAACAAGGGAAGGGATAATTCCATGTGGCGTAAAAGATCTACTGTCGAATGCAGTGAGTGTAGTTATAGACGCGAGTAGAGGAGGAGAGCCAAGATATTTCCAACAAGTTAACGACATTACTGATGGAGAAGCACCTTCATCAACCATAGTACGTTTGACGAAGCTCTGAAGGAAAACCACCTGGATTTGAAAAGCCACGTGGTAAGGTAAGCGAGGCTAGACATCAGTAGTATTGAACTTGATAACACTAGGATCTCCGCCATCCTGAACTGCTAAATCACTCAAGAGGGCATGCTTCTAAGAAGAACAGGCTTGCAAAACTTCAAGAGCCGACATGGCACACAGATTTTGGCCCAAATATTCTATGATGGAGTAGTTCTGGGTGGCTCAAGCATTGGGATTATGCGTAGAGAGCTTGATAACACCTTTTGGTATCCACAACATAATGGAGGGCTTCTCGATATGCAAGGAATTTTCAAGAGGAGGGGGAGGCTCACTCCCCAAATTAGGTTGTGGTGCACCATAATCGTGCTGACGAGTAGCAACACAAACCTTTGATTGAACCATATTCACACATCCATAACCACTAGTATTGGAAGCAGATGTTGTCGTTTCATTGGTACCATAACCAGTGGTGGGAGCATGCGAAGCCATGTTTTGATGATGAGGAAGGGGATCCTTCAACACAGCTGGGCTTTGTGCCAAATGCTTCGATGCTTCTTCAATTCGAGGACATAACTGAGTAAGATGATCCTCCCCACAAAGCTTGCAATGGAATTTCACCTTACGCCTAGGTTTATGATCCTCGCCAACATTACTGCTTTCCCGAGGAGGGTTGGAATTCTCTTTACGAGGAGTATTTTGATTGCTATTGTTATTACTTCCATTGTTTCCACCCCTACGATTATTTCTCCCCTTTTTCTTACCACTAGGTTGCTCGTTACCCGACGGTTTCATTGATTGCACATTGTGTACATCAGACGATGGAGTGGAAGTGGACATGGTGTGAACCTGTCTAGGAGTAGACTGGTTTAGCAGCAAATTTTGCATTTGATTAGCTACCAAGTCTATAGGGCGAGTGCATGCGGACCCTATGATGCCATCGGCATGTGGCCCAGGAACTGACGTGGGCTCATGTCTTGTTCTCGGTGCATCAGGAATAATGTCATACAAAATGCCAGACTGAGAATAAAGTAGATCTAACTACTGGACTTTCAAGATAGCTTGTTCCTCAGTGACAATGTTGGACATCAAACATCCTTAGAAATGTATGGGAGTAGAGACTTGAGGAACCATTCCAACAGGAACTCTGGAAGAATGTTGGCTTTCACTAATCTCTTCCGTCGACGCCACTCTTGAACATGGTCAGAAATATGTGTGGCCTTATTTTGATAGAAGGTGGACAACAACTCAGTACCAATATCATAACGAACTGGCAACTGGAAATGGTCTAAGAAAACCAAAGCAATCTCATTGAATCCCCTATAGGTGTTCCCAGGAAACTTGACATACCAATTCGCGGCTACCCCCGTGAGGGTGAGTTGAAATAGTCGTAATCTAATGGAATGATGATTCAAAGAGTTGGAGGAGCACCAAAGGTGAAACGTTGTGACATGATCGCCTAGATCCTCACCACCTTTCCCTTCAAACTTTGGAATTCCCAAAGGAATCTTGGTAGGAATCGGGGGCCAACTAGGGTTATGACACACCGGATCATTCGTGAGCTTCGAAAGATCCAGGAGATTCAAGCATGCAAGGAACGGGAGTTGTGGCTGGAAAGATGGATTATAAGCTCCCATAAAAGGTTGGTTAAATGGGATCGTGTTATAAGATGGACCAAAAGCTTGACCATGAGGATTAAACTGCTGATGATAAGGACCTGACGAACCATAAGCTTTCCCATGGACATAGGATTGATAACCTCCTCCTGCCTGACCCATTTGAGAGTAAGCAGGTATATTCATGTTTTGGGTACCATATTGGGGTGGTGGGTTGTATTGGTGGCTAGCACCGACTGTGTTGTAGTAATGGTTTCCACCATGAGTATGGGGCATATATGTACTATTCATAGCGGGAACCGTATTGTAATGACCATAATGGTATGGTATGTTCCCACCCCCAACATTAGGATTAGCTTGATCAGTCGTGTGATGACCGTAAGTATGAGAAGTATTTCCAACCCCAACATTGGTGTGACTAGTAGCAGGGAAGGTGGCATGATGTCCATGTGGATAAGAGATATTCCCACCCCCTACATTAGCATTACTAGTGGCAGCAGTGGATGCAAAAGTGTTTGGTATATGTCCACCCCCATGGTTGGGAGGAGCATTAACATCCGTAACAGTGATCCTACGTTGACGAGTAGCATCATCGGTGTTAGGTGATGGATGGCGAGTCGAGTTTCGAACAACATTCCTATTAGGTTGGGTAATCCGAGGAGGTGGTCTTCTTCCAACATTAGCATGGTTAGGAGGAACATGACCATTCCCCATACTATGTGTGTGAGTGGACAACGTAGTGCCCCCAGTGAGGGTTGTGCCCCCAGTGGGTATAGTATGGCTAACACCATGACTAGTGCCAGCGTGACTACCAAACATAATGGAAGGTTCGACAGTACTATGACTAGGCATACCAAAAGAGAGTGCGGTTGGGTTGATAGTAGGAATAGTGTCATCATGTAACTCTGGCATTCCATGTCTATAACTGTGTAGAAATGAAGGAACAAAAGGATCGTCCTGTTCTTTGTCCTTGGGTAAGTTGGGCATTTCGTAAATATAATTATCCAGATTCGAAGGATCAAATAGATCTTGTTCAAGTGGATTAGGCCAAATAGAACCAAGTTGAGTCTCAGGTGGATCACCTCCCCATGCCTCACGAAGGGTATGGGGATCGGAAGTGTGTTCAACTTCACCAGATGGAGCTAAATGGTTTTCCTCAGTATCGAAATGTGCAGCAGTTATAATTTCTTGGGCATAAGTCTCATAAGAATCGAAAGACTCAGAGGGAGACCTCTAGCGTCCTCTAGCAACATGGTGTGAAACCTCAGCTGGCTTTAAACCACCCAACCGATGGAACCGGCGTGTTAGAAAAACAGGATCGTAGAGCAATAACAATAAACAGAAATGAAAATATAATCACACATACACATTACAAGAGAGACACAGATATATCGTGGTTCACCCAACTTGGGCTACATCCACACTGAATTTTCCAGTCCTTATTATTATTATCGTCCAGCAAGGTGAAGGGATACAACCTGTAGCACAACCGCTAGACTTCCTCTTCTCTGTTTCATAGTCTCTCTCCTGATCTCACAGATCTTTACAATACATAAAACCTAATACATCATCTTTCCTATCCGTATTACAATGTCTTTATTTTATAAGGGAAATACAATGGGAAAATACCACGTGATACCCAAAACCATGGGCCCGCAAAACAGCTAGCAAAAACAACCCCAAAAATTTTCTTCGCGGGCGCTGCCCCCGAACCCTGTGGGGGGGCGATTCCCCCTCACTGGAGTGACTATACAGTCCACCTACATATCATATAAAACTCGGGTACAAACATGGCTGATACAATATCATCTATGAGATTAGAAGATCTAGCTCCACAACCAAGAATTTCCCACTTGGAGACTGATCACAGCAACTCCACCACTGCTGCACTTGCTGGACGTGGACTTGGCAAATTTCTCCTCTTCACCTTCATGCTAGAATGCCAACTGAAACCGAGCACGAACTCAGTTTCTCTCTGGTCACTACCTTTGTGAACATGTCTGCAGGATTCTGGCTAGTATGTATCTTTTCCAGCTTCAACAGTTCATCTTCCAGAACAGAGCGTATGAAATGGTACTTGAGCTGTATATGTTTAGTCCTGGAATGGAATGCTGAGTTCTTTGCAAGATGAATGGCACTTCGGCTGTCACTATACAATCTTCTATCCTTCTGCTTCTTACCCACTTCCTCCATAAACCTCTGCAACCAAATCATCTCTTTACTAGCCTCTGTAATAGCAACATACTCTACTTCTGTTGTTGAAAGTGCAACAACCTTCTGTAGTTTCGAAATCCAGCTTACTGCTGTTCCACCTACAATAAACACATACCCTGTGGTGCTCCTCCTGCTATCCTTGTCACCTGCCATATCTGCATTAACATATCCCTGTAGAACAGTGTCTGAACCTCCAAAACATAATGCCTCAGTGGCAGTACCTCTCAAATACCTCTCAAATACCATTTTCCTGTGTTGTTCCTGGGACTGTCTTCTCTCTACGAATCCCATGGTATGAATAGTGGCTATCAAAATCCTTGCCGCGGTACTCACCTCCATTATCAGATCTGAGACACTTCAATCTTTTTCCTGTCTCATTCTCAACCAAAGCTTTCCACTTCTTAAAAGTAGCAAACACATCAGATTTCTGTCTAATGCAATAAACCCAAGTTTTTCTAGTTGCATCATCAACAAATGTAACATAATAGTGAGAGCCACCAAGAGATTGTACCTGATCCGGTCCCCATACATCTGTATGCACAATCTCTAATTTTTCATTCTTCTTCTGTTTCCCAACCCTGAGAAATCTGACTCTCTTGTATTTTCCATAAACATAGTTTTCATAGAATTCCAAACTTACCTGCTTCAAATCTGGCAGCAACTTCCTTCAGTGGAGAATCTGCATCCCCTTCTCACTCATGTGGCCAAGCCTATGATGCCACAATGTTGTATCTGTTCTTGTGGAAGCTAAAGAGATAGAATGGTCAGTATTATGAGGACATAAATACAACGTACCTACTCTGTCTCCTTTTTCTATCACCATTGATCCTTTAGTGATCTTCCACCACTTTTCTCCGAACGTAGATAGACAGTCGCCATCTCCCAACTACCCTGTTGAGATCAGATTTCTTTTCATTGCAGGAATATGCCTAACTTCTTTCAACAACCAATCAATTCCATTCTTAACTTTTATCCATACCTTACCCATTCCAACAATTTTACATGGCTCATCATCACCCAATAAAACATGTCCAAAGTCGCCAGGAACATACTCATGAAAGTATTTCCTATGGGGTGTAGCATGACATGAAGCTCCTAAATCTTCTACACAATAATCACTAGTATTATCTAATACAAGAATCAAAGCATCTTGTAACACATCACCTGCTACATTTGCTTCCTAGGTAGTTTCCTTTTGTGCATCTCCTTTCTTCTTTAGAGAGTTGCAGTCTTTCTTCAGATGTCCTTTCTTTCCACAGTTCCAGCACTCTATCTTTCCCAGTCTGGACTTGGATTTACCCGTTTTAGACTTTCCATGATTACCTTGGCTCTTTCCTCTCTCCTTTTGTCTTCCCATTCTCTCCATGGTCAATGCATTACCTAATGTCTCACCTGTGCTTTTTCTTCGCATTTCCTCGCTAAGAATAACACCAATAACATCATCAAATTTCAAGGTGTTTGAACCAGAGACAAAGTTACTTACAGCCATGACCAAGCTATTCCAGCTTTCTGGCAATGAACACAAGATTAGAAGATCCCTAACCTCATCATCAAAGTTCACACTTACAGAATTTAGCTAATTTGTAACCATATTAAACTAATTTAAATGATCAGTAACAGATCCACCTTCAGACATCTTCATATTAAATAAACACTTCATTAGAAATACCTTGTTGGAGGCCGAGGGTTTTTCATACAGCTTACCCAATGCGCTCATCAAACCCTCTGTTGTCGTTTCTTTTGAGATATTGAAAGCCACCGACGAAGCCAGGCTCAACCATGTTGTTCCCAGAGCCTTTCTATCAAGAACCTCCCATTCTTTGTCCTTCATAGCCACTGGCTGCTTTACTTTTCCTCCCAATGGTAGGAATAGATCCTTCTGGTACAGATAGTCCTCCATTTGCATCTTCCATAATCCGAAGTTTTGGCCGTTAAACTTCTCGACCTTAAACTTTCCTTCTTCTGCCATTGCTCCCACTCGAACCAGAAACCCTAGATTCCTGTGGGTTTAACTGCCAAATAGACCTTTGGCTCTGATACCAACTGTTAGAAAAACAGGATCGCAGAGCAATAACAATAAACATAAATGAAAATATAATCACACATACACATTACAAGAGAGACACAGATATATCGTGGTTCACCCAACTTGGGCTACGTCTACACTGAATTTGCTAGTCCTTATTATTATTACCGTCCAGCAAGGTGAAGGGATATAACCTGCAGCACAACCGCTGCACTTCCTCTTCTCTGTTTCACAGTCTCTCTCCTAATCTCAGAGATCTTTAGAATGCATAAAACTTAATACATCATCTTTCCTAGCCATATTACAATGTCTTTATTTTGTAAGGAAAATACAATGGGAAAATACCACGGGATACCCAAAACCATGGGCCCGCAAAACAGCTGGCGAAAACAGACCCAAAAATTTTCTTCGGGGGCGTTTCCCCCGAACCCCCTCCAGGGGACCGCTAGCCCCTAGATCCCCTGGAACCCCATGGGGGGGCAATTCCCCCCCGCTAGGGTGACTGTATAGTCCACCTACATATCATATAAAACTGGGCTACAAACACGGCTGATACAATATCATCTACGAGACTAGAAGATCTGGCTCCATAACTAACATAGCGGAGAGTAGGGCTCCGCTCCACGATATCTCCGGAGAGAATATATAATCAAAACGTCCCCTAAAGACCAACTATCGATAAAAAACAGTAAATCAAAGGCACACACCTAGAGAAACTACAGCCAAGAGCAGACAAACAGAGTGGCTAAATGAGCTCTCGACACTAGAGCCGATATGTCTTGCCTAGGAGAGGCTTGAGACTCCCAAACTATAGCCAGAGGTAACAGAATCAGTTATAGCGACACCCAAGCTTCACTGCGTGTACAGGTTCAAGTCCACTGCACAAACATAACTGTGTTGTCCAATCCCTATCTGACTCAGGACACAAACAGCATAACCACTGCATGTACCCTATGCGATACCTAGGTAAGGAAACTATAGTGACCACAATATAACCAATTCTACGGGGGACAATCGCAGGTGGGATCCGTCGTATGGGTAGGGTAGCTGAGCCCGAAACTCAATGAGGGTCAAATTCCCCAAGAGTCCCCAGATATGAACAAATCCTGGATATATCTCCCATGTTCAGCTGGTATCAGAGGAATATCTCCTCAACACACCTCCCGTGACCTCGTGCTTAACTCTAGCTTGAGTAGAGCTTCCTGAGAACACCGATCTATACCATGGATTCCTCCACTCCCTGGTCAGACACCTAATGTTTCGTCTAGTAGTCTTCGATTGTTAACTCACAATGATCTATTCCAAGACTCTAAACCTATGCTAGTTGGTGTACCCTATAAATAAAATTGATCTAATCAATTTTAAGATTAAGCATTAATTTTAGTGGTTGTGGTTACTCAAGGGATATGATCGTGAAACTAGTGATGAGTAGACTCAATAGTATGCAAAATCAACCAATCCTAGACTCGTCTATCCAATAAAACAATGTCACTAATATGCAAAGTCAACCAACAATTCCAAAATAAAGATGCAATCTTTTATCTTTTCGATGCAAAAGAAAAAATTAAATGAAGGCAACAAGCACTCAATGCAAGATGCAGTACATGAAAGTAAAATATTTTTGTATTTTCGCTTATAAACAAGAAGGAAAATGCAAAAAACTAGATGTATATTTTTGTATTTTTTCAATATAGATGGAATGAAAAAATGCAAGCAAAATCCTACTATTCAGTCACTGAAGTGCCGAGAAGATCACTAAGACAACCCATCAGATCCTAAACAGCAAGACTCAGCCAAAGGAAAGAGCTCAAAAGGAAAAAAAACCAAGAGGCTAAATCCAAAGATTGGTAAAAAAACAAGAAGGCTCAACCAAGAGAAACGAAGGGTTCTGGTCACAACCAAGGCATGAAACAGTCAAGAAAGAGGCCAACAAAGACTCAGGAACAACCAAAGCCAACCCAGCAACAACCAATAGCCATAAACCAACAAAATCCGGAGTTGTACACTATTGTCGAAGGAATACCTGCGGGTACCCGCGAGCAGTAGAGAAAATAGAGGCGGGTATACACGAGCTGAGCTAAGCTAGCCCATGGGTGAGGAAAGGAAAATGGGAAAATAAAGAGTCCAAGGGCTCAGAAAAAGCAAGCTTTCTATGGTGTATCTTAACGGCCAATCAGTGACACAAAGCTTCAATAAACAACAACTCTAATTAACGACTAATGCTCAAAAAATTTCCCAAACATGGATGTTTTCCCCAGCGGAGTCGCCATTTTTGTGTTGGAGAAAACTCACTATGGCTTGTGAATACCACGACAGACAGATGACTACCAGAAATCAACTCAATTCTCAAAACAATGCTATTATAATTGACAATGTTAAGATAATGGAGAAATGTAACCAACCTCGATCCAAACGTTTGATGTAGATCCCCGTTGGAGCTTTCAATCCATGCACTTGAAATCTGCAAATTAGTCTTGACAGCCAATATCCAACAAGTACATATAATATATAAATGACATTAACATTATCAATAACAATGGTCCAGAATGAATTTAACATCAAGATATATTAATCTTCATTGGGAGAAAACTGTGCTTTTGACGAAAATGAGCTCTGCAAAAAACCTAAAGATTGCCCTAGCCGCCGCCGGTGCTCAGGGACGCTGGGCATCCACAGGTAGGGCTCTACAGGTCGATGTTGAGAAGGAGGGTCATCGCCTAAGGTCAGGTAGAAGTGGCGGCTCTCCAGTCCAGATTCTTTGGGTTCATTCACTATCAGATAACTCCCTGCGTTTTTCCAGTATAGGAAGATATGGGAGAGGTGAGTCTCACAGAGGCGGTGGGTTCCTACATTTTTTCCAAACGATCAATGGTATGGATCTGCTGGGCCGAGATAAGATGCCGATACACTTATGGACTGCTGCTCGCTCTTCTCTTCAGCTAAAAGTATCTGAGGAGCGTCAAATGGCAGAGACGGTAATCATTTCTCCTGGATCGGATTCCTTGAATCATATTTTCATTATTGCGGCTATCTGGTGTGCTGGTGTAGGGCTTCTCATGATATTTTACTGTGGCAGAACGGCTACAGAACAGTTTAATGTGAGTATAAAGGCTGTAGGGCTATCGTTCTTTTACTGTGTGATGCATGTAAGACGTTCTATTTCTGCATGTCATTATATTGAAGGAAAAAATGGAGAAATGGAATGGAGATCAGGTTGCATGCGCTCAGAAAGGCTACTATCGGTTCATGCACATGGTGATAAATGGTATGAAACATATGAATGTTTTCCTGTTTTTAGCTTTGGGGCAGAGAATGAAAAATTCCAGATTTTTATAAAAATGCTCTCAGGAAAAACAAGTTTGGTGTGGGTTTCTGATAAAGATACAGGGGAAACTCTAAAAAACAATATAGCACTGAGAGAGGGTTATGCCTGTGCATCCTTTTATCTTGTATATGAGGGTAAAGTACTGATTGAGAGTGAACAGTTGAGGGATTACCAGATCCATAAGAATACTACTATACATCTGGGATTCCGTTTGAGGGGGGGATCAAATGGGAACAGAGGAGCTACAGGACCATCCTCATACAAAGATGCAGCTCGCCCAAAGGGGCCACAGGCTGCAGTTCCACCTTCATCCCAACCCAGGCCATATATAGTGGAGAAACTGGAGGCTATCCCATCCCTGGAGGTCAAGAATACTGAGGTAACAGAACTTTTCAATACTCTACAAACTCATGCTCTCATTTGCCGTTTTAACGGGTTCTGGCCTAAATCTTATGACCTTCATGAATGGGTCTACACAAACTGGACAAACAATTGTCAGATTCTGTTATGTACAAAAGTTTTTTTGTTGTACAGTTTGAAACACAGGAAGAGTATCAGAAGACCATTAAGCAGGGCCCTTGGTTCTGGGGGAGAGCAGGGCTCTTTATAACACCCTGGTTTCTCGATTTTGATGCCAACTCAATGGTGGTAACCAAAATGCCGGTATGGGTGCGGCTGCCAAATCTGCCCCTTCCTTTCTGGCATCATTTAGTTCTTGAAGACATCGGAAATCTGGTTGGGAAGTATATTAAAAGTGATACAGAGCGGCATGAGCAGGGGATTTTTACCTATGCACGAATCTGTGTGGAGATAGACCTAAGCAAAGGTCTTCCAGATAAAATCCAGCTGATATATGAAAAACAAAAATGGCTACAGGCACTGGACTATGAAAATACTACCTTTAGGTGCAGATTTTGCCATCTAACAGGACATTTACAGGATACGTCCCCCCTGGCAAAAAGGTACCCCAAGAAGAAACAGGGGGCGAAGGCAAAAAGGAAAACATGGCAGGCAGAATATGCCCCTTCTCTTGATGAGGATTCCGAGGATGAGCAAAGCGTACCAGCAGAAAAATCAGAAGAAAAACAAGAGGAGAAGGCTAATGAGGAAATAGTGCAGCAAGCTGAAGCAGGGGAGAAACAACACTCAGATCCAAAAAATCCCGGTCAGGAAACACTTACGGACAACATGCAACTAATGGATCATTCCATAACCGGGTCAAAGCGTGCACATGAATCAGAAAAATCAGATTCTGATAAAGAAAAAAACTCTGATCAGCCACCAGTGGAGCAGATGAACAAAGAGCTGATTGTAGTTGCACCCCAGCAGGGGGGATGGACAGAAGTGAAATCAAGTAAGAAAGGGAAGAAAGGGAAGCTATAGGATTTTTATAAAATTCCTAGCTCCTAGAAAATTTATGTAACATCTTTTTCTTCTTTTTTTATGGACCTATGGTCTTCTCCAAGATGTGCGTATGCACATACCAAATGTAATTTTGTATCGCTTCGGCTTGAAATAAAATTATGCTTTTTTTTCTTTGAAAAAAAAAAACAATGGTCCAGAATATCACAAGCAAATGTAACCCAATGTATAATAAACAACATTTACAACATGAATGGATGAGAATATGAGTATTTTGATTAATAAACAAGAAGAAGTGCAAAGTGATACGACCTCTTGCCGGTAACCAATCTGAACCAAGATCTGGATCAATCCACTTGTGCCTCCACTTCTTCAATCCTCCATGAATGGAAAACTCAAACTAGATAGGAGTTTGGAAGGTGAACATAAAGGGTTCACAACTATAAGGATCAATGAGTGTAGACTCAAGATAGGGCAAAAATCCACTAGAGTTCTCTTGCTATTCCCTTCTCCTCCCGTCCATAAGCCATATGTGCTCAATATATAGTCCTCTCAAAGGTAGGTGAAAGGACACATCAAGGTGTTACTCGGGCAGATGGAGAGCCAAAGGTCATCCAATGACCGTTTTTTGGGAGTAAAAAGTAATAAACTAGTGATTTTTACCATTTTACTTGATACCCGTGGGCTATAGTGATGCAACTCGCAGGTATGCATGCTATAATGATGCAACATGCAGGTAGGAATAAAAATAGGGAAAAATAGTATCTCTGAAGGATATAAGTGGATCTGAGTTAGTGAAATGGACCCTACAGGACAAAGAATGCTGATGCTCACAACGTGGAAGATTACATTGTAACAACAGAGGATCAATTATGGATTTTTTACCCCAAATATCAACAGTAGAAAGGGTAAAATTAAAATCACCATTATTGATGAAATTTTGACATCTCAATAGGCCACAGTCCTCCACATTAGCCTAGAAATACTCCCTATTTGTATACGGTCCGCAACAATTCAAAATTTAAATTATATTATTTCCATTAAGAAAAAAATCCAACCAAAACGATTCAACCAATGGTTTTATAACATTTAAAGGATGCAACTCTAGGGTTCCAACAAGAGAGAAGGCCCCCTGAGATATCATCTGATACTAGTGCACAAATTTCCAAATTGGGAAGAATTTTTGAAATTGTTTCAGTGGCATCCACCGCTAAGCACATGGATTCCTGTAGTAAAAGTATCTCAAGGCTAATAGTTTTTAAAAGGAGCGAGAGATCCCTAACCTTCTCAACTCCCCTGATACCCCTAACATTGAAGGACATTAAAGACATTTAGGACTCTTCATATATGGGAAAGGATTCTCTAAGGACTCGGGTTGTAGGAGAACAATATTTGTCAGAAAATAACGATGCTTCTTTAATTCAGACGGAAAGGGGGATGAAAGTGTTTTTGGAGTCAATAGAAACCAAATGGGAGCCCTCTTTTTTCAAGATCCTCTAGGTTTTTTTTTCGGATCATGGCATTTTGATGCCGAATTGAAGAAAATAGAAGAGCATCAGAATCATTACAACGTTTGCTGGAATAATAAGGTAGGTCACAAAGTTAAAATTGTTTATTATTAAAATTGATATATTGAAGTTTTATTTATGAAACTACTTAAAAGTCCATATAAATTTAACTTTAATGATTATGAAACTACTTAGAAGTGGATAAATTTAACTTTAATGATTATTTTAGGGGTAAAATTGTTTTTATTTTACTTTAAAATGTCTTTAATTTTTAAAAATAAAATTTTATTTTAAATATTTAAACTATAATAAAACTCTTATCAAATTTTTAAAAATATTTTAAAAATAAATAAATTTATCGAATATTTTGTTATCACACTAAAACTAAAATATTCAACCAACTTTACTCCATGAAATGTGACGAATAAGTACAATGTACAATTGACATTATAACGATTATTTATTTTTTATATGCCACTTTGAAAAGAAAAGAATGGGTTTATTTTATTGGTATACTATGAAAAGGTACCGATGAGATGAGTTGTTCTAAGATGGTGGCTTTAAGAATTTTATATTCTTATGTTGAAGGCGTTTTCGCAATGAGAAAATGTTTCCTAACAATATTTGATGGTTTTTAGTTTCTCTAACTACTTAATTTCACCACCTGTTCATCAATTCCCAACACACATAGGTATTTGGAAGTCGAGCAAGCTGTAGCCTTGTCATCGCTGCTTCGCCCCTATTTGTCATTCAATTGTCTCATATGTGGGAGATCTGTCATATGACCACTTTATAGCAGCCCTTGTAACAAATAAAAAAAATGTGCAAATGCGCAAATGACGATGGTGGTGATAGCAATAGTGAGAAGCCCAACTCTAACCATTAAACCACCATTGGTCCCTTCTCTTTGACAAAGATATCTCATCCAAGGCAGTTTTCAAAAATCTCTTTTACCTTCAACTAGGCAACTTTCCACCTCCTCTCCTGTTTCCAAACTTGGGCAGGTTACAGGAAATGACAAATAGAGGAAGCGACCAAAATGGGAGTTGCATTGACAGGCTCCCTGAGCTCAATTGAGTCTGTGTCTATGGCCCAGGAGGTGATGTAATTGGTGGTGAGAGACAACTATAGGACTCTACTATTGCTTCCCTTAGTTCCTGCGATTGCATGGTTGTTGTATAGCATACTACAATTGGCGTTGAACCATATCAACTGCATGAGGGGCGGTGTCCTGGCCACATTCACTGGTCTCAATGTCGCTTCCTTGTCAACCCTCGAAGAGGCTTACATTGAGAGTCCCATCTTTGATTTGGCTTCTTAAGCGTCTAACAATGATAACTAACTATGGTTTACAGTTCCTGACAAACATTTTTCCAACTATTGCTTGGGTTTTGTATAACATTCTCCATCCCACACTTATCAAATCAACTAGATGCATTCAAAATCATTCCCTTTATTTCTCTTTTATCTACTATTTTTCTCATCTGTGAGCTTAGTTAGTTGTTATTTTGCAGTCTTGCTTTTTAAGGAAAATTAAAAAAATAATATTTGTTCATAGCTCTCATTTTGGTTTTTATTTTATTTTGGTTTAAATTGTTTTATTTTGATACTATATCAACATAGCATCGGTCCTCTCCCGGTTAGTTAAGTAGTATGATGCTATTCTTTCAAGAGATTGTGTTAAATTCCTCCAAGAGAGTGGTATGTTTGGTCTCTGTGTGAAATCTGTATCATAATGTCGTCTGTAGCAAATATAGTTACTTTAAATTTTTCAATTGTTGAAACAAATTGGTTCATGAATGTTGAAATAGAATGACCAAGGGAATTTGTTAGTTTCTAAAATATTTGCTAAAGCAGAGTTCTGTAGATCAATCAATGTGATTCTAGAGGATGATCTTGTCGATACTTGCAAGCCTTGATACCATGTCGTGGTTTTAGGATTCCACAAAGAAATTGCTAGAAAAAGCAAGGGCAGTGTTAATGGGGTTTTCATGCCGCTTCAATTCTTATTAAGAAAACAACAAGCTGTCACGTCCCCTCCCATTATACTAGTGCAATGGAGAGGATCGTGATCCCAAACCGGGCATCTAGCCCCGTGTAGTTATGAAGTAAGCATGCCACACATATGAGGATGCATAATATTTGTTTATACACAGCAGAAGTAATTTCAATTACTCATTCATTTTACATTCAAGATATTCATCCATTAAACAAATGAAAGATAGCACAAGAGGATACTTATCTTAATGAAGTAGTCCCAAGCAACCATCTATGCTTCTGCAACGTTCCACCCAACCATAGGCCAGTGTGCTCCTTAATCTCTCAGCGCCACTGCCACCCCCCGAGCTGAGCATGATCTCCACAAGGAACTAGGGAACAACAGGGTCTCACATAACCATAGATACACCAGCATCAACCATACCAACCAACAGTTGGGTTTCTGAGGTTGCTAGGAGGGGGATGCATATAACAGCAAAAGTGTAAGTGCTGGGCATGAGACAAACGTTTCAACAGTGGAATGCACGAGATGGGGTTTCTTGAGCTTCAGAAAAACGTGGGTAGACTCAAAACGAATTGGCAAACTGGGTAAATTCGACTGGGAGAGCAACCCATTCTAGAAAAATGCCCCAAGGGCAAAAACGACCTCTCCCTCAGCCCAAAATTGCGTCCCTCCTTTCCCAGCTACTACACAAGACCAAAAACAAGTTCATGGACATGGAAAAACGCAGGGTTATGGTGAAAAACGTGAGGATCAACTCCAGTAAGCTCAATCTGCGTGAGAGGAAGAATGGCCATGGGTGAAGAATGGCTTTTGGGCCAATTTCGTGGGGGTTTTCTTGCCCAGCAAGCCAAAACTCGATTTCCCAGGTTGCTATCTTTCCCATACACGAAAATTGACAGCCATACCTCTCCCATCCCAAGGCATTAATTGCCTCAACCAATTCTTGGAAGAATTAAAAAGATTGGGTGCATGAGACCAAATGAGTAGTTGAGAGTTCATGGGTTTCCTCAATGAAATGGCTTAACACCATGGCTCAAGGGTTTGGTTATTTTCCCTCCCTATTCCTTGTAAAGATCATGCCCCCATCTCTTTGTTGCATTGCGTAGCTAGTTGTGGGTTTTTCATTAAAATTGCATATTTACATGATCTCCGATTTTACCTTGTGCACCGCTAGCACAAGAACTCTATGCATCTATTCTAATTGCCGATACATAGAACGATAATCAATGGCGGGGCCTTGGCCTTGAGCTCCTCACCATGACTAAATAACAATATTTACATCATTTACAAATTAATGCAAAGGGAGTCAAAATGGGGACGTGACACAAGCACACAGGGGTTTTTTATAGCCTTGGAGAATGTAATAATATTTGACAACTGGAGGGCCCCTAAACTTCAATCCTCTATGCATTTTTCATATATATGTTTGTCCATTTTTTTGTCCAATTCAAACTTAAGGTCGAGACCTTGTTTTTTCCCAATATCAAATTTGGTTGTTGTAGACCAGACTATATTTTTGAATATGCTTGATTTAATTCCTGACTATAGTTACACTGATAGGTGTTTATATCTTAAAATTTCGGGTGGACTAGCACCTATGCTTTTCCTAGATTGCTTGAGTATGAGACAAGTGTACTGTCCAAATTAATTCTATGGCAGTCGTTCCAAATTCAAAAGAAACAATTATAATATATATAATAACTTGCATTTGATGCATGGATAAGTGGTAGTTGATGCATGGATAACTCTTAGCTGATGCATGGATAATGGACAATTTGGGGCACTTAAATTGTGGCTTATCGGTGTTCACCAACCACAAGTTAAGTGGTTGCGCCAGTTTAATCCTAAAGAGGAAGCCTTCCTCAATTTCAGCCACATTATATATATTTAATGTGGTTTATATTTTTTTTTTTTTTACATTTAATATTTTTTAGTTGCATAACATTATGTTATACTATGTTAGGAACATGACACACACACACGCACACACATATATATCCCTTTTAAACCGAGATCTATTGAGCACCTGAGAGGCATCAAATTCATTGAGTTGTAATTAATTTTACCCAATCAATCAATGACATGGAGTTAAATAGTAAAAATAATTATACCTCAATCAATTTCATCCCTCTCGGTGCTTGGTAGATCCGTGATTAAGATGGATCTATGATGTTTTATTAACATTTCTTTTATTCTAATAATGTTCTTGATAATATTTATATTATATCAAGTGTCTTCAACGATATGATGCTATTAAAATTTATTCACATTAAGTTTCTCGTTCTTCTTCTTATTCTTACTTCCACACTTATCCTATTTATTTCTAAAGTTATATCTCAATGTCTTTCTAAAACATTTCATTAATAGCTACTCATCAATGTAACATAACTGAAACATAATTCTAGTAAAAATGTTCCACATTTTTTTTAATGTGGTTGGATATGCGATGTACTTTATATTTTATCTTGATCTACCATGAAAGATTCCATTTTTTCATCAATAAATTCCAATCCTAAGCTTCCCTTCAGCCACTTGCAAATTTCAACCTAAATTATTGCATCTTACACATAAAAGGTGGTTATTATTGGAGGATGATGTGACTTCAATCCAATTGGTATTTGGATTAAATTTTCTTAAGGTACTCAAGTAACATGTGGTATTTTTCCTAATTAGACCAAGAAATCCATGGTTTGGCCTCATGGTCATTTTATTTAGAAGGAGAATTTGGTTTTCTTCGATATATCGAAATTCAATCCAAGACAATTTCATAGATTGGATCAATCATTCCAATGGGCTTTATAAAAGGGAAGTCCATTGTTCGTATATTCCATCAAATTGAAACATTCAACAAACTTGGTTGATCCCATTATTTCTTGTTTTACCAGATTCATGGAAGGTCCCTAAGATAAAACAAACCAAACTCTACTTGTAATGCCCCCATTCAAATAATTGCACAGTAAGACAATCCCATCAATCCTACTAGTTTCCTAGGTTGGATGGGCACATGTGGAATTGTAATAAGGAAGCTAATAAATGATGTTTAGACATTAGAAGGGTTCAAGTATTTAATAAATAATTTGAATAAATAAATTCAAGAGAAATTCTAGGTAACAAGTGGTTTTGAAGACATATGGAGGATGTGGGACCCACACTAGCTTGATTTTTCAAGGACACATGGCATCTCTCTCTTGCCAATTCGAATTCATGAGAAGGTGAACATTCTTGCGTGAGTTGGTATGTCATACACATGGAATTTAGAATATTAGGTCGAATTGGGATGGATTGGTAACCTCCATGGAAGAGGAAGAGTCAAATTGGAAGCTTGTGGACACTTGGGCTAGATTCCCTAGCCCCTATGACAACAATCATGGAGCATCTATGACATCTATCACAAATTGCAGATCTGACCTCTGAAATCTGACAATTATGACATGTCAGCCCCAAAAATAGGCTCCAAGAGAGTGCTCATGGGAGTTGGAGAAGCCAAAGAGACCCCCACTCGAATTGGAGGAAGGTGGAAGGCTAGGAAAGGTGAGACACATGGAAAATCTTGAGCCCTTACCCTAATTTGAATTGGATTGAGTCTATGGATGTTTTGGGAACCTTAGAAGGCTAAGTATGCTTATAAAATACAGGGATAAACCAATATAAGGGATTTTGATGATTTGAGAAAAATTGCATTTGTGAAGAGAGAGCTAGTGGATGACTAGTTTCTTGCCTTAGCCAATTTCGAGGATGAAAGATTCCCTTCCGAGTTGGTGTTTGGAGAGGCCACTCAGGTATTTCATGGAGATTTAATGGATTTTGTATTTGCAGGTGTAAGCTACATGGAAGCTCGTGGTTTCTTCTATTCTTCTAGTGCAACACTTTCCCTCAACCATTTCTAGTTTTGATGGCATATTCTTGCTCCTTGAGGGAGGGCATTTTTGGTGAGCTCTTGTACTCCTTGGGAGAGCTTCTCATGATCCATTTCTGATTTTAATAAGCTTAATATTCTATATTATTCATCTTCAGGAAGTATCAGGTCGAAATACCAAGTGGTTGTATGTAAAAATGATGATTAATGAGCAAACTATGACCATTTCCCCACTACATTGATGTATATCATTGTAATGTTGATGATTTCGAATGAAAGAATGTTCCTATGATATATTTATGATGAATGGAAATACATTTATGAGTGTTACAAGTTTCGTGTTCAGCTCTTAAGTATTTGAAGTCATTTGGCTTAGTTTATTTGCATTTGGAAGAGATTTGGTGCCATTTCCCCAAGGGTCGAATTAGGGATTTTTGTTGTTGTTTGGGAGAAGGTTAGAACAGATTTAAGAACTTATTAATGTTGCATATTAGACCTTATTAATGTCCCTCAAACATCCCCTACCTCTGTTCTGAATTTCGAATGGGTTTGGAGGCATTTGGAGAGCCATTTTCAGTACTTACCTTGGGGGGATTTGATCCCCAAATTGCTACTTAAATTCCATACTTTGTCCAGAATCTTAAACAAGTTTTTAGAAGTATTTGTGTTAAATTTTGAGCATTAATTCACAATACTCTAGGATCTTTACTGACAGAATAACATGTACAATATATTAATGCATATCAATCATATCAAGCATGTCAATCATCACAAGAAGAAAAAGCATGAGAGACAAGAGACACAAAGTTTCCGTGGGGAAAACACTAAGGTGAAAAACCCCACAACTTCCTCAGAGATAGAGAGAGCAATGGCTCAACCAAAGTACAACCAAATTACAACCAAAATACACAGAGATAGTCTCCTAGTAGCAGATGATCCTCCTCCTCACTAGTGCGCCACTTTCTGAGTGAAGAAAGAATGAGTTTCCGAATTATCAAAATAGAGATATCCCGATCTCTATTTATACTTGTCTATTTTCCTAGTGACCTTATGGGGCCGACTTGTATAGCTAGGTACATCAACCATATAATATATAAATCAGGGCCAACCCCACATATGGTGGTCTAATAACCCATCGGCAAGTTCACACACTTGCAACACTTGTCAATACACATGATGACATTTCCGTATAGAGGAATGACACATCTCTATAGGAGTACAATAATATATAAATGAAATACATTCCAAAGTTACATATACATCAACACTCCCTCTTAACTAGGAAGGTATTTCTTGACACAGATCTGCTAGCACAAGTCTTCTTCTCTAGATCATCATCATCGATGCATAAACCTCGAATCATCGTGATCATCACTATTGCTGCTACCTCATGCAATCTCTGCATCTACTCGTCATAGGAAGTTCTACAGAGCCAGTCCTTTTTCATACTGGATGTAGGCCCACCACCTGCAGGTCTTCATCATTACTGGCCATACTGTGGAAATCTCAAGACTTATTACATGTGTCACAAAATCTTGCAAGAGCATCCAGGGTGTTACGAGCACACAACTCTACCTGTCGGATCTCCCAGGGAAATATTATATGTGACTATCACAAAACCTTAAAAGAGTCTCTTGACTAGCAAGAACCCTAAAGAGAATCTGAGGCCTTTTTCATCCTGTCCAGATCTCCAAGACTTATTACATGTGACACCTACCACAAAACCTTGCAATAGCATCCCAGGACTTATTACAGGCACACATCCCAACCTATCAGATCTCCCAGGGCCATATTACATGTGGTCATGGAAAAACCTTATAAGAGCATCCCAGGACTTATTACGAGCATATAGCTCAACCTATCGGATCTCCCAGGATCGAATGATATGCCATAGGACAAAACCTCGAAAGAGCATCTGCCAGATATCCCAGGGCCAAATTATATGCCATAGTCAAAACCTTGCAAGACTATCTGCATATCTCCCAGGGCCAAATTATAGGTCCTTCCAAAGCAAAACCTTGAAAGAGCGTTTGCCAGATATCCCAGGGCCACATTACATGCCATAGGAAAAACCTTGCAAGACTATCTACAAACCTCCTAGGGCCAAATTATATGCTTATCTGCACAACCTGTTCCACGGCCACAAAGTATCAACCTGATACTTACAATACATCATCCTGATGTACACATGATCATCCTGATCATCATCATTGCAGCATCCTACTGCATGTTATTTTGAGCAACATCCTAAAGCTCATCATCCATGATCATCCTGATCATATAATGCATCTACCTGATGCATACCAAGTATCTACTTGATACATATCATTATACATGATCCACCTGATCATACCTGATACATATCAACATACATGATCTACCTGATCATACACAGTATCCACCTAATACATATACAGATACATGGTCCAACCATCCAACATGATGCATATACAAAATACATACAAATGATCCTACTGATCATATCCAGCATCCAACATGATGCGTACATGTATATACATATAAATGATCCAACTGATCATATCCAGCATCAACATGATGCATACATACAACATCGTCTTGATGCTCATCATCCAACGCTTACATCCACAGCCATGTGAAGGATCCTCCTTTCAACATGCTTGGAATGGCTTCTGGAAATGTGTCCATCACTTCTTCCTCAAAGTGTCATCAATCTGAAGAACACCAAGCCTCTCTCTGAGGTACTCGAACTTCACTCTGGATAGTGGTTTTGCCAACACATCTGCAATCTGCTCGTCTGTAGCAACATATAGGAGCTTCACTGCTCCTCTCTACACCATATCCATGATATAGTGGTATTTGATATCGATGTGTTTCGACCTGTCGTGAAACACTAGGTTCTCAGACAGCTTCACACAACTCTAGTTATCATAGAAGATACCAGTACCATCCAACGGGAGATCAAATAACTCAGACAGTAGCTTCCGAATCCATATTGCCTCACAACTAGCCAAACAGGTTGCAAAATACTCTGCCTCAGCTGTACTCAGTGCTACGCAGGACTGCTTCCTGCTAAACCAAGAGATCACACCTAATCCCATACTGAAGCAACACCCAGATGTGCTGTTCCTATCTGCAACACTGCCTACCCAATTTGAATCAACATAACCCTACAGGTTAAACTTTTGATTCACATCATGCTTGAGCCCATAATCAACTATACCCTTCAGGTACCTCAGAATATGCTTTACAGCAACTAGGTGAACACTCCTTAGATCTATCAGGAATTGGCTCAATGTATTCACCGCAAAGAAAATATATGGTCTCGTGTTCATCAGGTACATCAAGGACCCAATCATATGACGATACATAGTGACATCAACCGGCTCAGATGAAGCATCACACAAAAGCTTCAGGTTCGATGCCATAGTTGTGGTCATGGCCTTGCAGTCCATCATCCCGAACCTATTCAGGATCTCCATTGCATACTTCCCTTGTCCAAGGAAGATTCCATATGTACTCTGCCACACCTCCATGCCTAGAAAATAGTGCATCATCCCCAAGTCCTTCATCTCGAACTCGGTAGCAAGCTTCCGCTGCATGTCGGTAATCAATCTATCCTCATCTGTAAGAAGCAGGTTATCCCCATACAAAAGTAGTATCACTGGATTTCCTTCATCAACTTTGTTGGAATCCGCTTTATTCTTGGTAAAGCCCAAACTAGACAGGAAACTATCCATCCTACCATACCAAGTTCTGGGAGCTTGCTTCAAGCCATACAAGGCTTTCTTCAATCTACACACATGTGACTCCCTGTCATGTGTTTCAAAATGAGTGGCTGCTCCACATAGACTTCTTCTTCAACTACACCATCCAAGAAAGATGTCTTGAAATCCATCTGGTGTATCTTCCATTTCATCACTTTTATACTTCTCTATGTTGCCATCTACAACATGCTTGATCTTGTAGATCCTTTTGGAAGTCACTACAGACTTCCCTTTAGGTCTTGGGACCACATCCCAAACATCATTCTTCATGATTGACGGATCATGGCATTCTTCCCGTATCCTGGGAACTTCAATATCTTCAATAGATGATTTTGTTGCTTGAACAAATGTTGTAGTCCTTCTTTTGTAGGTGAAGGTATACAATCTTTCCTACAAAACAAGTTAAATTGCATGATTAGAAACATCTCATAATTTTCAGAACAAGTTCTTTCACATAAAGAAATATGTCATACAGTCATGCGATTATTTAAGCCAATGCTTCAATACAACATTTATCCATATCTCGTAACTTTCTAGATGCCTTCCAATATCTACCAGAACATTGTTAAGAGTGTGCACAACTCCCAACATGTCAGCAAAGAGGTTTCATTCTAGATAAGTAGCAATGGAATGTTGTACAATGCCATAGGCCACTTACCCATCATATGCATATTAGTAGTATCCTGTTCATTAATGAAAATATGCAAAATACACAACCTAAGTCAAGGAACATATTATTTAAACAATCAAATATACAAGAAATGACAATTCAAATACTTATCTTTATTTGTTTGTTGGGTGGACTCCGTCTGAGTCTTTGCTTCCTTGTAGGAGCTGCTAGAGTCCTAATCTGAAGTAGCTTCTTCTACACCTTTCTATTCTGGAATGTAGAGAGATGGTCAACTCCCTCTGAATATCTGCATCCTTGCAGAAACCACTGGAGTGTGCTCCCTCTTGATCTTTGCTTCCTGGATTACCTGTTCTTGAACTTATATTCATTCTTGATCCCTATGCATGCTTATTAGTATCATCATTGTGTTATCCTCGAGGTCTCATACATAATCAAAGATTTATTAGTATAATCACAATAATCTCAAGCATGTATAGTCAGGATCATTTCAAATAGAAATAATAAGCATTCTTATGGTTAGTCATAAACATAATATACCTAAACCCGTGATTACTCAAACCTATGACTCTTTTGGTTAGTCATATCATCAATTAAGGTAAGAAACAAAATATGCATAAGCCCTAGATTACTCAAACTTGTAATTTCAAGAGTAATCATTATCAATCATACAAAAGTATACGATATATAACAAAAACATACCTAGTCCTCATATTTGCTAGTTATGTCTAGCAATGTGTTCTTGTTCTCTTCAATGACCTGCATAACTCATTAGTTAACCTTTGCAAAAACAAATTATACATACCTCTATGTGATCCATGACTATGGATGAATCTTTGTCTTCATAGCATGTTCAGGTTGTCCCTTTAATTTGTACAATCCTCCCTCTTGCTTTCCAAACACTACTGCATCATCTATGGTCTTTCCCTTTGGCCACATTAGAACTTGGCCATCCACAAATACAACCCTCATGCCTTTTGTATCCAATGCAGAGATGGAGAGAAGATTCTTCTTGAGCCCAGGTACATAAAGAACTTCTTTCATCTTCAAAGATTTTCTAGAATCTAGGTTGTAGGAGGCTTCACCACTTCCTTTGATGGGGTATTGAAAGTCATCCCCAAGTTTCACTTTATGGGGTGATTTATGTTCAGATAGATTTACAAAAGATTCTTTAAACCCTGTCATGTGTTTGGAAGCCTCACTGTCAATTAACCAATCATTACAACCATGAGAGATAGTACCTGAGAGAGCAGAGATTAGAACATACTCTTCTTCACTTGATGAGTCATCATCACTTTCTTGCCTAGCCTTCTTCTTTGGAGGTTCATCATCTTTGACAACATGAGCATGGAACTTTCTTTTGCTGCCCTTCTTCTTCTTGCTGGAGTTGTTGTTATCGCTTTTGTTCTTGGGAAATTCTGAAGCAAAGTGACCCTTCTCATTGCATGTGAAACATCTTAGATCCTTCTTATTCTTTTGTTGGTTATGATAGGATCTCTTGTAGTGGGAGTGCTCCTTCTTGGGCTTGCTTCTTTTGGTGAGCTGCGAGAGCTTGATCTTCACCTCCCATATTTTCTTCTCGAGCTACAAGCCTAGCTTCTTCTTGAGAGCATTCCTCCCACAGTTTTACTGAAAGAGATCAATTTCCTTCTTTCACAGATTCCTTGAATAAAGGAGTCCCATGACCTACGTAGGCCATTCAGAATGGTCATAACAACTTCACCATTGTCCACTACTTCATCCACAGCTTCAAGTTGTTCCTTGATCTGAGAGACCTTGGAGAACTAAGATTGAATGGTCTCTCCATTGACCCCTTTCAATTGATTCCGCAGAGTCATATTCCGATTTATGTTCTTTCCTTCAAATAACTTGGTCAGGGAGTCAAACATCTCTTTGGGTGTCTTCAGAGAAAACACATGGGGGATGAGATGGTCTTTGATAGAATCAATAATGATTCTCTTTGCCTTGACCAAGTTCTTCTTATGCAATATCTTAGCCTCTTCATCCTCTGGGATAGGGATGTCTTCTCTTGCATATGATTCCAACTCATTCTCTTCCAGGATTAACCCAATCCTATACTTCCAGCCTCGGAAGTTATCAGCCCCTTCAAGCTTATCCTCAAGCTTGGTGTGGTGAGACATATTAAAGAGTAATTCAAATGGAAATAGAAAAGATTTAGATCTTACCACTCGACTGGCTGAAAAACTGGACCTGGTCCTGGATTAGGGTTTGTCGAAAAAACCCTAAAAATTCAAAATATGAATTTCAACTTTCTGAAAGGGTAGAAAGATGCGCCTTGAAGAGCTGATCAGCCTGGTGTATTCAAAATTTGAGATCTGCAAAGCTTCACCATTCAGAAATGCCTTTTTGTCTTCCTGGGTTCACTGAGGAGGACCCTAAATTAGGGTTTGAGTTTCCCAGAGATCTACCTAGCCAAAAATCTCGATCTAAAGCTCTAAACTTCGAGTTTTGCAAGGAGAGTCCAGCTATGTCTTCATATTCTAGAAATTCCTATTTTTGTGGAAACCCTAATTTTTAGGGCCAAATCTGAAAATGCTCAGAATTGAATTTTGATTGGACAGATAGATTCTCCTTGATGAGTAGAGTCAATCTACTATACTGATTTCCCAAAATCGGTGGAGAGAAACCCAATAAACAAGAAACCCTTAGTTTCCATCACTGCACAATGTCTTCTTCTCAGGTTAGCTCTGATACCATGTTAAATTTTGAGCATTAATTCACAATACTCTAGGATCTTTACTGAGAGAATAACATGTACAGTATATCAATGCATATCAATCATATCAAGCATGTCAATCATCACAAGGAGCAAAAGCATGAGAGACAAGAGACACTGAATTTCCGTGGGGAAAACCCTAAGGTGAAAAACCCCACAACTTCCTCATAGATAGAGAGAGCAATGGCTCAACCAAAGTGCAACCAAAATACACAGAGATAGTCCCCTATTATCAGATGATCCTCCTCCTCACTAGTGCGCCACTTTCTGAGTAAAGGAAGAATGAGTTTCCGAATGATCAAAATAGAGATCTCTCGATCTCTATTTATACTTGTCTGTTTTCCCAATGACCTTATGGGCCCAACTTGTCTATCTAGGTACATCAACCATATAATATATAAATCAGGGCTGACCCCACACATGGTGTTCTAATAACCCATCGGCAAGTTCACACACTTGTGACACTTGTCAATACACATGACGACACTTCCGTATAGAGGAATGACACATATCTATAGGAGTACAATAATATATAAATGAAATACATTCCAAAGTTACATATACATCAAAAATTTGGAGGGTAATAAATCAACCATGGACCTCATATTCAAGTCTTAATATCAGTAATACACCCTCACAGAATATTTGGGAGCATTTGGATCAATTTGGAGACCTAGACATCAAAACTAGTCAAAGGTCGAAATTGGGGAAAAAGTGAAAAATTGGGCATTTTAATACAAATTTTAAAAAGGGACATTACAAGTGATATCGGAGCATGGTCTTGGCACCTTATGGTCTTAACAAGAAGTCAAAAAAATATACCACCACCCTGAGAACCAGAATTTGAAGGTGTTGTTGTTGAGGAAGAAACTATAGGAGAAGAAGAATGTTTTGTTCAAACCATGGGTAGAGAGGAGGATGAAAACTTAAGACATAAGGAGGAATTTGTTGCAGCCTTAAAACCATATTTTGAAGAACTTTCCATGGGTATTAAAGACATAATTAAAAACATGATGAAAGGATTCGAATTGATGGTTAGCCAACTTGGAAGCTAAGGGATAATAGTAGGAGGCAGCAGCAGTTCTCATGGTGAGGAAACGAAACCTATGGGAGAGCATATTTTCTCAAGCACACGACCCCATAATAGAACAAATGAATTTCAGAGCACAACAAGGTCTACTGCACCTAAATTTCTTATCCCCAAAGAAGATCCTGACATTCAAGTGGATCTTACTACAATAGCAAACGAATGGAATGATTTGAGTGAAGATTGTAACAGAAGTCTACCATTTAGTACATACCTTGATGCTGCACAGAAACTAAAAAAGAAGGATGATAATAGGACTCTATTCTAAAACAAAGAATTAAATTGTGCTATTGGTAAAATGTCACTTCCTACTTTTGATGGTTCCTCTCAAAATTCTACTAACACTTGGGTGCAAAAATTAGATGTGTATTTTCAGCTGAATCCTATGGTGGAAGTGGATGCACTAAAAATGGCCATTTTGCACATGGAAGGAGATGCCAAAGAATGGTGGTTTCATGGCTTGAAAAATTTGGGTCATGATTAGGTTAAAACATATGAAGAATTTGTTGACAGGGTACTGGAGAGATATGAACACACAGATCCAGAATTTCCTTTCAAGGAACAAACTCAATTGAAGCAAACTGGGACCCCTAATGAGTATATGTTGGACTTTCAAAAATTATCAGTCAAGGTGGCTGATGTATCTATGGGAAGGTTGGTATTTTTGTTCGTTGAAGGTTTGGTTGAACCCTTAAAAATTTTGGTCAAAGCACACAAGCCAACTACATTAAAATATGCAATGAGCTTGACTAGGGATCTCAAAAATGTGCTTCATAGAACGAGATTTCCTCCCAAGCCTAACCTCAAATTTGAAAAGAAACCTTGGAAAAGGGGTGCATATGATAAGAAACCTTGGAAAAAATATTCATTTGAAAAGAATTAAAAAGGACTAAACATGGATGAACTTCGAAAAAAGAAATTGTGCTTCGCATGCTTTCAACCATGGACACCGGGGCACAAATGTACTAAAGGAAAGGCTCAATACATAGAAGTATTTTCTGATAATGAGGGATATGATTGGGGCATGGATGAATATGAAAATATTTGATATCAAGAGGAGACATATGAGACAGCAGTAGTAGAGGAAATACAAGAAGAAAATCATCCTTCACTGGACAAAGCAAGAATGACAGTACTTTCAGCAGTACCTCGCTATCATACTATCCGATGCAATGGTGTGGTACTAGGACAAATAACTTCAGTTTTGTTAGATGGAGGATCCACCCATAACTTCATTGATGCAGATATGGTGGAGAAAATAAAGATACCTATTGAAGCATTCGATGGCTTCATAGTTGTCATTCCCGGTCACAACACAATGCAGTGCAAAACATGGGTTCCAAAGCTGCAAGTCACCGTAGGTAACTATAATTTTGTTGATATTTTTTATGTGGTTTATGTTGCTGATACTAATGTGGTTTTGGGAGTGAAATGGATGTATTCAATAGGAGAGCATACAGTAAATTATCAAATTCCTGAAATGAAATTCCAAGATTCAAAAGGAGTACTAAGGGTTGTGAGAGGGCAGCACACTTATCCAATTCAAGTAGTGACTTGCAATAGTATGAGATCTATATTGAGGCATGGGAATATAGAATGGGCTGCTGAATGTCATATTACATCTCCCAAGCCAAATATAAAGGTTGTTGAACACCCAAAGGAGATAGAGAGACTCTTGCAAAAATATGAAAAAGTTTTAGAGATCTTCCACATGGTAGATCACCAAATAGGGGGGTTGAGCACATCATTGTTTTGGAGGAGGGTACTTCACCCATTCAGATACCACCTTATAGACATCCTAAAAATTTCAAAGATGAGATTGAAAAATCCATCCAAGAACTCCTAGAGTTGGGACTCATTAGACCAAGCTTTAGCCCTTATGCTTCTCCAGTAGTGCTAGTGAAGAAAAAACATGGAACATTGAGAATGTGCATAGACTTTAGAGCCTTGAACAAAAAGAATATCAAGAATAGGTATCCTATTCCTAGTATTGATGAGCTCATGGATGAGCTACATGGGGCCAAATACTTCTCCAAAATTGACCTTAGATCAGGATATCATCAAATTCGAATGAAAGATTAAGATGTGCAAAAGATTGCTTTTCGATGTCATTATGGCCACTTTTAATTTCTTGTCATGCCTTTTGGGTTAACTAATGCTCCAGCCACATTTCAAGAATGCATGAATAGGATCTTTTGCAAGCAACTAAAAAGGTTTGTTTTGATTTTCTTTGATGAAATTCTCATTTAGAGTAAAACATGGGAAGAGCATTTGCAGCAATTAGAGATTGTGTTAAACAATTTGCAAGAAGAGTCCTTATTTGCTAAGTTATCAAAATGTGAATTTGAGATGAAAGAACTACTGTATCATGGGCAAATTATTGGGAAAGAAGGAGTGAAGGTACACATGGAAAAAATCAAGGCTATCTTAGAATGGTCATCACCAAAAAATATTACCGAATTGAGAGGCTTCATTGGCATATGCACCTATTACAGAAAATTTGTAAAAGGATTCTCCAAGTTGACTTCTCCACTCACTGATTTGACTAAAAAGGATTCTTTCAAGTGGGATGAAGAGGATGAAAAGGCCTTCCAAAAAATGAAAGAGATAATGAGTAGTTATCCCATACTTGGACTTCCTAATTTTACTAAACCTTTTGTTGTGGAATGTGATGCTTCAGGTGAAGGAATAGGGGATGTCCTAAACCAAGGCCAACACCCCATAACCTTTGAGAGCAGAAAGTTGAAGCCTCATGAAACAATTTACTCCATCTATGACAAAGAAATGCTGGCCATTCTGCATGCATTGGCCAAATTCAAACAATACTTGGTGGGAAGCAAATTTGTGGTGAAAACTGACCACAATAGTCTAAGACACTTTCTCACCCAAAAATATCTAAATGAAAAGCAACAAAAGTGGATAAGCAAGATTCAAGCTTATGATTTTGATATTGAATATTTCAAAGGAAAGAATAATATAGTAGCAGATGCTTTATCTAGAAGACCTTCTTTTTCTCTCATGGACATTGCCAAGGATTGGAAAAACATGCTACTAGTTGAATATGCCAAAGACAAATTTGCTTGTGATGTGTTGGATGGAATAAAAGGGGATGATAACTATAGGATTTTGAATGGGATGATATATTATAAGGGCATAATTTATTTGGTTCAAGATTCAAAACTCAAGTACAAAATTTTGCAGGAAGCACATCATTCCCCACTAGCTGGCCATCCAAGGATCTTCAAAACTTATAAGCAATTGAGGCAAAGATTTTTTTGGAAGGGGCTGAAGGAAGATGTTTAGAAATATGTGAATGAATGTAAATTATGTCAGCAAAACAAATCAGAACTTACATTCCCAGCTGTCCTATTGCAACCATTTCCTATTCCGGAGCAA
This sequence comes from Larix kaempferi, assembly GCA_027924585.1. Taxonomy (NCBI): domain Eukaryota; kingdom Viridiplantae; phylum Streptophyta; class Pinopsida; order Pinales; family Pinaceae; genus Larix; species Larix kaempferi. The sequence goes on from BSBM01000314.1 coordinate 9,319,722, forward strand.
AAATGGGACAATATCTCAATGGACTTCATCACCGGTTTGTTCAAATATGTGGGTAAGGATTGCATATATGTGGTAGTGGGTAGGTTGAAAAAATTTGGTCATTTCTTTGCTGTTACATCATCTTTTAGTGCTGCACAAGTGGCTGATATTTGTTTCAAAGAAATCTGCAGATTGCATGGACTCCCCAAGAGCATTGTTAGTGATAGAGATAATAGATTCATGGGTTCTTTTTGGCAAGAAATTTTTAGATTGGTGGGAAATCAATTGACCCCAAGTACTAGATATAATCCAAAAGCTGATGGAAAAACATAGAGGGTGAATCAATGGTTGGAAGGGTACCAAAGAAACTATGTGGGAGAGCAGCAAAAAGCATGGGCAAAATGGATACACTTGGGTGAGTTTTGCTACAACACCACTTATCATATGTCAATAGGGATGTCTCCTTTCAAATAATTATATGGTTATGGTGCACTTACATTTCCTGAAATTATATTTGGTTATATTAGATCCCTAAACGCTAAAGATTGGGTGGAAGAGAGCCAAGAAATTTTAAAGCTTTTGAAAGACAATTTGCAGGTTGCTCAAAATCAACGAAAAAAATATGCTGATAGACATAGAGAAGAAAGGACCTTTCAGGATAATGATTTAGTATATTTGAGGTTGCATCCATATAAACAAACATATCTCAAAAAGAATGGAGCAAAAAAACTAAAACCAAGGTACTATGGGCCATACAAGGTAGTGTGGAAGGTTGGAGAAGTAGCATATGAATTAGAACTTCTAGAAGGGAGTAAAATCCATAATGTATTTCATGTTTCTTGTCTCAAGAAGGCTATTGGTTATCAAATTATCACTTCAGAAATATTTCCTCCTTTGGATGATGAAGGGCATCTCACACTTGTTCTAGAAAATATTTTGAAGACACGGGAAAGGAGGTTGAGGAGTAGAATTATCAAAGAATATTTAGTACAATGGAAGGACTTACCAAATGAAGATACCACATGGAAGAGGATAATATTTTGTAGAATCCAAATAAGAAATTGATTGAGGACAAGCAATCTTGGGTGTGGAGGACTGTAATGTCCCCATTCAAATAATTGCATAGTAAGACAATCCCATCAATCCTACTAGTTTCCTAGGTTGGATGGGAACATGTGGAATTGTAATAAGGAAGCTAATAAATGATGTTTAGACATTAGAAGGGTTCAAGTATTTAATAAATAGGTTGAATAAATAAATTCAAGAGAAATTCTAGGTGGCAAGTGGTTTTGAAGACATATGGAGGATGTGGGACCCACACTAGCTTGATTTTTCAAGGACACATGGCATCTCTCTCTTTTCAATTCGAATTCATGAGAAGGTGAACATTATTGGGTGAGTTGGTAATTCATACACATGGCATTTATAATCTTAGGTCGAATTGGGATGGATTCATAACCTCCATGGAAGAGGAAGAGTCAAATTGGAAGCTTGTGGACACTTGGGCTAGATTCCCTAGCCCCTATGACAACAATGATGGAGCATCTATGACATCTATGAAAAATTGCAGATATGACCTCTGACATCTGACCATTATGACATGTCAGCCCAAAAAATAGGCTCCAAGAGGGAGCTCATGGGATTTGGAGAAGCCAAAGAGACCCCCACTCGAATTGGTGGAAGGTGGAAGGCTAGGAAAGGTGAGACACATGGAAAATCTTGAGCCCTTACCCTAATTCGAATTGGATTGAGTCTATGGATGATTTTGGAACCTTATAAGGATAAGGATGTTTATAAAATATAGGTATAAAGCAAGAGAAGGGATTTTGATGATTTGAGAAAAAATGCATTTGTGAAGAGAGAGCTAGTGGATGACTAGTTTCTTGCCTTAGCCAATTCCGAGGGTGAAAGATTCCCTTCCAAGTTAGTGTTTGGAGAGGCCACTCAGGTATTTCATGGAGATTTAATGGAGTTTATATTTTGCAGGTGTAAGCTACAGGGAAGCTCATGGTTTGTTCTAGTGCAGCACTTTCCCTCAACCATTTCAAGTTTTGATGGCATATTCTTGCTCCTTGAGGGAGGGCATTTTTGGTGAGCTATTGTACTCCTTGGGAGAGATTCTCATAATACATTTCTGATTGTAATAATATTAATATACTCTGTTATTCATATTTATAAAGTGTCAGTTCGAAATACCAAGTGGTTGTATGTAAAAATGATGATTAATGAGCAAACTATGACCATTTCCCCACTACATTGATTTATACCATTGTAATGTTGATGATTTCGAATGAAAGAATGTTTCTCTAATATATTTATGATGAATAGACAGCCATTGATGAGTGTTACAATTTTTATGTTTGGATCTTAAGTATTTGAAGTCATTTTGCTCAGCTTATTTGCATTTGGAAGAGATTTGGTGTCATTTCCCCAAGGGTCGAATTAGGGATTTTTGTTGTTGTTTGGGAGAAGGTTAGAACATATTTAATAACTGGTTAATGGTGCATATGAGACCTTATTGATTTCCCTCAGACATCCCTTACCTCTTTTATGAATTTGGAATGGTTTTGGAGTCATTTGGAGAGCCATTTTCAGTACTTACCCTGGGGGGATTTGATTCCCAAATTGCTAGTTAAATTCCATACTTTGTCCATAATTTTAAAAAAGTTTGCAGAATTATTTGGAAGGTCATAAATCATCCCTGGACCTCATATTCAAGTCTTAATATCATTCATATAGCCTCACAAAATATTTGGAGCATTTGGATCAATTTGGAGACCTAGACATCAAAACTAGTCAAAGGTCGAAATTGGGGAAAAAGTGAAAAATTGGGAATCTTAATAAAAATTTAAAAAAGGTTCATTACACTACTTAAGTGCACATATAAAACCGAGTTAGCAGGACATGATAAAATATTAACAATAACATGGTGAAAGAATGTGATGAGCTAGGGACTCTGCATATTAGTTGACAAGAACCCATATGTTCAATCAATGTGCAAAGTGGAGCTTAATCCATGGCACTTCTGGAGAAAATAGGGATCTAAGAGATTTGAGGTCAATGGACTAAAATTTTAGGTTTTTGGGATCTCTGATCTACGAAATTCTTATGTGGTTCTATGCCCTAGCAAGGATTCTATGTTACATTGGTGTGTTATAAAGAGGTCGTTCTATTATTGGGATATATGAAGGAATATGTCATAAAAACTAAGGCCAAGACTTTTGTTATTGAAGCCTTCCCAATTTCCAAAAAACATGTTTTCAGAAAGAGGTATTTTGACATAAGGTTAAAGTTGGATGAATTTAGGAATCAACCTTGTGACTTCTCTATTGAATTCCATTCAATTGCACCAAGAAAACCAGAAATGAACATCACGGTGATGATCATGTAATTCTATGGGTGAAGCGTTTTCTCTAGAATTTCAGAGGAAATGAAATGGTAAATGTCAATGTTGTTCTTCTCCAATTTTTTTAGAATATCCATGATTGGTTATTCAATCCTGGATTGGGCCATTCACTATTTGTATTCAAACTCATATCTCCTGAAAATTCCATTGCATAGGATTCAAGAAACACATCTTCAATGAAGTTGGATTTGTGTGCAGTATCTGAGCAGAAGAAAATTGGTGGCCTTGTAGAATATTGTCTATTGCTTTATGCCTACAAATTGAATTTATAACCAAATTTGTAGTATTTGTTCTCTTGAAAAAATTTATTAAAGTCTTGAAGAGATTGATACTCATAGGTGGAGTATATCATTATACTAATGGGGTTGTTCCATTGATGGAACGATGTCCATTTTTTGGTCGAGAAGATCAAAAAATGAGGAGACCTTCTTGGCATAGTGGTGGTTAATAGTTATTGCAGAGCCCAACTTCAGAATAAAGGATTGCACCAATTGAGATTTTATGGTTGTGTCTTTCCTTGATAGAGACAGTGACCTAAGTTCAATTTATTTTTGTGGTGCAATGAGTTTATTGGCATCTTGTGATATAAATTCGGGACATGTCTATTGTGTGGAGGTATTCATTTTCTACTTTTGGAGTCATGATTAATCTAAAGTTGCTTATTGAGAATCTTGTAGATGATAGCCATTTCCTATTTTTTAACCCATGCATCAGGTTTCGTGAACTTGTTCTAGGGAAGCATATTTGTTTGGAAATGCCACAAAATCAGTGTGCCTAGACCTAGGTCTGAAATGATTTCTATAGGGTATATAAGAAAGCAAGTTGTACTTTGCTTTTTGTAACTTATGCTTTTGTAACTTGGAATTATTCGTTTTGCATATAATGAACAAGTGAAAGGGTATTAAGTTAAAGTGAAATCATAATATTGTGGTTATTTGCTTCAAAGTCCATGGAAGAAATAATTTGAGAGGCACGTTGATGGTTGTTTGTTTCTAAATACAAATATTGTGAGGTTCATAGCAGATACTTTATGGCCAAAACCTAAATGTTCATTTAAATTTAAATATGAAAATTTCCATGTCTTCATGTTATGGTTAAATGTTGGTACCTCATAAATATAGAGTTCTATTTCAACCCTAATCTTTGCAAACACAAAATATGTTGAACCTTGGTTGTCATTGATGTCAACTGATATCAAAGAGCACTCAATATCCTTGTGCCAGTTTGAAGAAGTATATGAAATCCAGTTTGGAGAAGTATATGAAATTTAGTTTGAAGAAGTACATACATACTAAAGAAGTACACCTGGCTTGTAGAAGTACATCCAGACTAGAGAAGTGCATTCCGATTATATAAGTATATCCAAGTACATGCACAAGTTCCAATCCATATAGTAATGATAGTTCAAAGGTAAAGTCATAATATTTGGTTGGACAAGTTTCGGGAGTGCGCAAGAGGCTTGAGAGCAAGAAGTAGTTTGATGGGTATGCAAGTCCCAAAAGTGTGCAAGAGCCACAAAGCGGAAGAACGATACAAGTCTCAAAAGCATGCAAGAGTCTCGAAAGTAAGAGGTGGTCGGATAATTCAAGTACGCAAGACCCACCAAGCAATGGTACTTCAAGGGTACAAGACCCCACAGGAATTGGTTCCTAAGTGCACAAGTCCCACTATGCAAAAGGACCAAGTGTGTGCAAGAACCAAAAGCCATGATACCTTAGTGGTGCATATCATGACAAGTGGCGGATGCATAAGTCAACTTGACCGTAAAGAAAGGAAAACAGGGATGCTATGAACAACTTGTGCACATAGTCTGTGCAAGATGAGTATAAATAAGAATCCAATTTGGAGGGTTGTAGCAAGCTTGAAGATGCGAAAGTAGTAATACTCCGATTTGGAGAACTTCTAATTTTTGGGTATCAATGGCTCATTGAACCAGAACAACATAATCTAGCAGAAGAGCTAAATGCACAAAATGAAACACAACATATGATGTGCAGGAAGATGTGATATATCTAATATAGATGTGCAAAGACAAAGATACAGCACAACAGATGATGCCCAAAATGTTGTATTATATGGGCCAAGTGCCTAAGAATAGAAAGGCAGTATCACAAATGGTAAGCAGAAGGTCACAGATTATCTAAGAGAGATGTGCAAAGATAGAAGTGACGCATAATAGAGGATGCACATAATGATATGGTTTATCTGATATAGATGCACGATTTTAGCACAGCTAAGAATGCATAGTATTAGTTGAGTTTGCAGATGCATAGAAATAAAGTAGTATGTTGAAACAACACGCAAATTGCAGAAGTTATGAAATATGAGAACCAGTAATCAACATTGATGTAATGGAGTGAAGTGTGTGGTACAGTACAACAATTGCAAGATCATAGTATACAAAACGTGCACACAAAAGAATGTATTGCAGCAAATATGAAGAGTGCGTGGATCAGTATAAATAAAATATGAATATTCTATAGACATATCAGGGTGGTAGGACGGGGCAAGGAATAGGGAGTTGGTGATTCCTTCAGGTCGGTGCCTATAAAACCAGGGGTTCAATGCCTCCTTCCAGTGAGAGCTAGTCAATTAGGGATTTGGTGCTTCATTCAGGTTTGTTCCTGCAAAACTAGGGGGTTGAAGCCTCTTTCCATTTGGTGCTGGAGAAATCTGGAAGTTGGTGCTTCCATTAATGTAATATTTTTAATATAAAAGAGCATTTCATGGTTTTCTCCCATTCGAGTTTCCACGTAAAAACCTTATTTTCTATGCATATGTGGATGATTTTTATTGTTCATCGTGAATGCATAATATAACTACTATTTAAGTTTGATAAGAAGTGAAAATTGTTCATAATTGTGCTAATATTGATTCGTCCCCCTCCTAGTATTAATAAGAATTCCAAAATTTGGTATCAGAGTGGGTGTCTTCAGCAATAGATTAACATCTAGAAGATAGATCCATACGCAGATATGGACAAGCAAAAATGACTCTCCACCAACTGAGCACCTAGATTTGATCCCAGTCCTCTACACATAAAATTCAATCAAGAACTTTGGATAAGTACTTCTTTAGTGGAACCTTTAATTCACCTTCAAAACCTGTTGCAAAAATTGGAATAGACAGTCAGTATAAGGAAGAAGATGTTACAAAAATTGACTAGGAAGGTGAACGAGTTAGTGCCTTGAAAGAATTCAAGAATTCAAGAAAGAAGAACAAACTTTCATAGGATCAAATCTCGAAGTATGAAGAACAAGTCAAGAACACCAAGGCCATTCAAGAATCACTTGAAAACCAAGTGAGTGAAAAGGAGATGAATCTTGAGAAACAACTAAGTTGCACAGTAGATAAAATCAGGAAGCTTGAAGAAGAGGGATCTGTTAGAATAATTAGACCCCATTTAGACTTAGGATAAAGTTTATTATTCATTTTTAATAATTTCCTAGGTGTTAGACTAGAGAGTTGGCAACATTTTTCCTAGTAGGTCCACAACTTGACATATATATCCACTAATGCTCCCTCAGATGCTTTCTACCTTATTTTCTGATAGTTCTGAATGGAAATAGCGCATATCCTACTTTTTCTAGCTTTGTTCTACTTTTCCTTCGTATAAAGCAGAAGTTTCTACTTTTGATATTGGATAAGGATAAAGTAGGGCGCCTTCATGGACTTGGAAAGTTGTTATAATTTTTTCCAACTCATCCTCCATGTTCTTCTCTTCTAAATCGATCATATTTATTATTTTTCATCACTTATTGGCTGCCATATCTGATTTTTCCAATTCGTGAGCTTCTTAACTAAGTTGGAAAGATGATGTTTCCATTGATGGGGATTTTCATGATTAGTAGGTATGATCTTTGTGAGCTGCTCGAATGACACCAAAGGATTTCAAATTTATGATGTAATTATATATTTTGACAACCATATCAGTTCCCAAGTTTGGCTGATGTAAATTTATGCAAAAGAGTTTTATTATGTGCATCTATACTATCTCAATTTTCATTGTATTGTGCAATATTTGCTTAGCAATTGTCACGTCCCCTCCCATTTTACTAGTGCAATGGAGAGGATCGTGAGGTGAAACTGGGCATCTAGCCCCATGTACTTATGAAGTAAGCATTCATTACATATGAAGAGGCATAAACATTTTCAATACACAGCAGAAGTAATTTCATTTACGCATTCACCATACATTCAAGATATTCATCAATTAAATACTTATGAGATAGCACAAGAGAATACTTATCTTTAATAGAGTAGTCCCAAGCAACTAGCTATGTCGCTGCAACGTTCCACCCAACCGTAGGCTCTTCGACAGCTTATACTGAGTCCGTCCGAAGGCCACCCCCGAGCTGGGCATGATTCTCACAAGGGAAAGGGAACATTCCAGCTCAACCACTGCCCAATAACCATTTTTATCTCAGCCAAGCCAGAACCAGGGATTACCCATCACCCATGCCCATCATCCTCTTCTTTCTCACAGCAAAAACGATTATTGACAGGGTTACACATTTACAACAGAGGTGTTCACAAAACAGGGTCCACATTGGTTCTCCCAACTCGTGGTTCACCCAAACAAACTGTGGAATTTCGATTTCAACCCCCAGGGAGCAAAACCGATTTCTCTCCACTGGTTAGGATCCCTTCCCATGGCCTAAACGACCCCCAGGAAGACCCAAAACGTTCTGCTCTCTTTGCTCACGGGTAACCAACACAAAAACGCCCATTCCCAGCTAAAAGATGAAGGGAGACACAGAAAAACGAGGGAGGAAAACGCCCAGGCAGCTTGAGCTGCGTGAGAGAGCAAGGCCATGGTGAATAATGGCTTAGGGAGAAATTTCGTGGCTCTCTTCTTGCCCAAGGAGACCAACACGATTTTCCATGAAGGGTGGCTTGCCCATACCCGATTTTGGACAGCCATACCTCTCCATTCCCAAGGCATTAACTTCCCCCAACCAACTCTTGGGAGAAATCAATGGTTGAGTACAAAAGTCAACATGGGTAGTTGAGGGTTTGGTGGGTTCTCATTTTGACACTTGGCTTGACTCTATTGGCTCAAGGGTTTGAATGTTTTCCCTCCCAATTCCTTGTGAAATCATGCCCCCATCTCTTTGTTGCATTGCATAGCTAGTTGTGGGTATTTTTATTAAAATGCATATTACATGATGCTGAAATTCCAATGTGCCTGGCTAGCATGCAAAGCATATGCATCACTAAATCGATGGCGGGGCCTTGGCCTTGAGCTCCTCACCATGATTTCATAACAATATTACATCAATTACCCTTAAATGCAATGGGGTCAATAATGGGGACGTGACAACAATTATGTGAGGAATTTCTTGAGTGCATAGATATAATTGTGATATGATATTTTCACATGGTATTAGAGATTAGGAAGCCTAGGGAGCATAGTGTCAAAAATTATTGCACTAGAAGCTGTGGATTTTCCATAAAAGTCCTTGGGGAAATCACTTTGATAGCCTTGGCTTTGCCAAGGAAATATTCCCAGGAGTGACACACTCCTGAAAGTTTCTACTATCAATTGCAGAGATCATTAGATCAAGTTTTTTGTCCTATGTGTTTTTTTTCATTTTTGCAGGTTATAGTTTCAATCTCATCAAGGGTGCAATCAGTTGGCCATGGAGTGGTCTCAAACTATCATCTTGACTCCATTCAATTACTTTTATTGGAAAGAAGAGATGGAGATTATGTTAAGGAGCAAGGGCCTCTAAAAATTAACTATGGCTACTGAACTTGATCCTACTGCAGCTGTTGATAAGGCCAAGTGGCATAATAGAAGAGATGAATATTTTGGTCTATTGTGTCTCAATACCTCCACATATCTTCTTTTCCATCTGGATGGTTTAACCACACCAAATGAAGTTTGGGTTAAACTTCAGAATTTGTTTGGAAAGAGAGATGAATTGAGAGGCCATCAATTGGAGAATGATTTGATTTCTATGATTCCAAGCAAATTTGAGACCTTACAATACTTTTTCACTAAGTTTAATTCTCTGGTTCTTCGGGTGAAACAATGTGGGATTGAAAAGAAGGATGAGTAGTTGATCTTGTCCATACTTTCTAAATTGGTTCCATGTAACATCCCGAATTTTCATAAAAATTTAAAACTTTTGAAAACGACATTAAAATACGATAATTATAGTTGCGGAAAATAATTGTCTGAGTACAACATAAATGATTAAAAGGTCATTAGTACTAAACATAATTTAATTTATGTATTAGTAGCATTGTGATAATGACAACTTTAACACACATTTGACAAACATGATTAATGTAATAAATGTACTGACAGGTCAGAATTATGATGTGATACTTATAAATATTGACAAGACACTGATAGTTTGCATTTTGATGTCCAAGCGTGTCCTACGAGGTACCCTGGAGTTTACTTAGCTGCAGCGCTAAAGCATTTGAAATGTTCTATGTGCAGACGACAGGTAAGAAGTTCCATGACTGTGTAAATTCAAAGTACGTGTATAGTTCAAATTCAACGTTGTAGATAAATAGAATGTTAGAAATCTGTTGCGACTCACAATAAACATGCAGGTATGAATTACATGGTTATAATTACTATTTTCAAATGTTGTCTTACAACTCAACAATTTTTAAAACAAAGTTATCTATGAACATCATCAAGCTGATAGGTTCGTCGCTGTAATCCTTGTCGTTGTTGTAACTGGCTTTGTCATCGTCTTAAGATAATTAATTATTTTCATAGTACTGATGTAGTAAATGTACCGCAAAATCATTAAATGTTTGTAATGAGAAAATATGGTATGAAATACATAGCATTCAGTTAGTTTTCATGCTAAATATTTATCATTGGATTCATTTGAAATATCTACCATACAAACTATTTATTCTTATAATTGCAATAATAGAAATTATATGGACAAAACCAACATTACAAAGTTAATATTTAAATCTCTTATGTATTAACTATACTAAACCATAATTTTACAATGTTTAACTATATGTGATACTTAAAAGCTATTAAGGGCTTATATATATAGTATCATTCATTATATAAATTTGCGTATAAATGAAACTATGTTAATTTAGTGACTATGGTCATACTAACAACTATTACATAAACAATATACTTAACATTATAATCTATGAATCTTAACCTAGGAACTATATAAACTTTAAAATGTTAATATACCTAACATAATGATTCTATAATGTGACATAGGCTTGGAACTATATATATAAACGTTGATCATTAAATAAAACATAACACAAATAATATGTGTTGTAAACATAACTTGGAAATCATATAAACTTTGGATTATAGTTAACATATCACGTAATGTTTTTAACGTTGTGAATCATACGCTTGTGAACTATATAGTTGAAATAAATAGAGCACTAACATGCATTAACTATTGATTGACAGGTTGATGGTTGGTATGCGTTACGAGCCGGCGTTGGTGATCGTGTCATAGGCCTGCATTAATGGCCGTCCATATACCATGGTGACGAGGACTTAACAAAGCTTCCATGTATTGCAACTTAGTGCATACGGTGACTGCAAAGGTTGCTATGTAATACTTCCCATTATTATTCCTCCGAGTTGGCTGTCGATCTATACACTGTAGGAAAAATGTGGCAAGGCCATGCTTTGGCAATGAATGAACCATAAATGCAATTTCCATATGATACCCAATGTAAAAGCATTGGCATACTTGTTATCGTTGATCAACTTTGATCCTGGTCGTTGGATGCAAGCCTAGTGTTGCATCATTGTGTTGGGTTGATGAGGAGTGAATGTAGTTCATTGTTACTATTGTTTCGGCAGCAAGACTGAAAGGCTGCTACTTTGTAGGGTTAGAAGACAAAGTAAGAGGGTTTCAACCTTGCGACCTGTAGGCTAGGTTTGAATATTGCAGGTTTCGTCTTACTGTAATGGTGTGAACACTCGTTGTGTCTTGGGTTTGAAATACTGTCGAGTTGATAGGTTAGCTGTTTCTTTTTTTGAGTTTTTGAATGGAAAGATACCTTCCTGTAACAAAAGTAATGGTATCCTGCTCTCGTCTGAGGCAAGGAATTCGTCGTGTACAGGTCTATGTACAGAGCTCGGCTATCGACTGTCAAGGGTAAGTGACTTCCGAACTCAGAATTGCTAGTAACGTTTGGTTTACAATTTTAAATTGTATAATGTCTAACGTTTGATTGTTCGTTTGGAAGGCACTAGTTTCAAAAGGGAAACGCGAACCAGGGTTTGGAAATGGATGGAAATTCTCCAATCCTGGTAAGCTCCGAGTCTTCAAACCCTCATAGGGGCTCTTCGTTCTTGGTTGATATGGTTTTTCAACAAATGAGTAACCAGTCTTGCCATGCTTCGGCGTTGTCTGTCAGTTGATATTTTATGAATATTTTTATGTTGAAGTGAAAGCTCGTTTCAGGGAAGGACCCTTGTAGTTAAATGTTACTCTTCCTTTTACTTTTGATGTCTAGTTTCGTCAAGTTGGAGTTGTGAAACTCGTTTTAAGAGTTTAGAGGTGGGGATAAACCCTATGGGGTTTTCATTTTGGAAATGTAAAGTCGACCTGTGAAATGTTGCTTCCTTTGTGAAGCTTGAACTAGTGTTGGTTCGAACCTCAAACTTGGAAAATGTTTTGGTTTTTAAGTTTGTATGAAATAATGTTTGGAGCCGAAGCTCGTTAACTCTATGTGCTATATTTTTAACTTTCGGCAATGTAGAAGTTTGTGTTATGCTATTCGTTTTGTGTTATATGTTTGAGTACTATAGGTAAACGTGATTGTCGAGCTAAGCAAAATCTATATGCATTTTCTTAGATGACTAAACTCTGTATGTTGCAAAAGATGAAATGGTTTTTCATTTATAAAAGAAAAGAACAGCTCCACGCCCAAAATTCTAGTCTTTTCCATGAAAGTAAAGGATGTTTTTATATTAATAACTCCATAAAGGACTTTCGAGCAAATACTAGGATTCGATCTGTAGCTTGTGTAGATTGTGTTTGTTTATGTTTGCACAACGATGATAATGGAAATAGAAATTCTATATAGGGTTTGATACGAAACCCAGTTTTGGAATCAATACATACAGTTTATAATATATAGAAATAAGATGAATGAAGACAAAATAAAGTTTATCATGTTTTCATTATCTGATAGAACTAAAATAATCAATGCAAATGTTATAATAAAGAATGAAAACAATGTGTGTGTAAAACGTGAAGACTGTGAAATGACTATGATTTGCAGCTTTGTCCATAATTTACACATTTATTTATTTGCAGCAATACTATTTATATTGCAGACATGATATGATGTATGGAAATTTGAATTCCATTTATTTCCTCTGTACATAGTAAAGATAAGAAAAATACAATGTATCTGTACAGGAAATAAACAATGTTTTTTTTTCATAAAACAAAGGGATATTCTATAATATATTAGATACTATACAATAATAATTACTGTTATTAGCTATAGGGCAGAAAATGAAACACAACTCAATCAATGTACTTATCTATCGAATCAATGGCATTTTGTCTATCTTTTCATCTATACTTAATTTGCTTCTCTACACTAGAGTACGATGCATAAAACAGCAAGTGGAAAAATGTAGAGATTGGTTTATCAATTCATATTATCATTAAACTTAGCATTCAGACTTTAAACAAAATCAGAGATCAATTTTTCTTCAAAAGCAAAAATTATTAATTTTACTAAACAAAACTATTAACTGAGATAAAGTAGAAAACTGTAAAACCTAAATTAATCTGTAGGGAAACAAATAGCCCAAGAAGACTATTCCACCCAACCAATTCTTGAAGACAATCAAGTACTTGCCTTAGGACCCCCGATCTATTCACTGAACCACCAAGAGGAAGAAGCTTAGGAATTTAGGATCTCCACTTGCAGTAGCACTAACTGTCGAATCTTCAAGAACTAGCAGTCCAAAAGACCTGCACTAGTACCTCGGGATCTTCTTAGAAAAATAGTATGTAGACTTATGATTGCACTCCCAACTAGCCTCCCTATTCGAATCTGTCAGTGATCACCTGATGCACATGAGGAAATATTTCTGCAAAAAATATTGTGTAAGAGCTGCCTGCTCAATTCGAATTTGCCTTATGTAGGCTGCATAGGCCTTTTCAGTTGTTACTTGGTCATTAAATGAGCTGCCTTCCCACTCCCACCACTTGGGGGATAATGCCACATTATTAGGGGTAGTTGTCCCATAACCAATAGCTAGTGGTGTAGTGCAATTTGCTTCCATCTATCCCATACCTTCCAACAGCTTCCATTCCTCCTAGTGGGTCAGTGAACACTCATTTAACAGTCCCCTTGGGGTTTTTATTTCCTAATTAATTTATTTAAATAATAATAATCAATAATTACATTAATCCTTGATCAAAATTGATCATAATTACAAAACTTTGTAATTAAATTTAACATAAAGTATTTTGCTAATAAAATAATAATTTCAGAAATTTGGGTAGGTGACATTCCATAGTACTCATTTTTTGTTTCAAACTTCCATGCTACCAATATCATAGTTCGAAACTAGAAAATTCCCTCTGTGGCAGGGTTAGTGGAAACACTAACTCATGAGCAAGATAATTTGGTCTTGATAGGAGCCATAAAGCCGTATAATTACCATGAATTGGTTGCTAGAGATTCAGAGAATTCAAAGCGAAAGAAGAAGGATAAGGACAAAAATCCTTTAGATCAAAGGAAGGAGAAATCAAAGCCACCAGAAGATCCCTCAAGCTCTAAGAAGAATAGACAGAAAAAAGAAGGAGAAGAGAAAGTGTGCATAGCACCATAGGGGCTCTCATCCTGAAAGTTATTGTATGAAGAAAACCATTGACATGATGGCTCAGCTTCTTGAGAAGAAAAATATCCCTCTTCCAGATGGTGCAAGGAGGAAAGAAGGAGGTTCAAATTCAAAATACAAGGAAAGATTTCATGCCTTGATGGTCAACACTTCAAAATATTCATCCTTCATTATTGATTATGGAGCATCCAAACATATGGTTTCCACAAGAGAGTCCTTTTCCTCTCTTGATTCCACTGGTGGTCCAATAATTGTGTTGGGAGATGACTCGGAGAATGCATAAAGAGGTAAGGGTAAGATTGATCTAGAACATGTTTCTTTCAATAATGTTGTGTATGTCCTTGGTCTGGCTTCCAACATCCTTTTTGTATATTGGATGACTCATACGGGGTTTCCTAAGAAAGTCGTCTTCGTCCCCAATGATGTGGAAGTTTCTGAAATTTCCACTAGTAGAATTATTTCCTTAGGTACTATAGACCATGAAAAGACTCTAAAGTTTACAAGTTTTCTCATTTTTTTCCCTTCTCATCACCTACCACACTCCTCACTCATGCCAATGAAACCAGCAAGCTATGGCATGAGATATTTGGCCATCTTAACTATAATTACTTGCATTATTTGCACAAATTGGTTGATGGGATTCCCAATATTAAATTTTCAAAAGGAATTTGCGAGGGTTGCATCCTTGGTAAACTCCATTAACGAAAGTTTGTGAGAGCTAGAACTGAGAGAAACTCGCCACCCCTTGAACTAATCCACGGTGATATCTCGAGGAATGCCAAATTTTTTTAACATTCATTAATGACTACTCAATATTTTTTTGGGTTTACTTTCTCCAATACAAGTCAAAAGTCTTTGGTTTTTTCAAGGTTTTTAAATCCCCTGTTGAGAATATGCCTAGTAGGAAGATCAAAGCCCTTCGAACGGACAATGGGGGGAATATGTCAAGTCCGATTTTCATTAGATAAATTTTAAGGTAAAAAAAGGGCCTCAAAACATTATGCTGCTCATTCTTCATTGGATCTTTATGGTTTCTCATATTCTAATTGGGATGGAGATAGCTCAAACTGTAAGTCAAATTTTGGATGTGTTTTCATGCTTAGAGGAGGTCCAATATGCTCATCAAGTAAAATCAAAGTGACATTACACTTTCATCTACAGAGGATGAATATAGAAGAGTTGTAAATGCAGCCACTCAAGGTGTCTGCTTGCAAGGTATGCTTTTAGAGTTTGAGATTGAGTTCTGCAAACCTATAGTCATTTGCTGTGACACTCAAAGTAACATTCAAAATCTCAACTGACTCAATGCAAATATAGAGGACCAAGCATATAGAAATTCACATTCATTATATCCAAGGACTAGAGCATGATCAGATCATATCTTTGTAGTATTGTCCTACTTCTAAGAAAGATGAAAATATATTCACCAAAACATTCACATAGAAGACTTTTGGCCATCTTAGAACGCTGCTTGGAGTAGCTGAAAATATCGTGAATAAATATTGAAAAGAAAGATTTTCAGTTTTGTTTGTTGTCCAGTTTTGAGGGAAGGTTTTTCCCAAGAGGTTTTCCTTCTTTCTTTGTTTTTTCTGGACAAAATAAATGTAAAAAGGGTGACCTTAGCATAGTTGTTGAGACCATTATTTTCTGATTTTTGTACTCACATATAGTTATACTTAAGGGGGTGTGTTAGAATAATTATACCCCATCTAGACTTAGGATAAATTTTATTATTCATTTTTAATAATTTCCAAGGTGTTAGACTAGTTAGTTAGCCACATTTTTCCTAGTAAGTCCACAACTTGTCATACATATCCACTATTGCGCTCTTATATGATTTATTCCTTCTTTTATGATAGTTATGAATGGAAAGAACGCATGTCCTATTTTTTCTAGCTTTGTTCTTATTTTCCTCAGTATAAAGTAACAATTTCTACTTTTGAGATTGGATAAGGATAAAGCAGGGTTCCTTAATGGACTTGGTAATTTGTCATCTTTTTGCACAACACATAATCCATGTTTTTCTCTTTTAAATCCATCATCTTAACTCTTTTTAATCACTTATTGCTTGCCATATCTGATTTTTCCAATTTGTGAGCTTCTTGACTGAGTTGGAAAGATGGTGTTACCACTTATGGGGATTTCAATGATTAGTAAGTCTGATTTTTGTGAGATGCTCGAATTCCTCAAAAGTATTTCAATTTTTTTGATGAAATTAGATATTTGGGAATCCATCTTAGCTCCCAAGTTTGGCTTCAATGTAAAGTTATGGAATATGATTTTATTTTGTGCATCGATATTGTCTCAATTTTCACTGTATTGTGCAATCTTTGCTTAGCAATTTTGTGAGGAATTTCCTGAGTGCATAGATCTGATTGTGATATTATATTTTCACATGATCTACATTGAAGATATCACTAGAAGAGTCAAATAAAAAAATGATTTGTTGAAAAATCAACTTGAACAAAGGAATAGAGAAATTTCCAACATAGAAGAAAAATTTCCTGAGATAAAAGGAAAGGAATGGGCTCAAGGTCACATCATGATTGATATTCTAGACTGATCAAATTCAAGAAATAACAAGAATTATATTGAATCAAAAATGAAGACAAAATTCAAAAACATCACATCAATCATGGATAAGAGTTTGAACAATTAGAGATCACCAAAAGGCATATCAGGACTTCACTACGACAAAACAACTGAGAAGGTCTGTGACAACAAGTACAAACCAAATCAAATGCATTCATTCAGGTATGATAGTTCCTTATGTGATTAAAATTATTTATGTTACACTATGAAAAGAAGGATCAATACATTGAAGTGCATAAGGTGCAACTACAATGGTCATATTGTGAAATACTATCATACTGTGAGATGTTATGCATGTGATGGTTTTGGAAACAAGGCTCAATATTTTCAAAGAACAATAAATCATCCAAATAGAAATAATCTACATGAAATCAAGAACAACATAAGGACCAAAAAGGAAGGTATTCATGCACAAAATCAAAATTTGTGTGCCCACATGAATATGTAGGTAAGGAAAACTCCTCAAGCATGCGCAGGTGAAGCAAACAATCCAAGTATGTCTCTAGCAGCAAGTGATTGTTGTCCATATTTCTAATCACTAAAAGGATAAGTAAGATCCTTGAAATCAACAAGTTATTCTTTAGGAATTCAAGGAATGTATTAGTATGTATTGCAGTTGGAAGACATTTGAAGTTTAAAGTCACATTGATGTAAGGATGCAAAGAAAATGCACAAAGATACGAAAAGAAAAGTAACAAATCTTGCCATGGTGAATTATTTATAAAAATATGTCAAAGTAAAATTGTTGCACAAAGGTCTCATACATGTGATTGTTCAAATAAAGGGTACAAGTAATTATTTTCGAAGACAAACATAAATTTTGTGTAGATACAACATTCTTAATCAAAAGTTTGTATTATATTCAAAAGTTTCCTTTATAAAATTACATGAGACCTTTGTCGCAGAAAACATAGTCAAAGTATCTAGAGGAAGCATGCTAATGACTAGTAACAATCAAAGTACATTACATCGATGGGAGATGTGTTGAACAAAATTGAGAAGTAAAAAATTGACATAGAGCTGAACTCTGAGGTCTAGCTCCATGACATGACTAGTTGGTTATTGAGACAGACGAAGTTCAAGATCCACTGGAGATTGCTCAATGAACTTAGAATATTACGGAAGTGGACAAAGCTACAAGGTTGAAGATGATGTGTCTGCATTGCATTGCCCCATCTGAATCAAGTTCATCAAGTCAAGAATTGTTTGTTGTTTCTTCTCGAGGAATTCGACTCTCTTGTTAAAAGTTGACAACTCCTTTGTATTACTCTGGTTGACCTGAGACTGCGCTTACCAATGCATTAAATTGGACTCTTTCATTTCAGATTTCCAAATTTCCATGTCTACTTTCAGTCTTGCAAATTCAACTTGTTGAAAATGAACTATTGAGCGAAGTATGTCAAACGAAACATTGAATATCTGAAAGAAAGAATACATGGTGGATGAAGACATCACACTCATAAGCTGCAACACTCGGAACAAGCTTGACAAAGAATCAACCAGGATGATAAGCCAGGCCATACGCAACTCATATATAGATTTGGAAGGTGGTTCCCCGCGTGCTCAAAAATAAATTAAAGAGACATTGTGGTTAATTGCATTCATGGATGTGCAATTCAAGGCTGACTAGAGAGACGTAAAAATTTATTGCATCAGTTAATAAGATTAGGAAAGAAGACAAAAAGATGAAATCCAATTCATTGTTCTGTGTTATTGAAATGATGTCACCTAAAATATCGAGTACAACATCAACACATCAGAGTTTTCACATGAGTTATTAGTCACATCAACTTGTTTCCAAGATGGTTGATGGAAGGAAGCATGTGCGATATTAATAAATAATAGTAGGCGATGTGGAAAGATGTTTGAATTCGGGAAAAGGAATGTGTGTCATTAATATTAATATGTGATGAAAACGTGTCACAGTGCAGTAGATGAGACAAAAATAAAATTTGAATGCTAGAAGAGGTCGAAATGAAAGATAATGAAAACTGGAAGCAGAAGGAACTCAGTATTGCACATAGTGAGTGCGACGGGAAGATGGATAAAGAAGCATAAAAGAGTTGTATGTGACAGGAATAGAAGATCAAGATAAAAGGATGTTGGAAACGGTACATGGGGAGCTTATTCAAATCAGATACAAAGACAGTGTTAATGTATGGGTTCTAGGATGACTCAACATTACGTAGCAACTCCAACGAAAGGAAAAAGAATGAAACATGAAGATAAGGGGAGTAATAAAAGCAAGAAACTACATAAACGTTGTTGCAAAACCAAAGAGAAAAGAAAACATGTAAGTGTGCATTGAAAGAACCTCTTTTCCATTGATTTCAAAGGGGAAGAAAGATCATGAAGCATGCATCAATGACAACGATCTGCACAAAGATGAAAAAAAACAAAGAAGTATTGATCGGAGATTGCGTGAAGGAACAAAGAAGAAATATCATGAAGCATCCATCAATGACAATGAACTGCACTAAAATGTGCGATATCATAAAAGCACTTTGCACAAAAGAACTAAGTTTCAAACTAGAAATAACACACGGCTATTACACATAAGGGGAGTACTGTGATGTGGGCGAATATAAAAAAGGAATTCATAAGTTAGAAGAGAATAGCTTCATGTGGTGTTGACATGCATAGCTTCATGAGGTGTTGACATGCACAACTTCATGAGGTGTTGACATCAATGCTAAAGGGTAGATTGTTGAACCTTGGTTGTCATTGATGTCAACTGAATTCAAAGAGGACTCAGTATCCTTGTGCCAGTTTCAAGAAGTATATGAAATCTAGTTTGAATAAGTAAATCCATACTATAGAAGTACATCCATCTTGTATAAGTACATCCATACTCAATAAGTACATCCAAATTGTAGAATTATATCTAGGTATATGCGTAAGTTCTAATCCATCCAGTAATGATGCTTCAAAGGTAAAGCCATAAGAGTTTGTTGGACAAGTTTCAAGAGTGTGCAAGAGGCTCGAGAGCAAGCAATTGGACAAGTATGCAAGTCTCGAAAGTGAGAAAGACCCGCCAAGCGAAAGAAGGATACAAGTCTCAAAATCATGCAAAATTCCCGGAAGTAAAAGGTGGTTGGAGAATTCAAGTGTGCATGACCAACCAAGCGATGGTACTTCAATGGCACAAGACCCCATGGTAAGTGGTCCCTAAGTTCCCAAGTCCCACTATGCAAAAGGACCAAGTGTGTGCAAGACCTAAAAGGCATGATACCTTAGTGGTGCAGATCATGACAAGTGGTGGATGCATAAGTCAACTTGACCATAAACAAATGAAAATGGGGATTCTATGACCAACTTG
This sequence comes from Larix kaempferi, assembly GCA_027924585.1. NCBI lineage: Eukaryota > Viridiplantae > Streptophyta > Pinopsida > Pinales > Pinaceae > Larix > Larix kaempferi. The sequence goes on from BSBM01000314.1 coordinate 9,339,855, forward strand.
TGGACACACAATCTGTGTAGGAAAAGTATAAATAAGAATCAAATTTGGAGATTTGTAGCAAGATTGAACATGTGAAAGTAGTAATACTCTAATTTGGAAAGCTTCTAACCTTGGGGTAGCAATGGCTCGTTACCGAAAAAGCATAATCTAGCAGAAGAGCCAGATGCACAAAATGAAGCACAATAGATGATGCACAAGAAGATGTGATATATCTAAGATGGATGCGTGAAGACAGAGATGCAACACAAAAAATGATGTGCATAATGATGTAGTATATGGGCCAAGTGCGTAAGAATAGAAAGGTAGTATCGTAGATGGTATGCATAAGGTCACATATTATATAAGACAGATGCACAAAGATAGAAGTGAAGCATAGCAGAGGATGCGCAGAATGATATGATTTATCTAATACAGATGCACGAGGTCAAAACAACAACATAGTAGAGAATGCACAGTATCATTTCAGATTGCATACGCATAGAAATACAGTACTATGTTGAAACAACAGATAGACTGTAGAAGGTTATGAAATATGAGAACTAGTAAACAACATTGATGCAGCGAAGTGAAGTGTGTAGTACAATATAGCAATTGCAAGATTAGAGTATACAGAAAGTGCACACATTGGAATGTATTGTAACAAATATGAAGAGTGTGTGGATTAGTAGAAAGAAAAGACGAATCTTCTACAGACATATCAGGGTGGTAGGATGGGGCAAGGAACAGGGATTCGGTGCTTCCTTCAAGTCGGTGCCTGCAAAACCAAGGCGTCGATTCCTATTTCTAGTTACGGCTATTAAATGATGGATTTGGTTCTTCCTTCAGGTCGGTTCCTATAAAACTAGGGGGTTGAATCCTCCTTCTAGTTAGTGCTAGAGAACGTTGGAAGTTGGTGCGTCCATGAATGTAATCTTTTTAATGTAAGAGAGCATTATGTAGTTTTCTCTCTATTGTAGGTACAACAGATCCCACATTTAATGAAAACATGGGAGCCCCAACTTTTATATACAAAGATAATATTTAAATTCCTTTGTCACTTTGGGGTTTTTCATCCTGCTTATCATGCTTTTGTCTCTTTGCCATGATTTTATTCAGTTGGTAATTTTCCCTTTGAAAATTCCTTTGGTTTTTGCCTATTTTTTGTGAGTTGCGGAAAGCTTTGATTTTCCCAAAAGTTAGCTCTTTCCACAACCCGCAATCCGCAATCTACATTGCTTGGTTCCTAGTTTTGAAACATTGTCATTCCGCAACCCGCAATCCACAATGTAGATTGCAGATGCGGAATCTTTTTTCAATAATTGTGGTCTTTTGCACCTGCAACCCGCAATTGCAGATTGCGGGAAGACTCTCAAAATAGTTTTGCACGTTGCGTTTCTGCAACCCGTAATTGTGGATTACGGATTGTGGAAAATTTTTGAACAATAAATTCACGTCTTGCTTTTCCACAACTCACAACCCACAATTGCGGATTGAGGATTGCGGAAGGGTCATTATGTAAATTAGTGTCGTTTGCATTTCCACAACCTGCAACCCGCAATTGCGAATTGGGGATTGCGGAAAGAATGTATATATTTGAAAAATAAATGCCCGAACGCTCTTCTTCATCCCGCAAGATTAGATCTCAGCCATCAATCTGTCTTAATCCTACGGCCCATATTTTACCCGACGAAATTGATAAATATGTTGATTTTCCTATTTTCTTTTATCATTTTCATTTTTGAAGAATTTATCTATTACGAAGATTTTTACCACGAGATTTTACCAAGTTTTTTTTATGTTGTTTTCATCACTCACAGGTCGGTTTTATGTCTTTTTCTTATTCCTTGTTTACAGTTTTTTCAATTTTTGAATTATTTTTTATTTGTGTTCATTTATTTATCATAAATTTCCATTTTTTCAACATGTCGCAGAGCACCCTCTCCAAAAAAGCTCAAAAAGACTTGTTGAACACATACCCCAACTTCGGCATCCTTGCCGATACCAGTGACAAATTTTTTGAAACCTACTAGATTGACTGGTCTAAAATTTACGCCATATTTGAAAATGATGACCTATCAGCATCCAAAATGACCAGCCCCCCTATGAGAAAATTAGGGATTCATAGCTGCATGCCATAGCTACTAGACTTGTCATTCTCCCGTACACAGACGTAGTTAAATGGTTTCTTCACCATGCAAACCCTATGTTGATGTATTTGTAACTTTGAAAGATATTCACTTGCATATTGTATGTATTACATTTGTACTTTATTTTATCCCCAACAGAGGTGTATTATTCCTCCGATTGGAAGTGTCGTCATTTGTATTTGCAAGTGTCTCAAGTTATATTGTAAGTGTTGTAACTTATACTTGATGGTTTATTAGACCACCTTGATGGGGTTGGACCTATATGAGTCAGGTGGTTCAAAGGGTTATTAGACCACCCTAGAGGGGTCGGCTCAGTCAACATTATGCTAAGTGGTTAATTTCGGGCCGACCTAGTTGAGCAAATGTCAAGTGAAAGTAAAAGTATAAATAGAGAGTGTGACTCTCTCATTTGACACATTCTCTCATCCACTCACTTCGCATTAGTGAGAGAGAGGAGGAGTGCGCACAAGTGGAGGACGAGTAGCTGCTACAGTCATCTATCTCTTGGGTTTGATCTTTGTGATCTTTGTATTGGTGCTTAATCCATCTTTGAGGAAGTTGCGGGGTTTTACACCTTCTTGGTTTTCCCCGATGGAATATTTTGTGTCTCTTGTCTCTTATGCTTGATATGCTGTACATGTTGTTATTTCAGTTAAGATCCTAGATATATTGAATTAATGATGAAAAACTAACATGGTATCAGAGCTTAGCCTGAAGGAAGGCATGGTATGGCATTTATGACACTTGTTGCACTTGCGACAAATTGGAAGCTAGGGCTTGATATAGAAAAAACTAGTCATCGTGGAACTTTCGCTATAAATTCATTTTGGTAAAGGTTCAGGTTCTGAAAATTCTACATGTCAAAGATAAAATCCCCATGTACCTTGTGTCTGAAGCAAAACATCTAATTCACTGTAATTTCTAGTTTATGATCTGTACAATATAGGGTTTCTGCCTCTTCTAGATCCCAATCATAAACAGGTGACCTAGGAAAAAATGTCACAACTTGGGCTAGGAATATCCAAATGATATTCTATAAAAATTGGCAATAAAGGCATGGATTTGAGTTTCACAGGTCCGCTTTTCGGAGGCCGAAGTTGAACCAGTGACATGTGGCACTCCATACAAGTTTTCTATCTTGTTTTATCCCATAAACATGTCACGTTGCGACATTTGGCATATCTCTCTCTCAGAGAATCCATTTGAGGTCACACCTGTGGGGTTGGAAATAAGATAGGTCAGGCTACCACAGACTAAATTTTCATACCCTTGGACTTGAAATTTTAGACATGCACTAGAAACAATAAGGCACATGTTTCTGTAAAATAGAATTGGATTCTGAGCATTCTCATTTTTGGCTTGTCATTGTTGCGGGAAATTAGGGCTTTCGACAAAAGTGGAATTTTAGAGTGAGCTCAGCATAGGATTTCTCTCCTCATAAAAATAAAAATTTAGATATGAAGATCAAATTTTTTGGTTGGGCAGAACCCCGAGCATCATCAAACCCTACTTCGGGATTTTTATCAGAAAGGTGGAAAATTAGGGTTTCTGCAAAAGTTGAAATTTTTGGAATCTGAGACCACGGCTAGAAGCACCTAAGAAAAATCAAAGCTTAGGGTACAATATCAAAATTTTTGGTTGGTCAGAAGACCGGGCTTTATCAAACCCTAGTTCGGGATCTTGTTCATAAGATTGGGAAGTTTCAAAGGCAATTTTGAAGGGTCAAATTTTGCAGTTTTCAAAATTGAAGTATACCAGCTTGATTAGCTCAGCAAGGCACATCTTTCCATCCATTCAAAAGTTTGAAATTCAAAATTTGAATTTTTAGGGTTTCTCTAACAAACCCTAATCGAGCTCCAAATCCAGTTTCAGCAAACCAAAGTGGATTGGGTTAATCCTAGAAGAGAATGAATTGGACACCTGCATAAGTGAAGAAGTTCTAGTTCCAAAGAAAGATGAGGCTAAGGCCTTACTAATGCACTGTTGTATTGTATGAGGATGATGTTGTCCGCTAACATGAAAGGTACAAATCAAGTTCTAGATCAAGAACATATGGCCATGTTGACATGAATACAAAGACTCATGGATCACATAGAAGCTCTACTTATGAGGTATGTATATTTTGGTTCTACAATGGTTAACTTATGAGTTATGTAGGTTACTAGCATAGGTCATTGAAGAGAACAAGAAGACATTGCTAGACATAACTAGCAAACATGATAACCAGATATGTTTTTCCTATATCAAGTTAGAATCCTACCTTGTGTTAGGATCTTATACTTTTGTATGATTGATAATGATTATTCATGAAGTTAGAAATTTAAGTAATCAAGGATTTATGCATATTATGTTTCTTACTTTGATTGATGATATGACTAACTAGAAGAGTCCTATGGTCAAATAAGAATATGCATGAGTAAAAGAAGTCTTCCCTGAAACCTTGAATACTAATGCTTATTACCTATGTATGAAATGATCATGACCATACATATTTAAGATTATTTAGAATCATAATGTTTTGATAGTATTGAGATTATACAAATGAATGTATAATTATGTATGAGAACTTGAGGATGACACAATCATGACACCAGTACACACTTAAGCATGCATAGTGGTCCGAGATGAATATAAGTTCAAGGATAGGTAATCTAGGAAGCAAAGATCAAGAGGGATCACACTCTAGTAGTTCCTGCAAGGAAGCAAAGATTGAGAGGGAGTCCACCCCACAACCAAAAAAGATAAGTATTTGAATTGTCATTTCTTATGATTACTTAAATGATGTTTTTCAGTCATGTACATACTTATGTTCCTAGATTTAGGATGTATATTATGCATATTAGAAAAGTTGCATTAATGAACAAGATACTACTAATATACAAGTAATGGGTAAGTGGCCTATGGTACTGTACAACATTCCATTTCTACTTATCTAGAATGAAACCTCTTTGTTGACATGTTGGGAGTTGTGCACACTCTTAACAATGTTCTGGTAGAGATGGAAGGCATCTAGAAAGTTACGGGATATGGATAAATGTTGTATTGAAGCATTGGCTAAGATAATTGCATGACTGTATGACATATGTATTTATGAGTAAGAATTTGTTCTGAAATATATAAGATGTTTCTAATCATGCAATTGAACTTGTCGTGTAGGAAAGACCGTGTACCATCACCTACAAAAGAAGGACTACAACATTTGTTCCAGCAACGAAGTTCAAAGAAAACTATCTATTGAAGATATTGAATAATCTGAAGTTCCCAGGATCTGGGATGTAGTAATGGAAGAATGCCATGATCGAGGAATACTAGTCGATCATAAAGAATGATGTTTGGGATGTGGTCCCAAGACTAGAAGGGAAGTCTATGGTGACTTCCAAGTGGATCTATAAGATCAAGCATGTTGTAGATGGCAACATAGAGAAATACAAGGTGAGGTTTGTAGCTCATGGCTTCTCCCAGAAAGAGGGAATAGATTATGAAGAGAATTTTTCTCCTGTAGCCAGATACACTTCCATCAGAACAGTACTTGCTCTAGCTGTAGTAATGAAATTGAAGATACATCAGATGGATGTCAAGATAGCTTTGTTGAATGGTGTAGTCGAAGAGGAAGTGTATGTGGAGAAGCCATTCGGTTTTGAGACATATGACAGGGAGTCATATCTGTGCATATTGAAGAAATACTTCTATGGTTTGAAGCAAGCACCCATGACATGGTATGGTAGGATAGATAGCTTCCTATCCAGTTTGGGCTTTACTAAGAGTAAAGCAGATTCCAACCTTTACTATAAGTTTGAGGAAGGAAATCCAGTGATACTACTATTGTATGCGGATGACCTGTTTGTCACAGGTGAGGATAGATTGATTGCCAACATGAAGCTTGCTGTCGAGTTCGAGATGAAGGACTTGGGTATGATGCATTACTTTCTAGGTATGGAGGTGTGCAGAGTGTAGATGGAATCTTCCTTGGACAAGGGAAGTATGCCGTAGAGATCCTGAAGCGGTTCGGGATGATGGACTGCAAGGCCATGGCCACACCTATGGCATCAAACCTAAATCTATTGTGTGATGCTTCATTAGAGTCTGTTGATGCCATGACGTATCATTAGATGATTGGGTCCTTGACGTACTTTACGAACATGAGACCAGATATTTGCTTTGCGGTGAACACATTAATCCAGTTCTTGATGGATCCTAGACATGTTCACCTGATTGTTGTGAAGCATATTCTGAGGTACCTGAAGGGTATGGTTGATTATGGCCTCATGTATGATGCAAATCAAAATTTTAACCTAGAGGGTTATGTTGATTCAGATTGGGCAAGAAGTGCTAGGGATAGGAAGAGCACTTCGGGGTGTTGCTTCAACATGGGATCGGGTGTGATCTCCTAGTTTAGCAGGAAGTAGTACTGCATAGCACTGAGTACAGCCAAAGCAGAGTATGTCGCAGCTTGTTCGGCCAATTGTGAGGGAGTATGGCTTAGGAAGCTACTGTCCGAGTTATTTGATCTCTCGTTGGATGCTACCGGTATATTCTGTGACAAACAGAGTTGTGTGAATTTGTTTGAGAACCCGATGTTCCATGAAAGGTCGAAGCACATCGAGATCAAATATCACTATATCAGGGATATGGTGTAGAGAGGAGAAGTGAAGCTCCTGTATGTTGCAACAGATGAGAAGGTTGTAGATGTGTTGACTAAACCACTAGCCAGTGTGAAGTTTGAATACTTCAGAGAGAGGCTTGGTGTTCTTCAGATAGAAGATACTTTGAGGAAGAAGTGATGGGACACATTTGCAGGAGCCATTCCCAGCAAGGTGATAGGAGGGTCCTTCCCATGGCTGTGGATGTAAGCGATATGTGATGAGCATCTAAACGATGATTAGGGTGATCATATGTGATGATATGCATCAGGTGGATGCTTTACATGATCAGTTGGATCATGTGTGTTGATATGCATCAGGTGGATGCTTTGTATGATCAGTTTGATTATACGATGATAATGAGTATCGGGATGATGCTCCAGATGATATGAATCAGGACGATGCTGTGAGGACGATCAGGATGATCATGCGATGATGATGTGCATCAGGATGATGTATTATATGATGATGATCAATATGATCATGAGTATCAGGTTGATACTTCGTGGCCATGGACAGGTTGTGCATGTAGCATAGAAAAGATCCTGGGAGATCCTATAGTCTGATCTAGGATGCTCTTTCGAGGTTTTGCTACTAGAGGCATGTAATCAGCCCTTGAGATCCTATAATCTATGCTAGGATGCTCTTTACAGTTCTTGCAGGTTGTAAGACACTCTTTTAAGGTTTTTCCTAACCACATAGAAAGGATCCTAGGAGATCCTATAGTCTGAGCTAGGATGATCTTTCGAGGTTTTGTGGTGGGGGTCACATGTAATCATCCCTAGAGATCCTATAGTCTATGCTAGGATGCTCTTTAGAGTTCTTGTAGGTTGCAGGACACTCTTTTAAGGTTTTGTGATAGTCAACATATAAAATATCCTGGGAGATCTTATAGTCTAAGCTAGGATACTCTTTCGAGGTTTTGTTGACGCATGTAATAAGTCTTGAGGATTCCACAGTATGGCTAGAGATGATTAAGACCTGCAAGAGGCTAGGCTTGCAACCAACATGAAAAAGGGTTGGATTTGAAGAACTTTCGATGATGAGAAGAATTATGATATAGCTCAGTGATCGAGATGTCGAGTACATCAAAAGTGACGATGATGCTCTGTGATCCAGTGACGATGATCCAACTCAAGAATTGAAGACTTGTGCATATATGTATTGATGACTTATGTCAAGAGAATACCTTCCTAGTTAAGAGGGAGTGTTGATTTGTTTGTAACTTTGGAAGATATTCACTTGTATATTGTATGTATTACATTTGTACTTTATTGTATCCCCAATGGAGATGTATTATTCCTCCAATTGGAAGTGTCATCATTTGTATTTGCAAGTGTCACAAGTTATATTGTAAGTATCATAACTTATACCTGATGGGTTATTAGACCACCCTGATGGGGTCGGCCTTGTATGAGTCATATGGGTCAAAGGCTTATTAGACCATCCTAGAGGGGTCGTCCCAGTCAACATTATGTTAACTGGTTAAGTTGGGGACGACCTAGTTGATTAAAGGTCAAGTGAAAGTAAAAGTATAAATAGAGAGTGTGACTCTCTCATTTGACACATTCTCTGATCCACTCACTTCGCATTAGTGAGAGAGAGGAGGAGTGTACACAACTAGAGGAGGATTAGCTTATGCAGTCATCTATCTCTTGGGTTTGATATTTGTGATCTTCGTATTGGTGCTTATTCCATATTTTAGGAAGTTGCGGGGTTTTTCACCTTCTTGGTTTTCCCTTGTGAAATTTTTTGTCTCTTGTCTCTTGTCTCTTATGCTTGATATGTTGTAAATGTTTTTATTCTAGTTAATATCCTAGATCTATTGAATTAAATGATGAAAAACTAACACCCTAAGGACGGTTCCTTTAACAATAGCTCAGGATCTCAATTCGCAACTTTTCTCCCTGAGGTTTTCACCAGACAATATGCCCTTAAACTGGCCATCTAGCCTCTTAATGCTACATTCCTAGACTCTGCTAAGACTAGGTATAATTTTGATGAAATGGTGAAGTATTGGATGAACAAACCGGCCAACTTCATGCCTAGCGGCGATAACTCATACCCGATTTCATGATTGAAGGAACCCTATTCCCTTTTGGCAGCCATGCTTTGCAGGATTTATGGTCTTCCTAACTGTTAAGTGTTCAAATCTGAATGGGAACCTATGACCCATCATGTCTTTACAATGGGGGAGTCATTCCCCTGGGCTTCAATCTTATCATTTGAATTAAAGACAACTATTGAGCGATATCAGAAAACACCAAAGAAACACCTTTTCTTTTATTCTGCCTATGTAATTGGAGTCTTCTGCTCATAATTCCAATACCATCCATGGGATGGAATTGGACCTTGTCATCACCTCCAGACCACATTTACTATTCAGCCTTGTGGGAGAGCAACTTTGTTCCTTTACTATATGATATCTGTGACCATTTCTTTGGCGACATCTATCAACAAATATTCAGGGAAGATGCACCAGCTTTTTCTCCCAATGCCAAAACTTTAATCCCTACACTTGGTGATTGGTATGTGGGAGAAGCTTTTTCTTATGTCAAAATTTGAGGAAGCAATACAATGCATTTACTGCCAAGGGTAGTCCTAGACAAGCTTCTACTTGAAGAGATATCTTTCCAGTCTGCAACAGATGGGGTATTTATTAAGCTTACTGGACATAAGAGAAGGGGATGGCCTAAATTCCCCCTAAATCTTGGGCCTTTGGTCATTCTAGATTCAACTTGGGCTGCAATACTGGGAAAGAGGATTGCTTCTTTGAAATTGGGATTTGCTACCAAAAGGATGCATGACCCCAAAACATTCCTTGATTCTCACATCAAACAAGAACACATGAAGACAGACTATGCTCATGAAGATATCCCTGATGACTCCAATTATCTGGTAGTGAATTTCTTCTCTGAAGTCCTGGTGAGGGCTAAAACTAAAGAGGAACATAGTTGCATTCTCTAGTACCAATACGAACTCAAAGCTAAGGTTTTGAGTTATTGGAATATGGAGTTACAACTTGTAGAGCAAACCAGAAAAGACAAGGAAGAAAAGGAAGCGCAGAGAGCAACTGCTCCACTCATGTTAACCTATCCAGACGAAGGACAAGGTAAAGGCCTTATGGAGGATGCTCCAAAATTGAAACTAGAAGCAGAATACAAAAGATTGATTCAAACATCTGAGCAGCTTAAAAAGCAATTGGAACAAATGACTTCGGTACTTTATACCCAAGTGGTTGTTGCAGCAAACCCAATCAGTGATAATCAAGTGATTGTTGTGAGTAACCTAGCCAAAAGACAAAAAATTCAGACTCTTGCATCTTAGATTCCTACTTGAATATTGAATATAGTGATGTGGAAGATGAAAGGCTTCCAACAAGCTCTTTTTCTCCTGGTGGGCTTGTTGTACAGGAAGTCATAGAAGTCTCCCAGGCTGTTACAGACTTACTTGAAAGCATAACGATGGATGACCCTATTCCTAATGACCATTTTCCAGAAGCCACCACCACCCTTGTTGCATTAATTTCCACACTACCACTTGCTTCAAGTGAGCTCCCTCTTACTTCATTGGATAATATTTCTTTCCCATCAGCTACATTAGCTGCGATATTTTCTACCTTTGAAGCTATTTCACATCCAGTTCTGGTATTTCATCCATCTATCCCACTACCACCATCTAGCATATCTCAATTGTTTGTTTCACTAACCTCCATCCTTGATTCACTTCCAAACTTGTCAGTTCCACTCACCACTTCACCTCCAAAAGCTACAGAGATCCAGTTTCCAACTATCTCTCTGCAACCATCATCAACTATTCCTCCTACTTCACCTTTAGAGGTTATCACTTCTACTACGTTTCTAACTTTTGTACCATCAGCTACTTTTGTCCCAATTTCCCTTCCTGAAGTTGTCTGTTTGACTACTTCTTCCATTTCTGAACCCTCCACTGCTATGCCTTTCACTTCAACCATCTCTGTCACTTCCTCCATACCCACTTCTCAAATCACCATGCCCATTCCAAGTTCTATGGTTACACAGACAACTCCACTAGTTGCAACAGGAGATGTAGCTACATCTTCCACTATCTTGATGGCTGCTTGTGAGGAGGATATTGTGGTCTCCCTTGGAGAATATTTTTATAGCAAATCAGCTAAGGTAGTGGTGAATAAAGGTAACAAGATAAGAAAATATGAAAATGTGTTGCAGAAACCTTTTCCTAATCAAGTTATTTGGACCAAACAATCTGATGATATCCAGCAAGAAGCATTGGATACTGATGCAGCTATGGGAGCATTTGCAGGAGCAAATTTTGATTACGTGACTTCGCTGAATAAAGAGATTGACATGGAAAGGGAATATTTGAAGAAGCTTCAGGAGCAGCTTGGCAAGGTTAATGAGGAACATGAATCTCACATTCATGAATTAAGAATTCAACATTAAAATCAGCTCAAAGAGATGCAAGAACAAAATTCTTCTCTTCAAGATGAACTGCAAGATGCACAAATCCTAAACACTGCAAATATGGAGAAGATATAGATATTGGAACAACAACTAAGGGATGCAAATGCAAGTGCATCCACTCCTCCTTTCTCTACATTTTCTCAGGAAGAGTTTAGGGACTTGGCTAATCAAGTAAATGAAGAGCATCATAAACTCTTAGCTAAGTTATTCTGTTGCTTGAATGAAATTCAGGAAACTCATAGTGTTTTTTAGCAAATGTCTGTCATCTTTGAGTAGAAGATGGACAAGAGGCAACAGGCCTCCAAGTCTATCAATGATGTTGTTGATTGGAAGAGGTACATCAAAGAGAAACCAGATGACATTCCAGTGTTGGACAACTACAAGACCAAAAGAGTCAAGACTTTTTTGAATGCCTGGAAGAATGTCCTTGATATGGTGGATGAAACAGTCAAAAGGGCACAGGCCATCTGTGGTAGAAGGTTGTATGTTGTGTATAATATTATGATCAGTATGCAATTTAATACCATGGATCTCATTGAGAAGGCCTACCCACTGAAGTTAATGATTGAACAGGTTGAGACCAGATGCAACAAAGTCAAGGAACAAATCCAATAGCTTGAGCACATCCAGATTGCAGAAGTTGACAAGTTCATCAGGAAACCTGCCAGCTTGGAAGGAAAGATCCACATTTTCCTGTGCACTTGGCATATGTTGGAAAAGAATGAGATGGATTCATTTACGTGTGATGCCCAGTTGGGGCTTGAGTCAGCTAACTATCCAGATATTGATGAGTTGCTAGAAGTTTGGACCAAGTGGCAAGTTTCCCTTGGTTATTCTTAGATTAGTTGATTTTGTAATCCCTATTTTATGGGAAGTCTATCCTTTGTAACTATTTCGTAATTATTATTTAAAGGGTAGAGATCTCATGGGGTAGGGGGGAGAAAATATGCAAAAGAAGACTGTAGATACTCTAATTAATGAAGAGATTGTAATGTCTTGCAATTTTGAGCTAATACATTTAGTTTTCTCTTAATTCCTCTTTTTTTAATTTATCAAATTTGTTTGATGAATGTTGATTTTCACTTCAACTTATTAATGAACACTGTTTAATTTTGCAATCAATAATCCATGCATTGATCTACAGTTTAGATTTGTCTCAATTGATGATCTGTGTGTATTTATGTTTTAAGTGAATTTATTTATTTAAAACATTTATCTATTTTTGCAAATGATTAACAGAAATTATTAAATTAATGTTAATTTTTCAATTAGCATTCGAGCTACAGGATAATCTTGCATGTGCCTAATATTTAAAATACTATCATTTAATTTTTATTGTCTGATTGTATTTTGAGGTAATAAAAAAAGATCCATTTTCACATTCCTGTCAAACTAGTGAAGAGCCTTATTAAATTTTCATATCTAGTTATCCTGCACATCAACAAAGCACTTTCTTTAGACTAGATCTAACTTAGTTTAGATTTCTTTTAAGATAAATTCCTTTCTAGAGTAAGAACACTTTGATCTTCCCTCACATGAAGACGGATCCTTTTAGGATCAAACCCCATAAGTGTCAGCAGAGGCCTCTATATCTATGGGAGTTAACTACACCAAATAGTGTGGGGATAGAACTACTCTTGCGAGAGCTTTTTGAAGCCTTTTAGATTGGGTTTTCACCCTTTGTTGCTATCCATGGATAATATTCCAGCAACCTACCTAACCAGGGCTTCAACAAATGGCGCTAGAAGGAGGGCCTGAAGCAAGATATGCCTAAACAAAATACCAATAGACCTCCTCCAGCAATATCACCGGTTGTTACCCGTAGTCACACATAGGCATCAACATTTGTAGAACAACCAGTGCAACAACCAACTGCGCTTCATGCTACCCATGTGATAGAGCGGGAAACTAGAAGGGTCGATATTGTCTTTATATCACCCATTAGGGGACCCCTTACGCTTGAAAAATTGTTGAAAGGTTCTTTTGATAGTGATGTTAGGTTACAACAAAGTATCACAAAGGAGCATAATATCGGTCTAACAGCAATTCAACATCACCAAAACAACAATCCGCAGACTAATAATCAAGATAATCAAATTTTAGGTGACCAAAATACTGAACATCACGATTCATCTAGCCACCAAGAGTCCCCTTATTTTAAACTTGATTCCTTGTTCGAAGAAACAGAACAAGATCAGCCCAACATTGCAACAGGTGGACCACCACCGACATCTCCTTCATCTTCCTCATCCTCATCTGAAGAGTCATCGGATAGTGAGTCATCCTCCAGTTCTTCCTCAGAGGATATACCCATGGCAAAAGGTGGAAACAGACCTTGGATGGACCACGATTTTTGTTTATTATGGAGAACAACACAGACTCCCTAAGAACCCTGAAAAGTGGCTCCCTAAGTTTCATCGTGATGAGAAATCACCTTCCCTTGATCATATTAAAACTTTTATGCAAGCCATCAGACTTAGGAATGTCATTCATGAAGATGTAGTTTGTATATTTTTTCCTTACACCTTCCAAGCAAATTAAAAGCATCCACTTGGTACTTTTCCCTGGAAGCCAAATCCATCTCTTCCTGGGATGACTTTGAAAAAATATTTATCCAAAAATTTGGAGATGAAAAAACTCCAGAGGACTTGGTCATAGATTTGTCTTCAATGAAAATTAGAGGCAAGGAAAGAGTTAAAGATTACAATCAAATATTTTCATACTTGAAAAATATAATCCCCACTACTGTTCTTCCTTGAAGAACTTATGGTTTCTTATTATGTTAAAGGTTTACCTATTCCCATTGCTATGTGGGTAAAAAGAGCACGAAAAGATAACTTGCAGGAGGCCTTTGGTGAGCCTATCCAAGTTGAAAAAGATATATTCTTCTTGAAAGGTAACCCTGATGCTTCATCGAAACAACCTTCTACTTCTCGCAAGAAACCAGATAATCCTCTAAAATCCACTATGCATGATAAGGACCCTTTTGAAATGAACGACATGAAGAAATTCCTTCAAAATATTTCCAACGAAATGGTAAGCCTGAAAAAGACTAACACAGAAAGCCAAAACAATAATAGAGAATTCAATACACAAGCTTTCAGAAGACCTTATCAACCCCCATAGAACCAAGTCCCACCTAATCTTGATGAAGGATTGAAATCTGAAGAAATTCTTTCCATCTTTAAATCTTTGGTTTCAGAATCACATAACTCTCCTAATCATCCAGATGAAAACCCACAAGAGAATCAAGATCCTGAATCACCAAATGGAGTAGAAGACCAGCAGATAAACACTATTAGCTTCTTCTCATAACTACCCATGGTTGAAGAGGAAGATGAGCCTAAGGCTGTCTTCAATGTCCAACACCCCTATAATACAAGGATCAAAGGATAGCCTGCATAGGAACCTTCCACTTCAACACCCACACCGAATAGAGGTAACACATCAGCACAAAAGGACACTCTCATTCCTGAAATAGAATACAGCCTGATTGATGACTTGAAAAGACTGAAAGCCAACATTTCTCTTTTTGAACTTCTAAAAATCCCTACCATGAGCGATAGTATGCCCAAAAGCATGATTGTCAACAAACCCAGGGAAGCTCAGAACAAAAATCTAGAGACATACTCTAAACCTGGAAATCAGAAACCAGGTAGCAAGAAAACACCTCCTTTCTTGCTTACTTTTGAAGTTTTCAATAGGAATGTCCATAATTGTATGATAGATTCATGAGCTTTATCCAATGTGATGCCTCTATCTGTATGCAAAAATTTGAATGCCTCTTAGGATCCTTTCCCTACTAAAATTGTCCAACTTGATAGATCCAAAGTTAAAGTAGTGGGTGAACTGAAAAATGTCCTTTTAACACTATTTGTTGACCCCATAATCCACCGGAGTGTGGATATTATTGTGGCTAATATCCCTAAAATGTATGGAATGTGGTTGAGAAGGGATTGGTCAAAGAATCTCAAAGGCTACTTCCCTACTGACTGGTCCCACTCATGGCTTCCTTACAATGGAAGACCAAATAGAATCAAAATTAGCAGGGAACCTTACATGAAACAAATTGTCATGAACTTAAATGATCCTAGTGATCCTACTGCATACTTTAGCTCCCATGTGGAACATTACACTTTTGATATATTCTTTGGGGATCTACCTACATATTTGTCACCCACTGAGAATGCACAGAACCAGTCCCAAATTGTTAATCTTACTACTGTACCATTCTCAAGTTCTGTTGTACATAATGTATACAATGTAAATACTAATTTTAGGATAGATTTGAATTCATGGAATTTGTTTTTTGATGGCTCTAGATCTAAAGATGGAGTTGGTGCATCTTGTGTCTTAATTGACCCAAAAGGAACCAAAATGATGATTTCCTTCATGCTTGAGTTTGAATGCACCAACAACATTGTTGAGTATGAGGCCCTAGTCTAGGGACTCAGGAAGGAAAATGACTTGGGTGCCCAAGTAATTGAATGTTATGGATATTATGAGATCATAGTAGAACAGGTGAGAAACAAAATCCATTATTTGTTTTCTCCTTTGATAAACTATCAGAAATTGGTAAGAAACTTAACTAATTCATTTTCTGCATTTAATATTAAGTCGGTCCCAAGGTCCCAGAATTTTGATGCAGACCTATTAGTCAATACTAGATCCAGGTTAATACCTCCTGAAGGTTTTGTTGTTGCAGCAACATCCCCCCCCAATTCTTTTTTTGTAGACATTGGGGCGCCTCCTTTTCTCTTCCTAGAAAGTTTGCTTCTAAGGAGTTAAGTCTCCTTTGGAAAGTTTTCTGTACTTAGTTTTTGTTTCAATGAGAAATCTTTTTTCGAGTTGTAGCTTTTCTTCTAAGTCAAAAATCAAGTTTGTCTTACGAAACGGCGGAAGCACTCGAGATGTTCACCTGAAATGGTGAAAGCACTTACGGTTATCCGATATTGCAGAAGAACTCGAGATTTTCATCCGCAACGACGGAAGCACTCATGAATTTTTGCCGCAACAAGCGCCTCCTTGCCAAGTCCCTCGACCTTTCACTTTTCCGAAAGAGACTTACCAAAATTCATCCGAAATTGTGGAAGAACTCATCAAATCTTTCCACAATGGCGGACCAACTCAAGAACTTTCGCCGCAACGGACTATTCACTTGTCAATTTCGGAAGAACTCGTCGAGTCTTTCTGCAACGGCGGATCAACTCTCTTTCCTTTGCCACAATGAGCAGATGCCGCGTTGAAATGCCAAGTCTCACGTGCTTCGGAAGAAACTCACAAGTTCTTGCCGCAATGGCGGACGAAACTCACCTTTTCCCTTCGGTTTTGACGGTTACGCTTAAATGCCAAGTGTGTTGAAATGACCCCACCGTATGTATGTTTAACTCCGTTTTAAAATCATCACCTACCCATTGAATGCCCACACGTAACAAATTGGATATAAGGGTTGTAGGGGTTCTCCACTCCCATTGGTAGAATTAGTTTTCCTTGGAGAACGTTGTTTGGAGACTGTGCGAACTACTCCAGCTCAGCTTGTTCACTGCCTTGTTGACCTCCGTGAGATCAACGTTTCTTTGCTAGGTAGGTGGTTTTACCATTATTTTTCTCTACTGTTTGCATCAATCCTTTCTCAGTATAAATGTCGCCATTTAAATTGCATGGCTTGTGGACGTTCTTCATTTGTTCAGGTGTTTCCAAACATAGGATCTACAGCCATTGTCCCTCATAAGCATTCCCAGTCCTGTGAACCCGCGAGACTCAATCCTCCTTGGTAGCACTATCCATAACTTCACTCATATGCCTGCTCAAAATTTCCCAAACCCGGCCTCACCTTCCCTAGAACGTTTAGTTTCACAACTATAATGTGGGTTCGTTTAAGTGATTTTCCGTATCTCCTTCCCTAGTTTGCAACATCGTTGTTCGTTATTGTAAAAAATTATCATGCTAGTTCAGTATTAAAATATTTTGGTATCTTGCTCCATTTCATGTGATTATTTGCAACCTTATGTCCATTGACATATGGTTGCTTGACAGATCTAAGCTACAATTCCAAAGGGTAGAAAAGAGAAAGCTAAAATGGTGGAACCAGAGCCAGTAGAGCCGAGAATTGAAACTCTATTTGAAGACACTAAGTGCACCACAGGCGTCCCTCCTAAGGTCAGGTGGGGAGATATTTACCGGATGCTCAGAGACCAAGATATCCCAGGGGTACTCTTAGAAGAGGAGCAAATATACCTAAACATCAGGGCCTCTGGCATATCCAGAGCTTCTATGTGCCCTGATCTATTTCCTTGCTTAGAGGTAATCGGGTGGATCCTGGAACATGCCAACCCGCAAACGAGAGTGCTGCATGATAGAAAAGGGGAGGCATTCGCCTCATTCCATCCAGCTTACATTGCAACATCCTACAAGTGTCCATGTCCCCAGCAGGCACTGGATGATGCATGGCTGGGACAGATGAATAATTTTGAAATAGCTAAAAGGCTATTAATCACGGGAAAACAACTAAGAGAGATAATGATGAGTATGAAGTTCAGATCCTGAGACCCCCTTTTAGGATGATTTCCCTTATGTTAAGAAGAATTTCCAGCATGCCTGATGGAATTGTACATAGGATACAATGGGCCCCCATAATCCACTGCATAGCATTTAAGGGAATTGTTTTTGATTGGGCCACTATCCTCTAAGATAGCTTGGCATCTACTGTGGCCGCAGCTAAAGAAGGTCTAGCTCTAAAAAATCCATAGTTTTACATGTCTTCATATCTCATTGATTGCATCTTGGAAAAAATCCATTTCCCCAAGTTAGGTTGCTTATGGGATCAGTCCAACACCCCGGTATATACTACTTATAAAATAGTGTGGACTCAAAATTACAGGGTGCACTATAAGCTCATATGTGAAGAATTCATTATGCCTCTGTATGAGCAGATGTTCAATGAAGAACCCAATTGCCTTTCAGAGAATGCCATGGAAGTCATGGAAAATTATGGTGATTTCTACTTCTCGAAAGAGGGTACCTATATCAGAATGTTTGGGGGTACTAAGACACCATACATCTTACCAAGATATGCTACAGATTACACAGTCCTGAAAGAAGCAGTCAGACAATTTTTTCTTGATGGAGTGGGCGGATTTCTTGATAAGCTACATAAGGCTTCCTTCCCCCCTTTGCCTTTCTGTATAGGAGCCTATAAGTTCTCGGGGGTTGTAGAAACCGAAGATTTCATTCAAGAGTTAAGAGGTTTTCACTTCGGAGAAGCACTCTTTCATAGAAATGACCGACGAAACAAAGTTGCGGAGCATTGCAAGGAGTTGCATGCTCATTTTGAGTATGCCCATTACTATGATGATGAAGAACAAGTTTTCAGGGGAATCAGTAATATGACTTAATTGCAAATTTGTCATCATAATGGTGGAGCTAGCTCTAGCTCTACCATAGTCCGAGGAGCCAACCTACAAAAAGAAAGGGAAGCAGCTGAGGTCCTGACTCGTGGAGCAAAGGGTTAAAGAGGAAGCAGAGAGATTCCAGAAAATTGACGCCGATAAGTTGCAAAGGGAGCAGGAAGAGGCTCTTAAACTTGAAGAAGCTAGGTTGCAGCAAGATGCCAAGGATCAAGAAAAGAGGGACATGATTGAGAAAGAGCAAAGTGCTGAAGAAGAAAGACGGCTTAAAGCCGAAGAAGAGAGTAAGGCCAACCAGGATACACAAGCGGGTGGTTCTAACACCTAGGATATGGATATAGACTCATCTAAGATGGTAAAGACCCCATCCATGGAGGCAAACATCGATATAAGGAATCTCCCAATCATCCCTTTCACCCCATCCAAAGATCATACTGTGTCCCAATGGGATAGATTTGTATATTATAAGAAGAGAAAGTCTGTAGTCCTAAAGTTAGAGACAAGGTTAAAGAGACCTTTTCATTCGGATATTGTCACCCAGCGAGAAACCACTATTATGCAAAATACAAATATGGCTCCCGTGGCCATGGCATCTGTTGTTGTGGCAACAGCAAAAGCAACCGAAGACAATGTGATCAACATGGTTAAAGAGTTCGAGTCAACAAAGAGAAGAGCTCGTATGATCCAGCATACCGTGGCTAATGAGCACGCTTATAGGGACCTTGTGGTGAACAAATATAATCGCCTGTCTACTGACCACAAAGAGTTGTTAGATAAGTATCGACACTTGGAAGAACAAAATGAGCACCTGGCAATCCAGATGATGGTACTTGAGGAAGAAATTAATGATTCTGAAGCTAGATTTGTTCAGTTGGAAGAAGATAAACAGTCAATGGTTGAGCAGCTAGAGCAAGCAGAAAGCAGAGTAATGGATATGTCTCCTTTTCACGAACAATCTTGTGACATCTTGAGACAAATGCATGCCACGCAAGAACTAATCACTGAGGAGGTTTGCAGACTCAAGACCATGTTGGATAGAATGAAGGAGTTTAATGCTGAGGTTGTTAGTCTTAGAAATAAGTACTCTCGAGTAAAAGCAAACATTTTGATCCAGATAGAGTGGAGAGAAGGGAAGGCAGATTTCCCTAAGCACCTCTCATTCAAATCTGTAGTCGGTTTTAAGGAAGATGTAGCCCTCATGGAATTTTGCAGGAATTGCAGTGCCAAGCTAATTGCTAAGATCCAAGGTATGATGGGGAAAGGTAATAGCCTATATCAAAAGATTCACAAAGTGCATGAAAAGTGCAAGGTTGTTTTTCCCCAGACCCTTGATGAATTTCCAAGTAAAGAGCAACGCCTGTCCGATTTAAAAGACGAGTTGAGCATTCAAATGGAGTATGTAAAGAAAATTGATGTGTTGGCCATATATGATCTCCATCACTACATTGGGCTATCATCAGTGCACAATCATATGTTCAAGAAGATCCACCAAATAGCAATAGCAGGAATTCAAAGTATTGAAGCAGAACTTGATAAACATGTGACTTCACAAAAAATCCTGCTCCCCTCCCTAGCAAATATTGTTATAAGAGACAATGGTGTATGGTTTAGTTATATAGCAAAGGAAGAGAAGAAGACAGCAGCAGCGGTAGCAACCAGCATAAGCACATCATCACTAGCAGAGGCACTATCCCAAATTTAGTTGCACCAGCCATGATGCGTTGTTTTGATTTTGTTTATTTCTCTTTGTTTCGGTGGTCAAAACATGCAGTCACAAGGACATCTGTCCTTTTTTCTGTTATATAAAGGAGGCCATGAATTGCTTTATTTTTTAGAGTTTTTTAAAGAAAATGGTAAAGAGACAGGTGGCATCCCTAGAGGCATTTTGTAAACTTATAAATAGATAATTAGTGAATAGTTCAATGGACATTTTGCAGGTGAAGGACATTTCCTGTCTTATACGTGAACTACTTCTCTGCATGTATAAGGAACTCGATTTTGCCTAATGAAAGCCTGGAGAAGTTATTTTTCCATGGAATTGTGTGCTGAATGCTTACTGGACTACTCTTGTGTCATTCACATATTACAGTGAGATAATTCTTTGTTGCTCTGAATTATTTCTGTGTAATGAATGATCTTTCTATTTTCCTGTATAATGATGTCTCTCTCAAATGAGTAATGGAATGTATTGTATTTGAATTAGAAGCTATTTTTTAATATCTTTTACCTCCTACTGAGATTGCATCTTCATATTTAATGGCTATCTGTATGATCTTTAGATGTTTCTTTCAGTGCATTACTCATATTTACAGTTTGCTCCGTGCAAGGATAGATTAGATTTATTTAAACTGTTTTTTTTAGATTAATTTAGATTAGTTACCTGCATTTAGCTTAGGGCACTTGCATATCATCCTTAAAATAAAATACATAAATGGTGGATTGGGCCGTAACCAGTGAAAAGAAAAAGAATCCTTAAATCTTATGGTAGCTGGAACCGTTAACCGGACGGATTCCCCACACCAAACGGTGAGCGAGCTAATTGGGCTTGCCTACCAGGGAGAATCCCTTTCTGATTAATGCTGCGATATCCGAGGCATCAACAGTTTTTGGCACTAGAAGGAGGGCCTAAAGTGCATGGCTAACAGAGGAGACTCTTCCTGTCAAGCAGATCCTACTGAAAACCCGCTTGAGACAGCAATCCCATAAAATCAAGAAAATCAGGAAAATCCCAATTCTGATTTTGAGCTGCAAGAAACGTTGTATGTGTTAAATTTTCAGAATTTACTTCAATCTGATCTAGGATCTTAACTAAGAGAACAACATGTACAGCAAATCTACAACATATCAATCATGGACACAATAATGCAAGCACACAAGACACACAGAGTTTACTTGGGGAAAACCATAAAGGTGAAAAACCCCAATAACTTCCTCAGAGATAGATAGAGCAATGATACAACCAGAATACAAGAGATAGTCTTCTCCTAGCAATAGAGCCTCCTCCTCCACAAGTGCGACACTCTCCAAAGTGTGAGTGAGAGAATAGAATGTGTAAAATGAGAGAGACACACTCTCTATTTATACACTAACTTGACTTGACCTTTACTCAACTAGGTCGGCCTCAACTTAACCACTTAACATAATGCTGACTGGGTCGACCCCCACTAGGGTGGTCTAATAACCCTTTGACCCACATGGCCAACCCACAATAGGGTGGTCTAATAACACTTTGACCCACATGACTTATACAGGGCCGACCCCAACAAGGTGTTCTAATAACCCATCAAGTATAAGTTACGACACTTACAATATAAATGACAACACTTTCGTATAGAGGAATAATAACATCTCTATAGGAATACAACCACTTCCGTATAGAGGAATAATAACAACTCTGTAGGAATACAATATACATATATGTGAAATACATTCTGAAGTTACATATACATCAACACACCCTCTTAACTAGGAAGGTATTTCTCGACATAGGTCTTCTAGCACAAGTCATCTTCTTTGGATCATCGTCACTGGATAATTGTCATCGAGTCATCATCATCATCACTCCTGCTGCTATCTCAATCAATATCTGAATCTACTCGTCATAGGAATTTCTATAGAGCCAATCCTTTTTCATACTGGATGTAGGCCCAGCACCTACAAGTCTTCGTCATCACTGGCCATACTATGGAATCCTCAGGACTTATTACGTGCGTCACAAAACCTAGCTACAGCATCCCAGGCTATTACGAGCACACAACTCTACCTGTTGGATCTCCCAAGAGCACATTACATGTGACCCATCACAAAACCTGGCTAAAGCATCCCAGGTTGTTACGAGCACACAGATCTACCTGTTAGATCTCCCAGGAGCACATTACATGTGATCTCACCACAAAACTTGGCTGAAGCATCCCAGGTTGTTACGAGCACACAGCTTTACCTGTCAGATCTCCCAGGAGCACATTACATGTGGTCCACCACAAAACCTGGGTGAAGCATCTGAGGCCTTTTTCATCCTATCTAGATCTCCCAAGAGCAAATTACATGTGGTCATGGCAAAACCTGGCTGAAGCATCTGAGGCCTTTTTCATCCTGTCCAGATCTCCCAGGAGCAAATTACATGCCATAGGACAAAACCTTGAAAGAGCATCTCAGGATGTTATGGGTACACAACTACGACCTGAAGATCTCCTCGGGCACAAATTACATGTCCTCCCAGAGCAATGTCTCGAAAGAGCATCCTAGGCTATTACGGGTACACAACTCCGACCTATAGGATCTCCCAGACATGCTCATCTACACAACCTGATCCATAGCCACAAAGTATCATCCTGATACTCACCATACATCATCCTGATGTACACATGATCATCTTGATCATCATCATTGCATCGTCCTGATGCATGTCATCTATAGAAGCTCGTCATCCACGATCATCCTGATCATACAATGCATCCACCTGATGCATACCAAGTATCTACCTGATACATATCATCATACATGATCTACTTGATCATACAATGTATCCACCTGATACATACACAGATACATGATCCACACAATGTATCCACCTGATACATATCAACATACATGATCTCAGTATCCACCTGATACATATACACATACATGGTCCAAGCATCCAACATGACGCATATACAAAATACATACAAATGATCCAACTGATCATATCAAGCATCCAACATGATGCATACATAAATAAATGATTCAACTGATCATATCCAGCATCCAATATGATGCATATATATATAAATGATTCAATTGATCATAACAAGCATCCAACATGATGCATATACATATACAGAGTAGTAATTGGAGCATCATCCTGATGCTCATCATCCATGATCCTCCTGATCATCATAGCATCATCCTCTTCAAATCATCTCATCATCCACGAAGCACAGCCTAGATGCACAGCATCCAGCACTTGCACCAACGACATGGGAGAACACATCTACCACCATTCAGGGAAGGCTCCAGCCCTTACTTTTTCACCATAGGAGAACACATATACCACCATGTGAAAGGCTCAGCAATTACATCACGACCAAGGGAGAACACATCAACCATGTCAGAAAAGCTCATGTGAATCTACATCTTCCAGACTCATCACCTCCCTTTGGAAGGAACCTCGATCTGAGGTGCACCAAGCCTCTCTCTAAAGTACTCAAACTGCACTCTGGCCAATGTCTTGGTCAATACATTTGCAACTTGCTCATCCGTCACAACATACTCTGCTTCGGCTGTACTCAGTGCTACGCAAGACTGCTTCCTACTAAACCAAGAGATCACACGTGATCCCTATCTATAGAACTGCCTACCCATTCTGAATCAACATAACCCTGCAGGTTAAACTTTTGATTCGCATCATACTTGAGCCCATAATCAACTGTACCCTTCAGGTACTTCAGAATATGCTTTACAACAACCAGGTGAACACTCCTTGGATCCATCAGGAATTGGATCAATGTGTTCACCGCAAAGAAAAAATCAAGGACCCAATCATCTGACGATACATAGTGATATCAATCGGCTCAGATGAAGCATCACACAGAAGCTTCAGCTTCGATGCCATAGGTGTGGCCATAGCCTTGTAGTCCATCATCCCAAACCTCTTCAGGATCTCTACTACATAATTCCCTTGTCCAAGGAAGATTCCATCTACACTCTGCCACACCTTCATGCCAAAAACAAATAGTGCATCATCCCCAAGTTCTTCAACTCGAACTTGGCAGCAAGCTTCCGTTGCATGTCGACAATCAATCTATCCTCACCTGTTACAAACAGGTCATCCATATACAAAAGTAGTATCACTGGATTTCCTTCCACAACCTTGTAGTAAAGGTTGGAATCCGCTTTATTCTTGGTAAAGTCCAAACTAGATAGAAAGTGGTTTATCCTACCATACCAAGTTCTGCACATATATGACTCCCTGTCATGTGTCTTAGAACCATGTGGTTGCACCACATACACTTCTTCTTCAACTACACCATTCAAGAAAGTGTATCTTCCTCTTCATCACTGCAACATGCTTGATCTTGTAGATCGTCTTGGAAGTCACTACAGACTCCCCTTCAGGTCTTGGGACTACATCTCAAACATCTTCGTGATCAACTGGTACTCCTCGATCATGGCATTCTTCCCAAATCTTGGGAACTTCAATATCTTCAATATTTTCAATAGATAATTTTGTTGCTGAACAAATGTTGTAGTCCTTCTTTTGTAGGTGATTGTATACAATCTTTCCTACACAACAAGTTAAATTGCATGATTAGAAAACATCTCATAGTTTTCAGAACAAATTCTTACACATAAAGAAATATGTCATACAATCATGCAATTATCTTAGCTAATGCTTCAATACAACATTTATCCATATTCCGTAACTTTCTAGATGCCTTCCAATCTCTACCAGAACATTGTTAAGAGTGTGCCCAACTACGAACATGTCAGCAAAGAGGTTTCATTCTAGATAAGTAGCAATGGAATGTTGTACAATGCCATAGGCCACTTACCCATGTATATTAGTAGTATATTGTTCATCAATGCAACTATTCTAATATCCATAATACACAACCTAATTCTAGGAACGTAAGCATATACATCATTGAATAACATTATGTAAGAAACGACAATTCAAATACTTATCTTTGTTTGGTTGCTGGGTGGACTCCCTCTGAATCTTTGCAACTCCATTCTGATTTGGATTGTGAGAAGTGGTCAACTCCCTCTGAATATCTGCATCCTTGCTGAAACTACTAAAGTGTGCTCCTTTGCTTTCTTGCAGGAACAACTGGAGTGTGTTCCCTCTTGATCTTTGCTTCCTGGATTACCTGTCCTTGAACTTATATCCATCCTTAACCACTATGCATGCTTATTAGTATCATCATTGTGTTATCCTTGAGGTCTCATACATAATCACACATTTATTAGTATAATCTTAATACTATCAAAACACAATAATCTTAAACATGTATAGTCATGATCATTCACAGATAATAAACATTAGTATTCAAGGTTTCAGGGAAGTCTTCTTTTACTCATGCATATTCTTATTTGATCATAGGACTCTTCTGATTAGTTAAATCATCAATGCATAAACCAGTGATTACTCAAACCTATACCTTCGTGATTCTTTTGGTTAGTCATATCATCAATTATGGTAAGAAACATAATATGCATACAACCATGACTATTCAAACCTATGACTTCATGAATAATTATTATCAACAACACAATAGTATAAGATCCTAACACAAGGTAGGATTCTAGCTTGATATAGGAAAAACATACCTAGATTAGCATGCTAGCTAGTTATGTCTAACATACCCGCATAATGTCTTCTGGTTCTCTTCAGTGACTTGTGCTAGTAACCTGCATGTCTCATAACTTAACCATTGTAGAACCAAGTTATATATACCTCGTAAGTAGATTTTCTACGTGATCCATGACAATGGATGAACCATTGTAGAACCAAGTTATACATACCTCATAAGTAGATTTTTTGTGTGATCCATGACAATGGATGAATCTTTGTCTTCATGTCACCATGATCATATGTTCTTGAAGTAGAACGTGATTTTCTTTCTTGGTGTACCTTTTATGTTAGCGAATAACATAAACCTCATACAACATCACAATGCATTAGTACAACCATAACTGTCAAAACCTTAATCAATGAATATCTTCTATTAAGGTAATACGACAAGTCTAGTAATTAATCAAGATTGTACTGTAATGACATGAAGACAAACATATCATAAACTTAACCATGAACAAATCTTGAGACATACCTGTAAGCCATACCTGTCAAGATTGCTTGTAATCTTCTTATGGAAGGCCTTAGCCTCATCTCCCTTTGAGACAGGAACTTCTTCACTTATGCAAGCGACCAATCCATCTTCTTCTAGGATTAACCCAATCCACTTGATTTGCAAGAACTGGACCTGGAGCTAGATTAGGGTTTGTCAGAGAAACTCCAAAAATTCAAACTTTGAATTTCAAACTTCCGAAAGGATATAAATATGCACCTTGATGAGTTTATCAAGCTGGTATATTCAGAATTTGAAAATTGCAAAGTTTCACTCCTCAATTTTGCCTTTGAAACTTTTGGATTCATTGGACGTGACCTTGAACTGGGGTTTGATGAAGCCCACTCTTCTTCCCAATCAAAAGGTTTGATCCAAATCTCTAAGCTTCTATTTTTCTGAGGAGCTTCTAGTCGTGGTCACAGATTTCAAAAAGTCCCATTTTTACAGAAGCCCTAATTTTCCACTTTTCTGATCAAAGTCCCGAACTAGGGTCTGATCAAGCCCGGCCTTCTGCCCAACCAAAAATTCTGATCTTGGTCTCTAAATTTTGATTTTGATGAGTATCATTCAGACATGGTCTCTGATTACAAGAATTCCAACTTTCTCTGAAACCCTAAATTCCGGAAGCCATGAGTGAAGGTGCTCAAAAATCATTCTGTTTTGACAGAAATATGTACCTGATTGTTTCTGGTGTAACTCCGCAATTTTTTATCCATAGGGTATGAAATTTTTTTCTGAGATAGCTCGACCTATCATATTTCCAACCCAATAGGTCTGACCTCAATTGGATTCTCTGAGAGATATGTATGCCAAGTGTCGCAACGTGACCTGTTTATGGGATAAACCAAGAGAGCGAACTTGTACGGCGTTCCTCGTGTCACTGGTTCAACTTCGGTCTCTGAAAAAGTTTCTTGATATAGTATAGTCTGTGTACTACCTATCACTTTTTATGAAATTTCAATTGGAGCTTCCTATCCCAAGTTATGACCTTTTTTCCAAGGTCACCTATTTTTGACTTAGATCTGGAAGATGCAGAAACCCTATATTGTACAGATCATAAATCACAAAGTACAACAAATTAGAGGTTTTGCTTTGGACACAAGGTACATGGGGATCTAATATTCGACCTGTAAAAGTTTCAGAATTGAAAACCTAGCCAAAACAGATTTATAGCGAAAGTGCTACGATGACTGGTTTTTGCTATATCAAGCCCTAGCATCGTAAGTGCAACAAGTGTCATACATGCCATATCATGCCTTCTTTCAGGCTAGCTCTGATTCCATGTTAAATTTTCAGAATTTACTTCAATCTGATCTAGGATCTTAACTGATAGAACAACATGTACAGGAAATCTACGGCATATCAATCATGGACACAATAATGCAAGCACACAAGAGACACAGAGTTTACTTGGGGAAAACCATAAAGGTGAAAAACCCCAGTAACTTCCTCAGAGATAGATAGAGCAATGATACAACCAGAATACAAGAGATAGTCTTCTCTTAGCAGCGGAGCCTCCTCCTCCACAAGTGTGCCACTCTCCAAAGTGTGAGTGAGAGAATAGAATGTGTAAAATGAGAGAGACACACTCTCTATTTATACACTAACTTGACTTGACCTTTACTCAACTAGGTCGGCCTCAACTTAACCACTTAACATAATGCTGACTGGGTCGACCCCCACTAGGGTGGTCTAATAACCCTTTGACCCACATGGCCGACCCCCAATAGGGTGGTTTAATAACCCTTTGACCCACATGACTTATACAGGGCCGACCCCAACAAGGTGGTCTAATAACCCATCAAGTATAAGTTACGACACTTACAATATAAAGGACGACACTTCCATATATAGGAATAATAACATATCTATAGGACTACAACCACTTTCGTATAGAGGAATAATAACATCTCTATAGAAATACAATATACATATATGTGAAATACATTCTGAAGTTACATATACATCAACAGTATGCTGTACCTTTTGCTGAATTAGCTGATTTAAGAAGACATACATGAGCTTATGTTAAACAACTAGGTGGATTAAACACAATAACCTTTCTCCCTAGAAGATAAAGACAGTACACCTGTGATTCGATTCTTGTGCAGAACTTTGAAGAACTTGTAAATTTATCTTTGGAAGAGATCACAGAACCTCTGAAAGAAGTCGATCTTGAAAACCCAGAAAATTTTGAAGATCCAGAAAATACTAGAGAACTTTTCACTCCAAAGAACACTCCACTTAATTCATCACACAATTATCCACCTAATTCTCCACATAGAGCCATGGTTATACCTGCTTGGAGAGCGAGAGGAGCATTAAATCTAGCTGGGCCATTCCACAATCTGCCTAAAAATACAGAGAAAGTTTTACCCAAATACGACCCCGGTAAAGGCATATCTATTGAAGATCATCTCAAGAGTTTTTACTTGGCTTTGAATCTTTTAAATGTGCAGCATGAAGATGTAGTTTGTAGGCGTTTCCCATACACATTCGAACCCAAAGTTTCTTCTTGGTATTTTAGCCTTCAAGCTAGCTCAATTTCCAATTGGGAGGAGTTTGAAAATTGTTTTTTAAAGAAGTATGGAAATCAGAAAACTGTAGCTACACTCATGAAAGAATTATTTTCCATGAGAATGGAAAAGAAGGAAAAGTTCCAAGACTTTAACCAAAGATTCACCACTCTCTTGAATAATTTCAGTGAAGCAACTAAACCTGCAGAAGAATCTTTAATTGAATATTATACAACAGCGCTTGAAGGTCCCATAGCAATGTTCATTAAAAGAACTAAGAAAACCACCCTGATAGAAAACTTTGAAGAAGCAAGAAAGGTGGAAGAGGAAGCAAATAGCATTGCTAAACATGCCTTAGATGCAGAAGCAAAGCCAGCAACTAATAGAAAACCTCTGATGCTTACCAGGAATAAAGAAGGGTCATTAGCAAACATGGAAAACATAGTTAAGATGATGCAGAAATTGTCAAATAAAATTGTAGATCTACAGAAAGATAAGGCAGCTAGTACATCTAGGAAGCCTTTCAAACCTTTCTACAAGAAAATGGAAGACAATCACCAACCTCATCCACCTATGAACACTTCCCCTATTTTAAATCTAAATGAAATAGGAATGGAACACTTTTGTACCTTTCATCAAGAGCCTCACTCTGAGAAGAGCTGCCCACAATGGATTAACTCTATGAGTTTAGTTATGAACCAAATGCTGGATTCACAGATTCCAGATCAAGATGATCCTCTAGAGGAACAAAACCTTGAAGTAGAGGAACCTTCCCCAGACACTACCATGGTGCTATGGGATTGGGTACCTTTAACTGAATTGATAGAAGACGATCCCGTGGAAAGCCCAGTCTCTGATGTAAACATTAACACTTGCAGTAAAGGTCCCATTCTAGATCCAGCTCCAAGCTCAACTACTCTCAAACCCAAAATTTCCAAAGAGTTACCTAGAAGACACATTACAGTCATTCCTCCTCAACCTAAAGATAACCCAACTGCTGCCAAAGAGCCAAAAATTGACACAACAATCCAGCAACCAAAGGTCACATTGAGCAAGATAGACAATCAAACAAGAGTTGTAAACGAATGCGATATGGGATATGACATCATTGAAGATATAAAGAAAGTAAAAGCAAATGTTTCCATATTCGATATGTGCAGTTTTTCCCAGCAACGAAACAAGTTGTTGCAAGCTCTTCAGTCCCAGCCCAACATTCCATTAACAGGAACTCAAGAAGAACCTAAAATTAATGAAGCTAGTATCGACAGGAAATGCAAATCCCAGACATTGCCTTTCCTTTTAACTTTTGAAATCTTCCATCACAATGTGCACAATTGTCTGGTAGATTCTGGAGCATCCTCAAATGTCATGCCATTGTCAATCTGTAAGAAGATTAATGGTCAATCAATTTCATCTCCCGCTCAAATTATTCAGTTAGATAGGACTGCTGTTAAAGTTATTGGGGAAATGAAGGATGTGCTCATTAGGTTGTTGGCGGATTCTAGGGTATGCCAGTTAATTGATATAATGGTAGTTGATATTCCTAAAGCCTACGGTTTAATCTTAAGCAGAGACTGGTCCACAAAACTAAATGGTTACTTTGCGACTGATTGGTCCCATTTATGGTTACCATATTAGAATAGGTAGAATCGGATTAAAATTTTGAGGGAACCACATATGAAATAGAATGTAACTCAGCTAGAAGGAAATAATGAAGCTGTAACCTTCTCATCTTCCATCTTGGGAGATTATTTCTTATAAATTGATCCGGGTAATTATCAGTCTGAAACTATTAGCCATGAATCAGATAAACAGTCTGATATCCTTCATTTTTCTCGGACTGGTGATATTGATTTTAACATAGTTAGCTTAGTCACTGACTTAGATCATAAAGATACTAACTTAGTTAAATCAAACAATCTTTTTTGGACTCTGTACTTTGATGGTTCTAAGACTCTGGAAGGATCCAAAGATGGTTGTATTCTAGTGGATCCTGAAAGTAATAAATACTTCTTGTCCTGTAGATTAGAATTTGAATGTACTAATAACACTATTGAATATGAAGCTTTAGTCCACGGATTGAAGAAAGCCACCGGCTTGAATGTTAAGTACCTAAAATTTTTCGGTGACTCGGAAATAGTTGTAAGATAGGTAAGAGATACCATTCACTATCTTTCAGCTCATTTGAAAGGTTATCAGGTTGAGGTATGGGATTTACTTATGCATTTTGATGCTTTTAATATAAAATCTGTTCCTAGACTGCAAAATGCTGCAGCTAATTTATTAGCAACTACCGCTTCCAAATTGGTGCCAACTAATAACAAATGTTCGATTGAACTGGTTTTCAAGCCTTCTGTCCCAGACAATATCACAAATTTCATATTTTTCAATGATGATGATAAGATCATTAGTTTTCTAACAAATGAAGACATGTTCCAAGAAATTGTGATAGATGAAGAACAGCATGATGTTGTTTTACAAGAGAAAGATGAGGCTAAAGGGAATTTCATCCTTAAAGGGGTAAGGTCACTTGAAATGTTGTTCGATCTACAAATTAAATTCAAAAGGCCAGCAAATACCAAGACCAATAGCTCATCGATGCAGCACGAATTAGTAAATCTGGGTACCGAAGCTGAACCTATATTTGTTAACCTTGGCAAATGTTGTTCACCAGGAGAAAGAGATAAGTTCATCAAGATTTTTCATCAATATAAGGATTTTTTCGCATGGACTTATGAAGATTTGAAAACATAGGACACCCACATTATTTAACATATTATACCAATGAATGCAGGCGTCAAGCCATTTCAGCAACAATTGAGGAGGATGCATCCTACTCTCGAACCTCTAATTCAAAAGGAATTGAAGAAGTTACTTGATGCTAAGATAATCTTTAAAGTCCGACATTATAAGTGTATCGATAACCTAGTTCCCGTAAGAAAGAAGTCAGGAGATATAAGATTATGTGTTGACTTCAGGAACCTGAACAAAGCTTCAGATAAAGATAACTATCATGTCCCTTCAATGGAACAAATTCTCTAGATGGTATCAGAATCAGAACTCTTTTCCCTTCTTGATGGTTTCTCTGGTTACAATCAAGTATTAGTAGTTGAAGAAGACCGCATTAAAACTACTTTCCGCACCAAGTGGGGAACTTTCACATATCGAAGAATGTCATTCGGCCTAATAAACGCAGGAGCCAAATTCTAGCGAGCAATGGACATCGCATTCCGAGGATTGGGTGGCCGTTGTGTCGTCGTCTATCTAGATGATGTGATCGTTTTTTGTAAGAAAAGAGAAGACCATGTTGTTCATTTGA
Source organism: Larix kaempferi (assembly GCA_027924585.1). Lineage (NCBI taxonomy): Eukaryota > Viridiplantae > Streptophyta > Pinopsida > Pinales > Pinaceae > Larix > Larix kaempferi. The sequence goes on from BSBM01000314.1 coordinate 9,372,154, forward strand.
AGCATATTTTTTATCGTTGTCAAAAATATGGTATTTCTTTAAGCCCCAAGAAAAGTGTGTTTTCTATTCCTGAAGGTAAACTTCTTTGTCATATCATTTCAAAGAAGGGAATTTCAATAGATCAAGAGAGAGTCCAGGTTATCAATAAAATTCCCATGCTCCATAACAAAATATCCATGCAATCATTCATGGGCATTATCAATTTTGTTCGAATATTTGTCCCCGATTTCGCACAATCTGTTAAACCTTAGTAGCAAATGGTCAAGCAAAGCACACAGTTCAAATGGACAGAGTTGGAGAAGGATGCATTCAAAGATATTAAAGCAGCCATAGCTAATGCCCCTTCCTTATCTTGTATACTTTTGCTTCAGATGACTCTCTCGCAGCTGTAATCACACAAAAGATAGAGTTAGGGGATGAATACCCAATCTCGTTTATGAGCACTGGTCTGCAAGGTACTGAACTGAACTATCATGTGGTTGACAAACAAGCATATGCCGTGTTCAAAGTAGTAAAACAATTCAGACCACATATTCTTAAGAACAGAACTAAAGTTATAGTTCCCCACCGAGTTGTCAGATCCCTTTTCGTTCAAAAGGAGTTGGGAGAAAGAAGGGGAAATTGGGTCACAGCTCTTCAAGAGTATGACCTAAAATTTAAACCGGCCACCATCATTAAAGGACAAGGCCTATGTAAATTACTTACTGAACATACAATTAATGAAGAGCAGGATTGGAAGAATGAAGCCGAGCTAAATTCAGTCGAGGTATGTCCCATCTTCACCACTCCCGAATCATGGTATAGGGATTTAGTGCATTACCTGCAACAAGGGTACCTACCAGAGCACTGGAGTTCTAAGCAAAGAAGGGCCCTCCATTTAAGGTCAGCAGCTTATCAAATCATTGACGGAATATTTTTTAGAAAAAAAATTGATGGAGTTTTTCTTAGATGCCTAGAGAAGGAGGATGCAGGTAAAGTCATCAGAGAGTTACACGATGGCCCTGCCAGTGGAAATTATTCAGGGGAGACAACATCTCACAAAATACTGAGAGCTGGCTATTACTGGCCCACCTTATTCTGAGATGCCCATACTTATGCATGGAACTGTGATATATGTCAAAGGAGTGCTGGAAAAGTACCAAAGGTAGTGGGGCCCTTGCAGCTGGTTATCATCTCAGAACCTTTCGAACAGTGGGGTATAGATGTCATCGGAGAGATAAAGCCAAATTCTTCTCAGTAACATCGATACATCCTGATAGCCACCGACTATTTCACAAGGTGGACAAAGGCTTCCCCACTGCGCAAGGTCAATGAAGATGTAGTCATCACTTTCTTGAAAGAGAACATCATAACCAAGTTTGGGGTTCCAATTTCCCTAGTTTTTGATAATGCTACTTATTTCTCGTCTTTTAAAATAAATGAATTTTTTTATGAAAGGGGAATTAAATTGCATTATTCATTCAATTACTACCCCCAGGTAAATGGACTAGCTAAATATTCAAATAAAAACCTCATCCAAATTCTCAAGAAAACTGTGATAAAAAATCAGCGAAGTTGGCATATAGCTCTCCCAAATGCCTTATGGGCAGATAGGTTGACTCCAAAAAATGCATTAGGGGTTTCCCCTTACACCCTCATCTATGGCAAGGAAGCCATCCTCCCTCCCAACATCTTGCTTCCATCCTTGCAGTTGTCCCAAACCTCTCGAGGGTCTGGTAGTTAGGTTTTGCAATCTAGGATTGACACCCTACTTCAACTTGAAGAAACCTGGCAGAAAGCTAAAAGCCGATTCCACCAACACCAAGATATAGTCAAAAGATGGTTCGATAAAAGGAAGTCTGGTAAAAGAATTTTTGAAGTAGGAGATTTAGTTTTGAAATGGGACCATAATCACAAAGGCAAGGGAATGCACACGAAGTTCCAACACTTATGGGTAGGACCTTACCAAATTTCTGCAAAGCTCGACCCATCCACTTACAAGCTAATAGACCTCCAAGGAGAGGAAGTGACCCTTCCTCTCAACGGCCTCACCTTAAAACAATACTTTGCATAGTCTAGTTGAGGTTTTCTGTACATAAATAAAACTTTTATTTTATTTTTACTTTAGTCTCTTGTTTTATTTGTTTCATCCAAGTTGTCTTCTTTTCTCAGCATTTGAGTTTTCCCTTTCCCCTTTTCTTTGTATAGTTTGTTTTTTCCACTAGCCCTACAATTGAGCCTTTCGTGAAGATAAATCTCTCAAGAAATCTCACAACTCGTGAAGCCAGAAATGTATCCTCAAAAGAAAGTTCATCCATGCATTTTGATTTTTGCTGATCGTTCTCCAGAATGAAGAGATCCTGTTCTGTTGGTCGCACTAACCCTTGTTATAATAGCAAAGATCTATGATTATCTTTATCACTATCTTCGGGCCCCATCCACCGTCACATTTATAAGCGTCTCAAGAAGATCGTTTTAGTTGGACCCATAGAAAGGAAGCACATCTCGAAGGTACAGGGTATTGAAATGACTCCATGCTACAAATCTAAAGCCAAAAGGCTTGTAATCAAGAGTCTATTTTCCAGAAATTCTCGCCTCAATCAAAGCACGGCTAAGATAAAAGCAAAACGTTCAACTCAAGAAAGCTGTCGAAAAGACTCAGCTCAAGTTAGGTTTCTCTCCGTCCGTGAAGCTTGATAAATCAATCAAATCTCTCGCTCTCACAAAAGGACATTATGGATTGAAGAACCAAAATCAAAGATCATAATTTTAAGGAAACTATTTTTGGAAGGCTCAAACAACAAAAGCTGTCAAATACATGAATATCCGAAAGGATGCAAGCAGCATGGAAATGAGGAACAAGAGAATATTGTCTACGAGATGTTGTTACAATCCTATGGAGTCCAATGACAGTGGTCGTCTGAAAGATGAATCTTCTAAAATAAACCTCATATTTTGGCCCTTGGAAAGTTTTAAGGATGTCTTCATCAAAGCTCCCCTTTCCCAATGACCAATGGATAAAGTGACTACTTCCTTTGCCGAGATTCGAATGCTCAAACCGATTGTTGCACATAGGGTGAACAACTTTTAAAATAACTTTCGATGAACGGGAGAGAATTTTTCATAGATCTGTATTCACTAGTGATTCACCAATTTTTGTTGCAGCAACATCCCCCCCCCCAATTCTTTTTTTGTAGACATTGGGGCCCCTCCTTTTCTCTTTCTAGAAAGTTTGCTTAGGAGTTAAGTCTCCTTTGGAAATTTTTCTGTACTTAGTTTTTGTTTCAATGAGAAATATTTTTTCGAGTTGTAGTTTTTCTTCTAAGTCAAAACTCAATTTTGTCTCCCGAAACGGCGGAAGCACTCAAGATGTTCACCCGGAACGGCAGAAGCACTTACGTTTATCCGATATTATGGAAGAACTCGAGATGTTCACCCGCAACAGCGGAAGCACTCATGAATTTTTGCCACAACAAGTGCCTCCTTGCCAAGTCCCTCAACCTTTCACTTTTCCGGAAAAGACTACCAAATTCATCTGAAATTGTGGAAGAAATAGTCAAACCTTTCCGCAACGGCGGACCAACTCAAGAATTTTCGCCGCAATAAACTATTCACTTGTCAATTTCGGAAGAACTCATCGAGTCTTTCCGCAATGGCGGATCAACTCTCTTTCCTTTTCCATAATGAGCAGATGCCGCGTTCAAATGCCAAGTCTCCTGTGCTTCGGAAGAAACTCATAAGTTCTTGCCACAACGGTGAACGAAACTCACCATTTCCCTTCAGTTTTGACGGTTACGCTTAAATGACAAGTGTGTTGAAATGAACCCACTGTACACATGTTTAACTCCGTTTTAAAATCATCACCTACCCATTGAATGCCCACACATATCAAATTGGATATAAGGGTTGTAGGGGTTCTCCACTCCCATTGGTAGAATTGGTTTTCCTTAGGGAACGTTGTTTGGAGACTGTGCGAATTGCTCCAGCTCATCTTGTTCACTGCCTTGTCGACCTTCGTGAGATCAACGTTTCTTTTCCAAGTAGGTGGTTTTACAATTATTTTTCTCTACTGTTTGTGTCAAACCTTTCTCGGGATAAATGTCGCCATTTAAATTGCATGGCTTGTGTGCGTTCTTCATTTGTTCGGGTGTTTCCAAACATAGGCTCTACAGCCATTGGCCCTCATAAGCATTCCCAGTCCTGTGAACCCACGAGACTCAATCCTCCTTGGTAGCCCTATCCATACCTTCACTCATATGCCTACTCAAATTTTTCCAAATCCGGCCTCACCTTCCCTAGAACATTTAGTTTCACAGCTATAATGTGGGTTTGTTTAAGTCATTTTCCGTATCTCCTTCCCTAGTTTGCAGCATCGTTGTTCGTTATTGTTAAAACTTATCATGCTAGTTCAATATTAAAATACTTTGGTATCTTGCTCCATTTCACGTGATTATTTTCAATCTTATGTCCATTCACATATGGTTGCTTGACAGAGATAAGCTACAATGCCAAAGGGTAGCAGAAAGAAAGCTAAAATGGTGGAACCAAAGCCAGTAGAACCGAGAATTGAAACTATTTTTGAAGACACTAAGTGCACCACAGGCGTCCCTCTTGAGGTAGGGTGGGGAGATATTTACCAGATGCTCAGAGACCAAGATATCCCAGGGGTACTCTTAGAAGAGGAGCAAATCTACCTAAACATCAGGGCCTCTGGCATATCCAGAGCTTCTATGCGCCCTGAGCTATTTCCTTGCTCAGAGGTAATCGGGTGGATCCCGGAACATGCCAACCCACAAACGAGAGTGCTGCATGATAGCAAAGGGGAGATGTTTGCCTCATTCCATCTGGCTTACAATGTAGCAGACTACAAGTATCCACATCCCCAGCAGGCACTGGGCGATGCATGGATGGGACAGATGAATAATTTTGAAATAGCTAAAAGGATGTTAATCACGGGAAAACGACTAAGGAAGAGAGACAATGATGAGTATGAAGTTAAGAGCCTGAGACCCCCTTTTAGGATGATTGCCCTTATGTTAAGCAGAATTTTCAGCATGCCTGATGGAATTGTATATAGGATACAATAGGCCCCCATAATCCACTACATAGAATTTAAGGGAACTATTTTTGATTGGGCCACTATCCTCTCAAATAGTTTGGCATCTACTGTGGTCGCAGCTAAAGAAGGTCTGGCTCTAAAAAAGTCAGAGTTTTACATGTCTTCATATCTCATTGATTGCATCTTGGAAAAACTCCCTTTCCCCAAGTTAGGTTGCTTATGGGATCAGTCCAACACCCCGGTATATACTGCTTATAAAATACTGTGGGCTCAAAATTACAGGGTGCACCATAAGCTCATATGTGAAGAATTCATTATGACTCTGTATGAGCAGATGTTCAATGAAGAACCCAATTGTCTGTCAGAGAATTCCATGGAAGTCATGGAAAATTATGGCAATTTCTACTTCTCAGAAGAGGGTACCTATATCAGAATGTTTAGAGGTACTAAGCCACCATACATCTTACCAAGATATGCCACTGATTACATAGTCCTGAAAGAAGCAGTCAGACAAGTTTTTCTTGATGGAGTGGGCAGATTTCTTAATAAGCTACATAAGGATTCCTTCCCTCTTTTTCCTTTCTATATAGGAGCCTATAAGTTCTCAAGGGTTGCAACAGCTTAAGATTTCATTCAATAGTTAAGAGGTTTTCACTTCGGAGAAGCACTCTTTCATAGAAATGACCGATGGAACAAAGTTGCGGAGCATTTAAAGGCGTTGCATGCTCATTTTGAGTATGCCCATTACTATGATGACGAAGAAGAAGTGTTCAGGGCAATCAGTAATATGAATGAATTGCGAATTTGTCGTCATAATGGTGGAGCTAGCTCTAGCTCTACCACAGCCCGAGGAGCCAACCTGCAAAAAGAAAGGAAAGCAGCTGTGGTCCTGACTCATGAAGAGCAAAGGTTGAAAGAGGAGGCAGAGAGATTCCAGAAAATTGTTGCCGATAAGTTGCAAAGGGAGCAGAAAGAGGCTCTTAAACTTGAAGAAGCTAAGTTGCAGCAAGCTACTAAGGATCAAGAAGAGAAGGATATGATTGAGAAAGAGCAAAGTGCTGAAGAAGAAAGACAGCTTAAAATCAAAGAAGAGAGTAAGGCCAGCCAGGATACACAAGTGGGTGGTTCTAACACCCAGGATATGGATATAGACTCATCTCAGATGGTACAAACCCCACCCGCGGAGGCAAACATGCACATAAGAAATCTCCCAATCATCCCTTTCACCCCATCCAAAGATCATACTATGTCCCAATGCGATAGATTTGTATATTATAAGAAGAGAAAGTCTGTAGTCCTAAAGTCAGAGACAGGGTTAAAGAGACCTTTTCATTCAGATATTGTCACCCAGTGATAAACCATTGTTATGCAAAATACAAATACAGCTCCCATGGCCATGGCATCTGTTATTGTGGCAGCAGCAAAAGCAACCGAAGACAATGTGATCGACATGGTTAAAGAGTTTGAGTCAACAAAGAGAAGAGATCGTATGCTGCATCATACCATGGTTAATGAGAAGGCTTACAGGGACCTTGTGGTGAACAAATATAAGCGCCTGTCTACTGACCACAAAGAGTTGTCAGATAAGTATTGACACTTGGAAGAAGAAAAGGAGCACCTGGAAATCCAGATGATGGTACTTGAGGCAAAAAAGAATGATTCTGAAGCTAGATTTGTTCAGTTGGAAGAAGATAAACAGTCGATGGGGTAGCAGCTAGAGCAAGCAGAAAGTAGAGCAATGGATATGTCTCCTTTTCATGAGCAGTCCTGTGACATCTTGAGACAAATGCATGCCACGCAAGAACTAATTACTGAGGAGGTTTGCAAACTCAATACCATGTTGGATAGAATGAAGGAGGTTAATGCCGAGGTTTTTAGGCTTAGAAACAAGTACTCTCAAGTAAAAACAAACATTTTGAGCCAGATGGAGTGGAGAGAAGGGAAGGCAGATTTCCCTAAGCACCTCCCGTTCAAATCTGTAGCTGGTTTTAAGGAAGATGTAGCCCTCATGGAATTTTGCAGGAATTGCGGTGCCAAACTAATAGCTAAGATCCAGGGTACGATGGGGAAAGGTAATAACTTGTATCAAAAGATTCACGAAGTGCATGAAAAGTGCAAGGTTGTTTTTCCCTAGACCCTTGATGAATTTCCAAGTAAAGAGCAATGCTTGTCCGACTTAAAAGACGAGTTGGAAATTCAAATGGAGTATGTAAATAAAATTGATGTGTTGGCCATAGATGATCTCCATCACTACATTGGGCTATCATCAGTGCACAATGATATGTTCAAGGAGATCCACCAGATAGCAATAGTAGGAATTCAAAGTATTGAAGCAGAACTTGATAAACATGTGACTTCACAAAAAATCCTGCTCCCCTCGCCAGCAAATATTTTTATAAGAGACACTGGTGTATGGTTTAGTTATATAGGAGAGGAAGAGAAGAAGACAGCAGCAGCGGTAGCAACCAGCATAGGCACATCATCACCAATAGAGGCACTACCGCAAAGTTAGCTACACCAGCCATGATGCATTGTTTTGATTTTGTTTATTCCTCTTTGCTCCGGTGGTCAAAACGTGAAGTCACAAGGACAGTTGTCCTTTTTTTGTTATATAAAGGAGGCCACGAATTGCTTTATTTTTAAGAGTTTTTTAAAGAAAATGGTAAAGAGACAGGTGGTAGCCCTAGAGGCATCTTGTAAACTTATAAATAGATGATTAGTGAATAGTGTAAAGGACTTTTTGTAGGTGAAGGACTTTTCCTGTCTTGTACGCGAACTACTTCTCTGCATGTATAAGGAACTCAATTTTGCCTAATGAAAGCCTGGAGAAGTCATTTTTCCATGGAATTGTGTGTTGAATGTTTACTGGACTACTCTTGTGTCATTCACATATTATAGTGAGATATTTCTTTGTTGCTATGAATTATTTCTATGTAATGAATGATCTTTCTATTTTCTTGTACAATGATGTCTCTCTCAAATGAGTAATAGAATGTATTGTATTTGAATTAGAAGCTATTTTTTAATATCTTTCACCTCCTACTGAGATTGCATCTTCAAATTTAATGGCTATCTGTATGATCTTTAAATGTTTCTTTCAGTGCATTACTCATATTTACAGTTTGCTCCTTGCAAGGATAGATTAGATTTACTTATACTGTTTTTTTAAGATTAATTTAGATTAGTTACCTGCATTTAGCTTAGGGCACTTGCATATCATCTTTAAAATAAAATACATAAACGGTGGATCGGGCCATAACTGGTGAAAAGAATAAGAATCTTTAAATCTTACGGTAGCCGGAACCATTAACCGGATGGATTCCCCACACCAAATGGTGAGCGAGTTAATTGGGCTTGCCTACCGGAGAGAATCCCTTTCTGATTGATGCTGCGATATCCGAGGCATCAACAACTTTGTCCCCTAACACTTTTTCAATTGAACTTATGTACAGACCTTCTATTTTTGATAATGTGACTATTTGGAAAGTATTTTATGACGACCAGTAAATGTTAGATTTTATCATAGCCCAGGACACATTTCAGGATGTGTCAATAGATGAAGCTGAGCATGAGAAGTCTCTGTCTGATCCCAGTTACCCTTCCAATGTGATTCCTAAGTCATTTATTAACCTAGAAAAGTATTATGATCTGCAAGATAAGTTCAAGCATAAGACAAACTGTAAAACTCAAAGTTCTTCCCTCAATTATGATCCTGTTGACCTAGGAACCGAATAGAACCCTCGGTTAATCAATCTAGGGGTTGACTACTCTCCTGAAGAGAAGAGTGCTTTCATCAAACTATGTAAAGAGTTCAAATATGTATTTTCTTGGACTTATGATGAACTCAAAACCTTTGACACCAACGTCATGCATCATAACATACCTATGAAACCTGAATTGAAACCTTATCAACAAAACTTAAGGAAAATGCATCCCAGTCATGAACCTTCTGTAAAAAAAGGAGCTTGAGAAATTGCTAGCAGCAAGAATTATTTTTCTTGTCATACATACACAGTGGATCGCAAACTTGGTACCTGTTCTGAAGAAGAATGGGGAAATCAAACCGTGTGTTGATTTCAGGAACTTAAACAAAGCTTCTGAAAAGCACAATTACCTTGTTCCTCCTATGGAACATATTTTACAAAAGGTAGCAGGAGATGAGATATTTTCTCTCCTTGATGGCTTCTTGGGATATAACCAAGTCCTAGTTGCCCCTGTTGATCAACAGAAAACAGCTTTGAGAACACCTTGGGGAACCTTTTCCTACAGGCGAATGCCTCTTGGGATGATAAATGTAGGTGTCACGTTCCAGAGAGTTATGGACATAGCTTTCATAGGACTCATGCATAATTCAGTTGTTGTTTATTTAGATGATATCACTATTTATTCTAAAAAATGACATGAACATTTGTCTATTCTGAAACAGGTGTTCGAACGGTGCAAGAGGTACGAAATTTCACTGAACCCCAAGAAATCAATATTCGCAGCTACGAAAGGTAAGTTGTTAGGTTTCATTGTTTTAAAGAAGGCATGATCATTGATACAGAATGCACATAAGCCATTGCGATGATTGGCCTACCCATTTCACGTAAAGTCGTGCAATCTTTTCTAGGTAAGATAAATTTTGTTCGTAGGTTTGTTCCGAATTTTGCTGAAATTGTCAAACCACTACAGCAATTGATTAAAAAGGATTCCCAATATAAGTGGTCTGATGTATAGATAAATGCCTTTGTTGAAATCCGAAGGCCATAATAGAAGCTCCCGCTCTGGTGTCTTCTGACTTCAGCAAATAATTTATTTTATACACTTTTGCGACTGATTTCTCCTATGCAGTTGTTCTTACACAGAAGCATCCAGATGATCTTGAAATTCCTATTTCATTCATGAGTTCCACATTCAAAGGGGTTGAACTCAACTACTCCCATATTGATAAACAAGCTTACACGGTCTACAAATCAGTAAAACATTTTAGACCATATTTGTTGAAATCTCGGACTAAATTGATTGTCCCCTATGCAGCTGTTAGAAATGTTCTGGTTCAGAAAGAACTGGGTGAAAAGAGATCTCACTGGATGACAACTCTGCAAGAGTATGATCTTAAGATCAGACCAGCAAACATTTTCAAAGGCCAAGGCTTGTGTCTATTCACTGCTTAATCAAACGATCCTGTACAACAGCAGATTGAGTGGGAACAAGAGGAAAGCACACCAAGAGGTTATATTAGTGTTATCACTACTCAAACATCTGAATGGTATGATGACATTAAGTTCTTCCTTATTCATGGGTTTGCTCCTGAAACCCTTGACTTTAAAAAACATAGATCTTTAAGTTTAAAAGCTACACCATATCCATTTATAGATGGGGTTTTGTTTAGGAAGAACTATGATGGTGTTTTTCTCAGATGTTTAGAGAAAGAAGAAACTAATAACATTCTTTTGGAATTTCATGCAAGACCCACAGGAGGGAATTTCTTAGGAGAAACCACTGCACATAAGATCTTAAGGGAAAGATACTATTGGCCTACTTTGTTAAAAGATGCATACTCTTATTCCAGAATATGTGAAGCATGCCAGAAGTGTGCTGGGAAACTGGAAAAAAAAACTGCATTTCCTCTCTAGCCAACAACAGTTCAGTTTCCATTCCAACAGTGGGGCTTGGATTTTGTTGGAACTATCAACCATGCTTCCTCCCTGCAACACAAGTACATCTTGATAGCCATGGAATAATTTGACATATGGGTAGAGGTAGTCCCTCTTAGGCAAGCTAATACAAACCAAGTGATATCCTTCCTTGAAATCCAAATAGTCACTAGGATTGGTGCACCTGAATTCTTAGTGTTTGACAATGCCTCTTATTTTTCCCCAATTGTTCTTACATAGTATGACCTTGAAAAAGGGATAAAAGTGAAGTTTTCTTCCAATTACTATCAACAAGGGAATGGACTAGCAAAGTCTTCCAACAAAAACTTGATTAATATCTTAAAGAAGATAGTTGCTACTCACCATAAAGATTGGCACACCCAGCTATACAATTCTGTTTGGGAAGATCGGGTCACCCCAAAGCTAGCCATAGGAAACTCCCCTTACTATTTAGTTTATGGTAAGGAGGATATCTTAACATCCAACCTCATGATTCCTTCACTACAATTAACACAGTCCATACAAGAGGATGATTCTTCCCCACTCGAACAGAGAATTGATATGTTACTCAAGCTAGAATAAGATAGGGAGAAGTCCATAAACAAGTTGTATCAACACCAGCAGCTAGTAAAGAGGTGGTTTGATGAGAAATCCTCATCTAATAGGGAGTTTACTGTGGGGGACTTGGTGTTAAAGTGGGATAAGAAACACAAAGGTAAGAATGATTACACCAAGTTCCAACGCTTATGGCTAGGACCATTCATTGTTACAGAAAAGCTTGGTCCTAGTACTGTCCGGTTGCAAACACTGGAAGGTATTTCAGAAACCTATTTAGTGAATGTCCTGTTGCTCAAAAAGTACTTTGTTTAAATGAGCAGATTCGCTTACTTGTACATAAAGTGTGGTTTGCTTTCTTTCCTTATTTGTTTTCATTTGGTTTGCTTTTGTACATTGGTTTTCTTTTGAATAATTTCCACACATGTGGCAAAGGATTTTGATCAGTGTGTCTTGAGATTAACACAATTTGAAGTTTTGAGATAGCAATGTCAGTTTTAATTTCACTCAGCCTATATCAGAAAATGTTTTTAATGAAATCAACAGTCAATATTTGCAAAGCTTTGATTGATACCTTCCCACATTACACTATCTTTATAGATGTCTTATATGGTTAATCGAGGTTATGGAAGTGGTTAGGTTTTCTTATCTTATGCTTCATTAGTGAATGGCAGCATATCTTTATAACCTGGTCAACCTTTATCTATTCTGGATCCCATTATAGTCACCTTGAAAATAACTCACCTTAATAAATTGTAGATTGCAAGATGGGGGGTATTATCACAAGCCATCCCATTATGTTCATAGGTGTTTAGTGGAATGACATCTCCACATATGGTCACCAAGCTAGGGAGATGAATTTCAGTTACTACTAGAAGGTGGAAGATCCTATCACAGATTGGTCCACTCATGATTAGCAAAACATTAGTGAGTAACACTACTAGCATATGGTCACCAAGCCATGGTAGTGTCTTGTGATTTACACATCAATATATTTTGTTTTCTTTTTATAAGACAATTGTTGTATATGAGGATAGGAGGTTCTTATTACAAGCCATCCCTACCATGATCATGAATTTGATTTTGGACTGGAATTATCCCTTTATGGTTACCAAGTGATGGTAATTGCTTTCAGTGTCAAAAGCTGAAAGACAAGGAGTCTCCTTACCGAGCTAGCTTGTTCAGTTTCCAAATCAGGTTTTTGAATGGCATTGCCAAAATCTGATCACCAAGTCAGGGCAATGGAATTGTGTCAACAAAAGTCTTATGCATATATTTTCATTATGTTTTCAAAACAAAAGAAAAAGAAAAGTAAAAGAAAAAATAAAAAATAAAAATAAATGTATATATTTTTCAGTAATGCATTTGTACATGAATAAATTATTAATGAATTCAAGGTGATTCATAATTTGGTTGTCCAAAATGGTTCTAAGTTTCTTCTAAGTTTCAACACAAACTTCCTTCCTATGATTGCATAATGGTAAAGGATTCCTCTTTACTTCTGGATTTCCTTATCAGATAGATATCATCATTAATTGGTTTTGGGTAGGAATATATCAATCATATGACTATCTATGTTGTTTTGGTTGTGTTTTTGTGAGAAAATTTTGAAAATTGCAGGTTGAAACATCAGTTTGCTGACATATCTTCCTTGTAACTAAAAATTTTTATTTACAGAGATAACTGGCTCGTCCCATCTAGTCGCCATTTGTTGTAGGTACAACAGATCCCATGTTTTAATGAAAACATGGGAGCCCCAATTTTTATATACAAAGGTAATATTTAAATTACTTGGTCACTTTGGGGTTTTTCATCCTGCTTATCATGCTTTTGTCTCTTTTCCATGATTTGATTCAGTTAGTAATTTTCCCTTTGAAAATTCCTTTGGTTTTTGTGTATTTTTTGTGAGTTGCGGAAAGCTTTGATTTTCCCAAAATTTAGCTCTTTTCGCAACCCGCAATCCGCAATGTGGATTGCGGAAGCTTGGTTCCTGGTTTTGAAACATTGTCATTTCGTAACCCATAATCTGCAATGTGGATTACGGATGCATAGATGTTTTTCAATAATTGTGGTCTTTTGCACCCGCAACCCGCAATTGGGGATTGTAGGAAGACTCTCAAAATAGTTTTGCATGTTGTGTTTCCGCAACCCGCAACCCACAATTGCAAATTGCGGAAATTGTTTGAAAAATAAATTCGCGTATTTCTTTTCCGCAACCCGCAACCCACAATTGTGGAATGCGGAAGGGTCATTATCTTAATTAGTGTCGTTTGCATTTCTGCAGCCTGCAACCCACAATTATGGATTGCGAACTGCGGAAACTCCTGGTTTGTTAATGCTTAAAGTTACGATTCCACAACCCGCAACTTGCAATTGCGGATTACGGATTGTGGAAAGAATGTATATATTTGAAAAATAAATGACCGCAACTCTCTTCCGCGTCCCGCAAGATTAGATCTCAGTCGTCGATCTGTCTTAATCCTACGGCCTAGATTTTACCCAATGAAATTGATAAATATGTTGATTTTCCTATTTTATTTTATCATTTTCATTTTCGAAGAATTTACCTATTACAAATATTTTTACCATGAGATTTTACCAGGGTTTTTTTCTGTCGTTTTCATCACTCACAAGTCGGTTTTATGTCTTTTTCTTATTCCTTGTTTACAGGTTTTTCCATTTTTGAATTAATTTTTATTTGTGTTCATTTATTTATCATAAATTTTCAATTTTTCAACATGTCATGGAACACCCACTCCAAAACAGCTCAAAAAGACTCATTGAACAAAGACCCCAACTTCAGCATCCTTGCCGATACCAGTGACAAAGTTTCTGAAACCTACCAAATTGACTGGTCTAAAGTTTACGCCATATTTGATAATGATGACCTATCAGACATCCAAAATGATCGACCCGCGTATGAGAAAATTAGGGATTCACAGTTGCATGCCATAGTTGCTAGACATCCCATTCTGCCCTACACAAATGTAGTTAAATGGATTCTTGACCATGTGAACCCTAAGGACCGTTCCTTTAACAATAGCTCAAGGTCTCAATTTTTTTCCCTGACGTTTTCACCAAAGCATATGCCCTTAAACCGGCCATCCAGCCTCTTAATGCTACATTCCCGGACTCTGCTAAGACTAGGTATAATTTTGATGAAATGGTGAAGTCTTGGATGAACAAACGGGCCAATTTCATGCCCAGAGCCGATAACTCATACCCAGTTTCATGGTTGAAGGAACCCTATTCCCTTTTGGAAGCCATGCTTTGCAGGCTTTATGGTCTTCCTAACTGTTAAGTGTTCAAAGTTGAATGGGCACCTATGGCCCATCATGTCCTTACAATGGGGGATTCATTCCCCTGGGATTCAATCTTGTCATCTGAATTAAAGAAACCTATTGAGCGATATCAGAAAACACCAAAGAAGCCCCTTTTCTTTTATTTTGCCTATGTAATTGGTGTCTTCTACTCAGAATTCCAATACCCCTCCATCGTATGGAATTGGACCTTGTCATCACCTCCAGTCCACATTTACTGTTCAGCCTTGTGGGAGAGCAACTTTGTTCCTTTCCTATATGATATCTGTGACCATTTCTTTGGCGCCATCTATCAACAGATATTCAGGGAAGATGCACCAACTTTTTCTCCCAATGCCAAAATGTTAATCCCTACACTTGGTGATTGGTATGTGGGAGAATATTTTTCTTATGTCAAAATTTGGGGAAGCAATATAGTGCATTTACAGCCAAGGGTAGTCCCAGACAGGCTGCTACTTGAAGAGATATCCTTTCGGACTGTAACAGATTTGGTATTTCTTAAGCTTACTGTACCTAAGAGAATGGGATGGCCTAAATTCCCCCTAAATATTGAGCCTTTGGTCATTCTAGCTTCAACTTGGGCTATAGTACTGGGAAAGAGGATTGCTTCTTTGAAATTGGGATTCGCTCCCAAAAGGATGCATGACCCCAAATCATTCCTTGATGCTCACTTCAAACAACAACACATGAATACAGACTATGCTCATGAAGATATCCTTGATGACTCCATTTACCTAGGAGTGAATTTCTTCTCTAAAGTCTGGGTGAGGGCTAAAACTAAAGAGGAATATAGCTGCATTCTCCAATACCAACATGAACTCAAAGCTAAGGTTTTGAGTTATTGGAAGATGGAGTTACAGCTTGCAAAGCAAACCAGAAAATACAGGGAAGAAAAGGAAGCATAGAAAGAAGCTGCTCCACTCATGTTAACCTATCTAGACGAAGGCAAGGGTAAGGGCCTTATGGAGGATTCTCCAAAATTGAAACTAGCAACAGAATACAAAATTTTGATTCAAACATCTGAGCAGCTTAAAAAGAAATTGGAACAAATGACTTCGGTACTTGATACCCAAGTGGTTGTTGCAGCCAACCCAATCAGTGATACTCAAGTGATTATTGTGACTAACCCAACCAAAAGATAGAAAATTCAAACTCCTGCATCTCATATTCCTACTTTGAATATTGAAGACAGTGATATGGAAGATGAAAGGCTTCCAGCAAGCTTTTTTTCTCCTGCTGTGCCTGTTGTATAGGAAGTCACAGAAGTCTCCCAGGCTATTACAGATTTACTTGATAGCATAATGATGGATGACCCTATTCCTGATGACCATTTTTCAAAAGCCACCACCACCCTTGCTGCATTAATTTCCACACTGCCACTTGCTTCAATTGAGCTCCCTCTTACTTCATTAGATAATATTTCTTTCCCGTAAGCTACATTAGATGAGATATTTGCTACCTTTGCAGCTATTTAACAGCCAGTTCTGGTAACTCAACCATCTATCCCACTACCACCATTTACCATATCTCAATTGTTTGTTGCACTAACCTCCATCCTTGATTCACTTCCAACCTTGTCAGTTCCACTCACCACTTAGCCTTCAAAAGTTACAGAGATCCAGTTTCCAATTGTCTCTCTGCAACCATCATCAACCATTCCTCCTACTTCACCATTAGAGTTTATCACTTCTACTAATTCTCTAACCTCTGTACCATCAGCTACTTTTGTCCCAATCTCCCTTCCTGGAGTTGTCTCTTTGACCACTTCTTCCATTTCTGAACCCTCCACTACTTTGCCTTTCTCTTCTACCATCTTTGTCACTTCCTCCATACCTACTTCTCAAATCACCATGCCCATTCCAAGTGCTACTATTACACAGACAGCTCCGCTAGTTACAACAGGAGATGTAGCTACATCTTCTATTGACTTGATGGCTACTTGTGAGGAGGATATTGTGGTCTCCCTTAGAGAAATTTTTTATAGCAAATCAGCTAAGGTAGTGTTGAATAAAGGTAACAAGATAAGCAAAGATCAAAGTGTGTTGCAGAAAACTTTTCCTAATCAAGTTATTTGGACCAAACAATCTAATGATATCCAGCAGGAAGCATTGGATACTTCTACAACTATGGGAGCATTTGCAGGAGCAAATTTTGATTCAGTGACTTCGTTGAATAAAGAAATTGACATGAAAAAGGAAGAGTTGAAGAAGCTTCAGGAGAAGTTGTCCAAGGTTAATGAGGAACATGAATCTCACATTCATTAATTAAGAAGTCAGCATGAAAATCAGCTCAAAGAGTTGCAAGAACATAATACTTCTCTTCAAGATGAACTGAAGGATGCACAAATCCTAAACACCGCAAATATGGAGAAGATAGAGATATTGGAACAGCAGCTGAGTGATGCAACTGCAAATGCAGCCACTCCTCCTTTCTCTACGTTTTCTCAGAAAGAGTTCAGGGACATGGATAATCAAGTAAATGAAGAGCATCATAAACTCTTAGTTGAGTTATTCAGGTGCTTGAATGAAATTTAGGAAACTCATAGTGTTTTTGAGTGAATGTATGTCATATTTGAGCAGCAGATGGACAAGAGGCAATAGGCCTCCATGGCTATCAATGAAGTTGTTGATTGGAAGAGGTACATCAAAGAGAAGCCAGATGACATTCTAGTGTTGGACAGCTTCAAGACCAAAAGAGTCAGTACTTCTTTGAATGTATGGCATAATGTCCTTGATATGGTAGATGAAACAGTCAAAAGGGCACACGCCATCTGTGGCAGAAGGTGGTATGCTGTGGATAAATTATGGTCAATCTGCAATTTCCTACCATGGATCTCATTGACAAGGCCTACCCACCGAATTTAATGATTGAACAAGTTGAGACCAGATGCAATAAAGTTAAGGAATAGATCCAGCAACTCAAGCACATCCAGATTGCAGAAGTTGACAAGTTCATCAAGAAACCTACCAGCTTGGAAGGAAAGATCCATATTTTCCTGCGCACTTGGCATAAGTTGGAAAAGAATGAGATGGAGTCATTTATGTGTGATGCCCAGTTGGGGCTTGAGTCATCTAACTATCCAGATAATAATGATTTGCTAGAAGTTTGGACCAAGTGGCAAGCTTCCCTTGGTTATTCTTAGATTAGTTGATTTTGTAATCCCTGTTTTATGGGAATTCTATCCTTTGTAGCTATTTTGTAATTATTATTCAAAGGGTAGAGATCTCATGGGGTAGGGGGGAGAAAATCTGCAAAAGAAGACTGGAGATACTCTAATTAATGAAGAGATTGTAATTTCTTGCAATTTTGAGCTAATACAGTTAGTTTTCTCTTAATTCCTCTTTTGTCAATTTATCAAATTTGTTTGACGAATGTTGATTTTCACTTCATCTTATTAATGAACACTATTTAATTTTTGCAATCAATAATCCATGCATTGATCTACAATTTAGATTTGTCTCAATTGATGATCTGTGTGTGTTTATGTTTTAAGTGAATTTATTTATTTCAAACATTTATCTATTTCTGCAAATGATTAACATAAATTATTAAATTAATGTTAATTTTTCAATTAGCATTCCAGCTATAGGATAATATTGCATGTGCCTAATCTTTAAACTACTATCATTTAATTTTTATTGTCTGATTGTATTTTGAGGTAATAAGAAAATATCCATTTTCACATTTCTGTCAAACTGGTGAAGAGCCTTATTAAATTTTCAGATCAAGTTATCCTGCACATCAACAAAGCACTTAATTATTTAGATTAGATCTAACTTAGTTTAGATTTCTTTTAAGATAGATTCCTTTCTAGAGTTAGAACACTTTGATATTCCCTCACGGGAAGACAAATCCTTTCAGGATCAAACCCCATAAGTGCCAACGGAGGCCTTTATATCCGTGGGAGTTAACTACACAAATAGTCTGGGGATAGAACTGCCCTTGCATAGAGTTTTTTGAAGCCTTTCGGATTGGGTTTTCACCCTCTGTTGCTATCCTTGGACAACATTCCAGCAACCCACCTAACCAGGGCTTCAACACTCTCGTTTGGGTTTCCACATAGAAACCTTGTGTTTTGTGCATATGTGGATGAATGTTATTGTTTATGGTGAATGCATAATATAACTAGTATTTAAGTTTGATAAGAAGTGAAAATTGTTCATAAGTGTGCTAATACCAATTCACCCCCCCTCTTAGTATTAATAAGAATTCCAACAAAATCACAATTGAAGGATTAAGTTAGACAATGAATTTATTCTTAATAATATTTTGAATTGCATTTTCTATGCTTCTTGTATTTTTCTATTGTGTATTATTTTTGTATCCTTTTACTCCATTGAATTGTATTGTTGAATTCAGTTGTTGTATATTCACCAATTGCTATTCAACATGGGATTTGTGTTTTCATATATATATATATATCCTTTAGTGGTTACTCTAGTGTTGTTTTATCATAAAACATTGTACTAACCTACCTTTAATAGTTGTTGATGCTTGGGCATTTACCTTTTTCTTGAATTCCAAAGAAAATTTCCAAAAGGTGGAATCATATACATGCATGCTCAGTAACACACAACATCATATTCCTATTTAGATATCATTTCGTTTAGATATTTGGAACTACAGCTCTAGTCATAACTAGACTATGCACTAGAATTCAGGGATAATATAAACTTGTCTCAAATAGCTTGCATAAAGTTCTTTTCACTATCTTTGCTCCACCATCTTCCTTGGGTTTATTCTTTACCATTTCCTAATCATCCTTAGACATCATGGACATGACAACCCTTTCAATATTTTTATCCTACAAAATTTATTGCAAAAATATAGTTGTTTATTCATGTCTCTAAATTCATCTTCCATAATTTTTGTGCCATTTCTATACCTCTTAATTTTCATTTAAAGATAAGAATTTTGTTACCAATATGAGATTGGTATGAGATTGGTTGTAGCCTAGGATCCAATACTAATGCAACTATTATAGATAAACCAAAGAAAACATATATGAAAAACAATTAGGTCTACTAAAATAGCAAGACCTACATGTTCTACTAGATGTATTCCTCGTCTACTTGTTCTCTTTATTGAACATGTACATGTATGTATAATAATTTGAAACTCAGTTGTTATCCTATAGTAATAAATTTATGATAATCCAACACACTTTAGAAAACTCATTGAGTTCCTCTAGAACTCCATCCTCCTTGACTTCTATATTACCAAAATATAATTATCCTTTTTAACCTTGTTTTATATAGTAATAAATTTATGATAATCCAACACACTTTAGAAAACTCATTGAGTTCCTCTGGAACTCCATCCTCCTTGACTTCTATATTACCAAAATATAATTATCCTTTTTAACCTTGTTTTATCACATACATAGTTTTTGGTTTTAACATTATTGTCAGATTGTATTGGGATGGTAAACTAGTAAGAATATATAAAGCATGTTATGCAAGAGAGAAACAAAGGTATTTGTTCAACATAAAGCTCCAGCATATAGAGACAAACTTACCAATGTCATAGAAAATCTCATTTACATTTTTTGTTGTCTTCATTAAGGTATAAATGAAGAACATCATGTTTTTGTAGCATATGCTTGAGCATGTAAAAAAATAAGCACATATGTTAAAATCTCATTTACATTTTTTGTTGTCTTCATTAAGGTATAAATGAAGAACATCATGTTTTTGTAGCATATGCTTGAGCATGTAAAAAAATAAGCACATATGTTTATTTGTAGCATGTGATTTTTAGGTTTGCTTTTGTTTCTATCATCAAACATATGTAAAAGAAAAAGCACATAAAAAATCACACTATGATAAGGCTAACATAAGATTTCAGATACTCTAGTCTTTAGATATCTCTGGCCATAATTATCAGGTAAGGTATAACGTTAACTTCTAGCTCAAATAATGTTATTAATTATTTGCATTAAAAAAAATTTATATATAAATAATAGAAGAATGATACAATGGATAGAAGAACTGAAGAACTCCATTATAAGACATGGCCAAATCAATCACTTTTATATCAACTTAACACAAAATGCGTCATTCATGATAATTAAATCAAACAGCTTAAGTGGTGTCAAAGTATCTAGAATTACCACTCCTTTAAGACTAGGTGCCTAGATGATTGTGCTTAAAAACAAATTAGCATTAAAGATAGGATACACCACTTAGACCTAAAAAATGGTTGTTGTGTCATTTATCACAAAGTAGATATGTTTAAACATATGTTTTGGGGTTGTAAGGTTTCCATTACCTTTTGGGAATGGGTTGGATGCTAAGTTTTCCATTCTCTATGTTGCCCCTCTTTATTGGGAAGAGCTCATTTTGAGGGTGAATGGATGGTTAGACATCTAGGAAGAAGTATATGAAATGCTATCAAATTGACATTCATCTCTTTTTTATGGAAAAAGAAATTGAATGCAACTTTTAATGGGTATGAGACCACAACTTTTAACTCAGAGTTGGAAGCACATATTTTTGCTAGAATTAGCATTTTCAAAAAATATGTAAAGACCCTTGAGGTTGCATCCAAGGAATATATGTTGGCTCTCCTTGCATGTATAGGAGGGGGTGGTCTGTATAATCACAACTTGTGTCAATGAAGTATGATTCTTGATGTATTCTTTATTATTCAACTATGAAATATAAGATGCATTTCCCCAGAAAATTGCACTCATTCTCTTCCCTTCTCTAACACAATTAAATATATTAAAATGTTTGCACAGGAATGATTTCAATTAATCCCAAGGGATTAGCTCAACCAATTGTCACCAAATTTGTTGGGAATTTGGCTAGTTTTATGCCAGCGGGTGCCCAATTCAAACCATCATGGATAAGGCACACTAGTCTACGATGATGGGTTTACTAGGGATGCCATCCACACATGTGGGGAAGCATCCCTTGTGTTTCCCCACAATTTTTTCCTTATAAAAAAGGGAATGCTTGCAATGATAAGAAAGGCCTCCTACTTAACAACTAAAACAGGTAAGATATATATAACAAACAAATGAGTGGAACATCACTTGAAGCCTAGGATGGAAACTGTCCTCTTACCATGACATAATCACATTGTGTTTTAAAAAATATCTCAAATCATATCGACCCAAACATTTGCAGAAGTACATTATTTAAACAAAATTTAGAAAGGTTGAGAAATATATTGGTGTCCATTTTACAAATGACCCCAATGGAGAAGTGGGAAATACTACCATAGGGAACTTTCAAAATAAAAATTCAGTGAAGAAGCACATAACTGAATTAAACATTGGGGATATCACTAATTGTAGTGGATGAAAAATATCAGCACATGATTTTCCTCAGATGAGAGCCAATATCACTTTGGATTCATTGTAATAGTTGGCCTTAAAGTTACCATTCTATAACACTTGTTATTTAAATAGATAATATCAATATGCCATATAGGAGAAAAATTCATAATATTTCTAAAAAAGATAGGGTGTATGCATGTGCATCCAAAGGAGAAATCTTGGGGAATGAAAGTTGGGCATTGTTATATCCCCCACCTAGTACAAAACCCTACAGGGGCATGTTCTCCCCTCATGATCCTACACCTTTGCAACGGAGCCATTGTAAAGCAATAAATCTTGACCATTAAGTTAGACCACTCCTCACCCCTAAGAAGTCAAATGGCATCGCACCCTTTGATAGGGAATGGGTGCTTGAAATCGAGTCAAGGCCCAAGAGTTGAGATCCAAAGTAAATTCAACATATCACTTATTTTTATTCATTCTCATAGGCTCATCTAGATATTTTGTAGTTTTCAACTCTTCATCCAACTGACTTGGGAATCTACAGAGGGTACTATTTTATGCTTGGACACATTTTCAAACATTGTTTAAGTGACCAAGATGACCCTTCCCATTGGTTGAACCATAAATGGAAGTTTATCAATTCGAGAGAGATCTTTCAGCATTTGATAATCCCCTTTGGAAATGTTATGTGATTTCAGTTAATAGAATTTATAACTGAACATTTGGACATGGATCATTCTTAATGGGACCAAATGGACAGTGCTAGCTAGGTTCAAAGTAGCTCTAAATCAAATGAATCGGATGATGTTCATGATGGAGATGTTGTGTAAGGACACTGACTCGAGGTTTCTTTTGAACCATGATTTTATTGGTAAGTAGTTCTAAATCAATAATAGATTAAATGCGATCTTATACGAAATCTTGCAAATATAATTTTAACAAATGTAAATCCTAAGAGACTAACCTCGATCTTGACCAGTGATGGAGTTTGGCACTGCAGGGAAAATGACGAGAGCAACTTTTGCAACGCATAAGATAGAGAATTGGTGTTATTTCTTAAAAATTCCCCCTTTTCTCTTGGAGAATGTGACTTGCCTTTTTTGGTTCTCAATCATTTTTATCTCAATATTCCCCCTCCCCGTTGATCGGAACCAAGGAAACAAAAATATAACCTCTAATTCTGCTAAAAATCGTGAAGCCAGAACAAGCATGACGTGCTATCTTATTCTACACAGCCATTTATATATTTCATGTTTAGATTTAATGCTGGAGGGTTTCAAGAAATTAAATAACAATATGCATAACATAACTGATTTCTAATGATTTTCTGCCTAGAGGAGTTTGGAGCCTAAACCAAAAGTGGAATCATGTCTACGCCATCGAGTTAGGAGGTTGTCCCTTGAAGTAGAATTCTTGATATTGTTGGGAATCCCAGTCTTCATCAAAGATATGAACCCTCACAGCCTTTACTCTTAAAACGCTCACCCTAGCAACAAAAATGGAGAATGGAAAACCCTTTCCAGAGCTGAAGCAAATTGTTCCCAAAACCAAATTGCTCCACAAGGATCGGCCTTGAGAAAGAAAGGAAATTGTTGCAAAATTCCCTCAATTTTTCTTTCCCTATTTTTTAAAATTTGTCAATATCATTATATATAATATATTAGTATTTTTTATCCCATGACTAAAGTAGTCATTTAATTTAGTCATTTTTAGTTATGTTGCTCAAGCTTAGTAGTATTTAGGTTGAAAACATTATCGTGACTATCTTTTTTAGTCATGTAGTCATTTCTTTGCCAAATTCTACTAGTGTTTCCCCATTTTCTCATTATTTCCCAATTATCCTAGTGTGGCAAGTAAATCCTTCCCAAATCTGGAAGAGTTTCTTATTATTGTGGCTAGCTTACAACATTCAAATTGGAATCCTTTGGATAAGGAGCCACAAGTGGGTCCTAGGGGTATTTGTTCCATAAAAGTTGACCAAGACTCGCACTGGCCAAAACCACTATCACAAGTAAAGTTCGGCCCGAATCAAAAGCATGAACATCCTTGTAGATACTGGATTCAATCATGGTAGGGGAAATCACAACACCCTACTCGAACCATTCCAAAAAAACATCGTTAACAACAGTTTCCTTTTTCACTTGCAATAACTCACTGTCTCAACCAAAATTAGGCTAAGTTATTTCTGGTTTTTTTTTTTCTGTTCAAATTATTTTTCCGTCCATCTTATACCTTTTTGTTTTTTGGTTTGGAAAACAAGTTATATATTATTGCTACATAATATACAAAATTCTAGCATCATTTGGCTAGATGATTTTTACCATGCTACTTATAATTCAACAAATACATTGTATATATTCTTACATACAATGATAATAGACTTGACACTACGTATTACCTAGTTTCTAAAATGGGTCCATTTTATAGACAAAAATCTACTTTGGCGGAATTCAACACCTTTCTACAAGTGTAAAGAATTTAAAGCTATTAAAATGTCAAACATGGAAGTGGATAACATCATCGGACTACTTCATTATGTTTGGCTTATCCTCTGTGCAAATTCAATTGATTTTCCCCTTAAGTTGTTATGAACCCAATTTATAATCTAATCTGTAACTGAAAATTTGATATGAATATGCTATAAATGGAGGTTATGATACCACTGGTATGAGTCAACCCATAGTTTTTTCTTTCATGGCTAAAATATGGAAATTTCTAAAACTTGAAATCTAGAACTAGATCTGAAAATCTGAGGACTAAAGCAACCCAAAATCTGAAACTAACAAGGTAATAACTGCAGCAAAATCTAGTTGACGGATTACTATAGTTTGGAAATGTTTACAATATGCAGGCCACCTTACATTGATCACAAGTCTACATGGCTATCTTCTGTTTCTTTATTATATCTTGTCACTAAAAGACCATTTTATAATGATGAATGAGTTTGAATTCAATGTCTTCTTGTTTTGATAGCCAAATTCATTGAATTAAATAACGAACAATATGATCAGAATCTCCCTTTGTAGCTAGGTCCCAAAATAAGGTTTTGGTGGCTGTATCATTGGTATTGATTTAGTGAACTCATGCTAAAAATTAAACCCCCTTGGCCTTTCTAGCCTCGATGACCGTAAGATTATGTCTCATATTAGTTGTTATGGATCTACAGGTCTTCATCAAATAGAAAGCCTAAAATGTTTGCTAATAATAACATATTTTCTATTGTTTCTCTTTCATGCTTCTCCTAATGGTGCTTCTCTTTCATGATGCTCCTAATGGCCACAATTTTTCTCCCAAATCCCCTAAGAAAGGACATTTTTTTACCAATGACCTCGGTCCATTAATGAATCCACCTTGCTCTTCGAGGCCCTAATACTAGGTTCTAGATTACCCCTATATTGTTAAGATAACTAGGGTTGTTAATGTGTGATATGTTTCACAACTAGTGGGATTTGGGCCTACACGATCCGTGAATTCCCCAAACAACATCAAGAAATATAGGCTGATGGTCATTTGAAGACTGTGCGAGTCAAACATGACTTGAACATGCTTAGAACCTTGATTATCAAAATAAAATAAGTTTTTTTTTCGCGAGCATGGATCTATCGATCCACTTAAGAACAATTTTAATCTAACTCATAAAGTTGGTTTGGGTAAACCAAATCTTGGGGGAATCATTCTCTTTGTACATCTCAAGGTCATAAAGCCCAAGACTAGATAGTGTCTAAAACTAAGCTTCCCTCTCCTTGAGACTACAATAGTGGGGAAGTAATCCTTGTTTATCATCTCAAGATTTTAAAATCTTGAAATCCGCATAGATAGGCCAATTAAACTTATTCTAACAACTCTTCCCTCATCCATTGCTAGAGCACTATCCTCTCAAGTGGATCATTGGATGCATATATGTTACCCACCCAAGGTTGTGACCATCACGATTTAAAATGACCCAAAGTAATCTACGAGTCACGTTAACTATGCACTCTATTGCATGGCTTGAAAGGGAAGGCTCTAACAAAAGCGCCAACCCCCTTACTATCATCATCACTAGACACATAAGTAGAAAACATGGCTATATATAATTGAGGTCCATTCTCAACAAGAAATTAATAATTTTAATTTCTTGCATATCAATTTCAAATCTGTAAGTGATTGACAGAGCCTTTTAATTGTGCCTTTTCAATTGGTGTTCATGAGATCCATCATATTGTATGAAAAACTTTATTTTTGTGGGGAAAGGGAAATATATTCTTATCAAATTAATTTGCTCTAATTCAATACGTCAACATCCCTATTAATGCATCAAATTTTGCCTATTTTTCCTCCCGTAAAGCTCTCTTTAGCTCATTATCATTATTTGTTTTCACATAAAACTAAACAATTTTTCTTTCCAGATGACTCTCCTTTGTATCAAATATGACAACTATTTTCCATAATTTTTTTATTTCCATATGACTCTCCTTTGTATCAAATATGACAACTGTTTTCCATAATTTTTATTTCCATATGACTCTCCTTTGTATCAAATATGAAAACTGTTTTCCACATTTCATTGGCTTTGGAATCAAACATGGCTTCTATTCTTTCATATCAATAATACTGCAAGGGTATTATTGTGAAAAAAATCAAGAAGGAAATAAGTATGGGTGGGATGAGATGACTTCAATATTGTTTATTAGATACTTCTATGAGTATTTATTTATTTGAGGTTTTAATGAATATGAAGTCAGTAATTAGATATTTTTAATCCACATTTCATTGGCTTTGGAATGAAACATGGCTTCTATTCTTTCATATCAATAATACTGCAAGGGTATTATTGTGAAAAAAATCAAGAAGGAAATAAGTATGGGTGGGATGAGATGGCTTCAATGTTGTTTATTAGGTAATTCTATGAGTATTTATTTATTTGAGGTTTTAATGAATATGAAGTCAGTACTTAGGTATTTTTAATTTGGAAAGAAAATGAATTCTTTATTCGAAAAGAAAATGGATTTGATTTTGTTTGATTGGTTTTTAGTAAAGACAAGTTAGATTTACCTTTTTTTTTTTTTTTTAAGGAGAATGGGAAGATTATGTTCTTTATTTTGTTAGTATACCTACTATTTAAATGAAACTAGGTTATGTTACTTTGATGTTAGAGAGGGGATAATAAATTTTATGTATAACATTTTCATGGAAAAGCTAACTTCCTATAATATGCATATCGAAGTTATCATGCTTCCAAGTGCAGTAACATGGATTGTGATGGTGACGGAAACCCCAAAGAATATAAATCACAAACACAGTAGAAATATCTATTAGTGTTGTGATTGATATTGTGAGGTTATGAGGCCCAAATCCACAGTCAAGAACTTAAGAGAAGCCGTACAAAGAAAATTTGGGCATTTGTATTTTTGTTGGTTATAATATTTTTAGAAAGGATCCTAAGGAAACAAAGAAGTGGGAAACACTTACCCATGCTTTGTTTTACAAATTACAAAATTAATAATTTGTATTAAAAAAATTGAAAAATTAATATTTTTTTAGAAATTTGTGGTTGTACGTGTTATGGGGTCTTCATTAGGTGAAACTATGTCATAGCGCATTCATTCATGGGATATTAAAGAATATCTCTAATGTCACTAGATATTGATAAATACTTACAAAAATTCATTTTGTTCAGGCCCCCTCCCTATACATATTTTGATATAAAAATACCATATTTTATGAGATATTTCCTATTTTTACTAGAAACTCATTTTTATATCCTCTCAATACCTATAAGCCCCCCATACCTTACTCCACGCCCCCCATACCTACAATATATTGACCTTATTTTTCACAATTTAAAAACTCCACTTTATAAATGAACATGATAAAATATTGGTCAACAAAATGAATCCCCTATAATACTTAGTTACAAATAACAAGATTACAATAATATCAATAAATTCTCTTTATAATCCATATGGGTATTTCATGTTCTCTAAATTAAATAAATATTTCAACTTTGGATTCCAAATCTTATGGTCATTTCACTTCAAATAATGTTGATACAATTTTTTTCACTTTAGTAATTTGAGTCGAGACGAATTAAAGATATGTATACTTTAATATGGTATTAGTTTTAATTGAACTTATTATTATGGTATAACATTGGTTTAAAAATGATTCTTTCCTCAAAATGTGAGATATGATATTGAAATAAGGGAAATACCAAAGCTTCATCTTTGTCTTCATCATTTGAAGATAGCGATGATAATATTGAAAATCCTATTGAGGTTTTTTTGAACTCTTTAATTAATTTATTAGGTAGAATTAAAGGGTTTTGATGAGTTGGTGTAATGTTTTAATAGTTTAAGGTGTAGTTGCAAAATGAATTTGTTGTTTATGACATAGTAGCATAATTCGGCCGTATTGGTACTTCCTATACGGAAATTCGAAACAAATTCGAATTCGCCGAATATTCAATGTAGGTGTAATACGGATACGGATTATTAGTGGACAATTAAATTTTGAAAACCAATTTAAAACAAAACAATTTTTTTTTAATTATTTAAACACTATAAGTAGAAATACCATTCAATTTCATACTTTCTTATTAAAATAACTATTAATAAGTAGTTTTCAACTCTGACACTTGACACTTCCATATCGGAAGTTGTTGGAAGTTGTTGAGATTTTATATATATATTTTTTAAATATAGATTAAATTGTATTATATCAATGTCTATGTATATTTATGGTATATTTGTAAATATTTAATTAAAAATACTATATATAAGCAAGCTACTTCCGTATTTTACCCGTACTACATATTTTCATTACGTATTTTTTCCGTATCGAATCGTATTCGTATCCGTATTCGTATTCGAATTATGCTACTATGGTTTATGATTAACAATGTGTTTTGATATTTAATGGTTTCTTTAATTTCAACTTTAACATGGCGAAATTTTTTTATAATACCATTTCTAATTTTCATGGGGTGAAATGACTAATGGTTTCCAATATTTATTTGAATTATGTTAGTGACCCATGAAAATGACTCGATATATTACAACCCTACATTTCCACCTAGTCCACTTATCTTGGGGAAGATTCCTTTTATATATCACCATTGTACTATACTTTAAAGATTCATTAAAAACACCAATTAGGGTTGATTTAATGTTGAATATGCATTTCACAACCTCCTGCATCTCATTCTCCCACCATATGTTCATTCATTTTTACCTCCAACTACGATACATTTTGAGGTATTCATATTTCATAAAAAATCAAAATCCCATAGGATTTGCACAAGGTATATCATTCACCACTTGATATTCATGGTTAAGATGTTGGTACTATATATGCTTTTATATACATTCATTAATTGTATATCATACATACATTCATCAATTATTTTATATACATTCATTAATTGTATATCATTCACCACTTGATATTCTTGGTTGAGATGTTGGTATTTTGTATATCATTCACCACTTTTCTTGGTTGAGATGTTGATATTGTAAATTATATATTATTGGAATTAACATTGATTTTTGTATTAAATGAAAATATTTTATAATCCAATAATAATATTCTTATGTTTTAAATGAATGGTAATTTTTTTTTAGCTCTTTAACATTATTTTTTCATAGATACTACTCTAAATAACCTTTGCCACATGATTTATAACAAATGTTAATACCTAAAATAATTTGTTGTTTATTTTGTCAGGTACCAAGATCTAAGCCCTTGTTGTGAGAATAGTTATGACAAAAAAATTATAAGTAAAGCAATGATACTTAGAAATTTTTCAACATGAAGATTATCCTATTGGATATCCATACAAGTCATAGGTGCAAATCATCTGCTTTTCAACAATTTTTGTTTTTTTTCCTTCGTGTTTTGGGAAAAAAAAGTGGTAGAATTAATGGCATAAGAATTAATTTATTTTCCCATTGCATGTGGTTTTAGGTTCTCCTATTATTTCAAAAAATTGAAGGTATAGAGGTTTGCCTCTTTGGTGTGTGTGTTCAGGAATTTGGTTCAGAATGTGCTAATCCAAATTAGCATTGTGTTCATCTTTTGTACTTGGATTCTATCCAGTATTTCAAGACTAATGTGAATATTGTAACAAGGGAAGCTCTTTGTACCTTTATCTATCATGAAATTTCAGTAATGACTAGGTTACCTAGAAGCAAGATATCCTGCTAACTAGCTCATAGCTAATTTCTGAGTTTGTTAAGTGAATCAAAGTTGACAGTGCACAAAATTTCTGAATATTGAGAATAATTACTCTTAAAAGGGATATATTGAGCATGAGTAATGATCCTTTAAATAGTTATATTCAATAGCAATTCATCTTGTTAGCTAAATCGTTACTAGTTGATGATTTTGTTAAGTGCATCAAAGTTGACTTTGCATAGAATATCTCTGATTGTTGATAATTGTTTCCAGAAATTTAGATATATGTTTTTAGTATTACATATGGTTCTCGAAATGAATATTTTTAGTATTGATTCTTACCTTCTCATGATTTCTTTGCTCCATCCTTTTGGATTAAATTTGTAGACAAACACTACTTTATATTATTAATATAGTTGTTGCATTTGCTATTTGGATTTTGGTAATAATAATGCCTCGATGATGGATTATTTATAAATTAAAAGAACTAAAGGACATGCCTTACTTATTTGAATATGCAAGTTTTCACAATGAATAATCATGAATTTAGAAACATCCCAACTTTCACCCATCATTCTACAACTTTGTTTAGATTCCTTAATGATGGGTGGAGCATCCACTCAAAAATTTGGGACATTTATAAACTCCAACAGAATATAATTTCAAAAAACATGTACATGAGTCTTTACTTATGTCATTGTGCTGAAATTACTCCATGAATCTTATGTCATTGGACTTTTCGTAACTATTGTCATTGTACTGGGGTTACTACATAATTGGAATAAACTTTCCAACTTGCTCTTATGACCTATGTTTTGGTGTATCTTATGATAGGGGGAAAGGTACCATCAACCATAATACTATAAATTTGGTGAAGTGGGGATCGAATACTCTGAACATGCAACTGGTCAAATTTATGCTACGTCAAAGGATTCGCCATGCTATGTATCCCAAAACTTGTAATCCTTTGAACGTTATCTATATAGTAAAATAAAGTAATGTTTTAGGGAAAGCTACTCAAGTACTATTCTAATTGGTTCATGGTGGTGAATCAAAGATATATTACATAGATATGCAAATGAGGATGCTTCGATTGGGTGCTAGTTTATAAGATTGGATTTTTAACACATTGATGATCGAAAATGTGGTGTGGAACTCCTTCAGGTGTGTAAATGCATTTGCTTTGTTTCCTATAACAATAGTACATTGTCAACATTGATGGATGTATATCATCATCTAAAACAATATACATTTTCTATTATGCAATTTGGTTCAAGAATGGAAGTAATTTGGCTAATATATGTGCTTTCTCATTTGATTGGAGATGCGGTGGCATTTGCAATTCTATCAAAAGGAGTGTGTTGTCGCTACAAGGAAATCAACAATGTCGTATGGAATGCATCTCTATATGACTTACTCTAAACTACCAAAGGATTTGGCAAGGCCATTAAACCATCAAGCATGTATCCAATGACACCTCTGGTAGGAGAGGAGAAGCAAGATTCATACTATTTGAGACTACTACTTATCAAATTTCTATGGCCTCCAATATAAATAGTGAAATTTGTTTGATACCTATATTGAGTGCCATTTATATGCAAATCAGGTTAGTTTTTCATAAGGACTATGTTTCCCATGAGGAAAGGATTTTTACTTCTCTTTCCATGAACATGACCATAGACAACTAACATGGGATTCTACTTCAAAAATGTATGAAACTTGTGGATCATATTTATAAGGAATCTACTAGTCTGTGAACAATTACCTCAATTGCTTGGAATTTACATTATTATAACACCCACATGTAGTTTTAACAATTTGATGTTGAATTCATGTGTGCCTTTGATCTCACATTATTTTATGATTTTTGCATTAGCTAAAGCACACAACTCCTAAAGCCAAAATTGAAGATTCATTTCTAATGAAATATTTTATAAGATTTGGGATTGTTATTGTCTTCCAGTAACCTTATGCCACAAATCAATGCCTTATTATGTTATATGAGTAATATAAATCGTAAAAGGATATTATCCTATAGAGGATGGTTGTATCTTTGAGATGCACCTGCAACAATTAATTACTAAGAATATGCGAAATAGCAGAAATAATAGAACAGAATCACTTTTATATTGATCACGGGCCACTTCGAGGGGGCAACCTCCTTTGAGCAAGCTCAATACAATTAACTTCACGGTGCCTTCAATGAACTCAACACACACTTATATACTAAGTCTATGCCCAATACCATGAGTCAAAACCATGGGACATATAATACTACGGGACGACTTACAAAGCATATGTGTCCAATACTATGGGTCAATACTATGGGCTAATATAAACTACGGATCAACAAATACTACGGGACGACTTACAAAGCATATGCGTCCAATAACAATATACTAACATAGTAAAGAGAAGGGTTTACATAGGTTCCTAACATCCCCTCTCCCTTAGAAAAAGCTTTGTCCTCAAAGCTTTGGTTGGAGAAATTGCTGCAGAAGCTGAAGGAGTGGTTCCCCGATAGCATCCTCGGGTTGCATTTCAGGCCACTGACGCCTTTGGAGTGTCAAGGAGGATTGCTTGGAAGGCTGTAGATGAAGAAGAACCCTGTCAGCTACGTGGAAAATGCGCTCAGAACGGTGTTGATCGGCTTGTTGATGCAGGCGAATTCTGGCCATGTGAAGATTGTCCTGCAGAATGAGAAGAATTTGATTGCGGTTTCGAAGAACCGAGTCAATTGCCTGAACTAGGGAGCTGCTAAGGGTGTATGGAAGAAGAACTGGCGGTGTTTGTCCATAGACTGCTTCATATGGTGTTCTGTGAGATGTGGTATTGTACCACCAGAGCGCTGCTAGGAAATCCATAGAAATAGTTGGCCAAAGCTGTTTAGGGATGGGCAAGGGTTTGAGCAATCCCGAAAGGAGTGTCGTTTCACCCTTGTTGACTTGGAAAGTATCATCGTCAGCCACCATCTATTGAATTGTCATTTTTAGTCCCTGCCAAAAGAAGTTACATTGTTCTTGGTCATACCTGTTGCAGAACCCAGAGTGCCCTGTTGATGAAGAAGCATGGAGGTCATAGAAGAGAGAGCCCTGTTGAACATATTGCACCCAATTTGGAACAAGCAGAGAAAGAGTTGTAAGAGAAACTGGGTCATCAATTGTGCAAGAAGGAGCATCTTCCACCATATTGTCCTTACCCTTCTTGTAAGTGATCACATATGGATAACCCATGAGGTGGATAACCCATTTCAAGTGTGTTGGGGAGGAGACCCATTGTTCCAGAAAATTTTCCAGACTCCGGAGATCAGTCTTGATGCAGAAATAATTCCCTAATAGGTATGGCTGCCACCTCTGTATTGCATGCAAAATAGCCATCATTTCCTGCTGAGAGGTAGATGTGGCTAAATTCTTACCAGAAAGGTCTCGTGAAGGTAGCAAGCGCATTGGTTCAACAAGGATACCTGCATATCTATCCAAGGAAGTAGTGGAGACTGTTGATGGGTGCATCTGAATGGAATTGAGCTGAGCGATGACACCATGTGAATTCTTCTTAAGGAGTTTTTCCAGGCGATGTGAACTGATGATGCAGAGAGACCCTGGTTGTAAGCCAATAAATTTGTGTTGTGCCCCATTGACTTTAAACTGCATCCAAAGTTTAGCAAAATCCCATAAGATGGGGCCAAGTGTGCGTAACCATTGAACGCCCAAAACCACATCACATCCGCCTAAGGGCAAGGCAAACATGTCAGAGCGTAGTTTATAATCTTCCATAGAGATACGCACATTGTGACACTTCCCCTTGCAAGGTAAGGTGCCCCCATTGGCAACCATGACTTTAAAGCTGGAGCAAGGATGGACAAAACAATCAGCCTATTTGGAAATCCGAGGGTCAATGAAGTTATGAGTGCTACCAGAATCAATGAGTATGGTAAGAGGGAGCTTCTTGAAGTATCCCTTGACCTGCATTGTTTGTGGGGTGGTGACGCAGGTTAGAGCATGGAGAGAGATCTTAGGTGGGTCGTCCTGAAATGGGGTGTCAACAGGCGGGTGTTGAATGTCGATCTGATCATCCACTGTATCTGTAGCTGCTTCACCAAGTTCTAAGGCAGGCGGAGAATCCACGTCCAAGAGATAGAGCTTTTGTTGAACACATCTATGTCCCCGAATGAATTTCTCATCACAAATATAGCAAAGTCCTTTTTCTCGGCATGCCTGCATTTCTATTTTAGACAAATGCTTGATAGGAGTTGGTTGAGGAGAAGGCGTGATGGGAGGTCATTGGGAACCCATATTTCTGAAGGGAACAAGGGTGGGTTTGGAGTGTTGTTGAGCTGCAATCTTGTCCTCGGCCAGCTTAGCCAACCCTAGGAATTCCATCATTGTGTTGGGACAAAACATTTTGACCTCTGAGCGAATTTCATCCTTGAGACCACTTATAAAACAACTCCTATAGAATTCATCAGACAATCCTTCTATGTGATTGGCCAATTTCTCAAATTCTGTCTGATACTCTCTCACTGTGCCAATTTGGTGAAGTTTAGTGAGTGCTCTTGTGAAATCATCAAAAGCACTAGGGCCAAATCATGGCAAAATGAGTTGGCAAAAATCTATCCAGTTTGGCTCGGGATGAGCTCTGATGTACCAACGGTACCATTGAAGGGCTTCCTGTTCCAAATGAAAGGATGCAAGTGGAACTTTCTGGACATTAAAAGTATTATGCAGACTGAAATATTGTTCTGCTCGGTATATCCATCCAGTCGGATCAGTACCATTGAAGCGAGGAAAATCAAGCTTCGGCCCACAAAAATTATTGGAAGAAGAGAACCCAGTGGCTGCAAAAGATTCTGGCTGTCGGTTATTGTTCATGGCTGAATGCTGAAGATGGAGGCTGAGAAATTTTTTATCCAGATCTTGGAGTTTGGTTTGGATGGCTGCAAGTGCTTCCTCCATGGTGTTTGCTCCTGCAAGTGCTTCTTTTTTTTTTTTAAGACTGGAGCGGCTACGGCTTGAAAGGGATCTGGAACAATGTTGAATGGATTGAAAACGGCTGAATCTGGAACGGCTTGCAAATGGATCTGAAACGGCGCAGCAGTGATCAACAATAGTTCAACTGAAGGTAGATATGGACCCCAGGTATGTGCGGCTTCCTAATAGTTTAGGGGTTTCACTCGGCCACCAATGCTGTCTGACAGCTTGCGTATTGGGGCAGTACCCCTCACTCCACGGCTCAGGTAAAACTGATAACCGCTTTGCCACAAACGACAGCTCTTGGTTTACCTCACGGGTGGGAACTAGTCAATCAGGTAGGGGTCGTTGCCCTTTTTGCTGGCAGGTCCTCTCAATGGGCCAGCTACTTCGGGGTTCCTGTGGTACTCCTCACAATGAGTTTTAGGGCTTATGCCCAAGTACTTCCCACAGTTAAGCGGATGGGGATGATTCCCAAATCCGAACCTGCAACAGAAAAAATTTGGGCAGAAATTCCACCCAATGTTCAAAAACCGGATCTATATTGCTCAGAATCACTATTATAGCATGTTTCTGGAACTGGAACAACCACTCTGCGTTTACTCACGGAAGCGGAATAGAAATTTGGGCACTCAATCAAAATATTTTCTCGCTGCAATTTCCGCGGCCGTCACCGAAATTTTGAAAAATTGTTGATTTTAAATCCGCGATATCTCCAATTTTAGAACTCCAAATGAGATGATTTTTTTTTTGAAACTGTGTATTTTTGAAAGAGGAATTCAGATATGTAATCAGTTTCTTCTGATTTTGTGCAGAAAGTTTTAGAAATTGATCTAAAATTCGCCGCCCAAAAAAAGAAAAAAAAATTCCCACTTGTGCCAAGGAAAGTGCTCTGATACCAGATGAGATGCACCTGCAGCAATTAATTACTAAGAATATGCGAAATAGCAGAAATAATAGAACAGAATCACTTTTATATTGATTACGGGCCACTTCGAGGGGGCAACCTCCTTTGAGCAAGCTCAATACAATTAACTTCACGGTGCCTTCAATGAACTCAACACACACTTATATACTAAGTCTATGCCCAATACCATGAGTCAAAACCATGGGACATATAATACTACGGGACGACTTACAAAGCATATGCGTCCAATACTATGAGTCAATACTATGGGCTAATATAAACTACGGATCAACAAATACTACGAGACGACTTACAAAGCATATGCGTCCAATAACAATATACTAACATAGTAAAGAGAAGGGTTTACATAGGTTCCTAACAATCTTTATCTATGGAAAATTAGGTGGAGAATTGATCATTGTTATTCTAATGAACACTTTAGAAAATAGCAATACAAATGTCATTGATAGTGCAATCTATCTTATCAATTTATTCTTTGTTCAAATGTCTATGATTTGTGAAAATTGAGTGGTATGGCTTACATGTTAATGGGAATAGAGAATCAGGTAGGAAAGCATCTCTACCTTTTTAACAGATCTATTTCATAAATTTTGGGCCTTCAATAAATCGAAAAACAAAATATTGAATTCGAGGTTATTTTATAAAAACAAAATTATCAAGATCTATCATAATGATCTTGATTTCATTTTGATCCCATTTATTT
The DNA here is from genome assembly GCA_027924585.1 of Larix kaempferi. Classification (NCBI taxonomy): domain Eukaryota; kingdom Viridiplantae; phylum Streptophyta; class Pinopsida; order Pinales; family Pinaceae; genus Larix; species Larix kaempferi. The sequence goes on from BSBM01000314.1 coordinate 9,408,746, forward strand.
AATTCCTTTCTTCCATCAATTGCAATAAATTTCATTCATATAATGATACATATACACATATCTCTATTTTATAAATGGCATCCTTAACAGACAACTTGAGATAAATGTTCACTCAATTTCAATATGCACATATTCATGCCACTTGAGAAGAAAAGGGTATTTTTTGTAAGCTAGAGAAGGAGGACATTGACTCCTGATAAAAAAATATCTGCATCTTCATCATGTTCAATAATCATAAACAATTTGTATCCTACTATTTACTGCAAGAAGGAAGAGTTGAAAATAACCTACATAAACACCAATCATAAGTTTACTTGAATGAAAAGTAAAATAGAATATACTCAAGCTCTTCGTGGTGATAAGGATTAGGCCCCTATTGCAATTGTATATTTTCTAAGCTTATCTACAAGCAACATGATTACACAGGGAACAAATTTATGGCATTCAAATCACAAGTAATGCTTATCCACAAGACCAATAATGAATTTGGCCTACTCTCCACATTGTTAGTTTATGGGAAGTAACATGACAACCTTATTTTGGAGGTTCATCTCTCAATATGACCATTGTGTTAAGGATGATTTCTGCAAGTATATTTCTGATTTGTCCTTTGGCACATTATTTGTGGAAATTAACTTACTATAGTGAATAGAATGTAACCTTAATGGACATCTTTTTAGAAAATTATGTGCAATATCAAATAGATTGGGATGCACACCCCTACAATAGAACTCTACCAGCAGCACCAAACTTTGGGAGAGATTCAATTTGGTCCATAGGTTTCTTTTCTAGAAGCAACATTGAAACCACCACCCTTCTCGTTGAAATCATGTAGTTTCTACAACTATGACAATATGAAAACCAATGGGGTTTCATCCCATGAGCCAAAGGAGATAGTCTAACAAACCAAATAACTAAAAAAAATAACAAGGTTTCAAAGAGGATTGAGTAAATTATTCTATTTATTTAAATTGAGAGAAATCAAACTCTTTGTTTTTTGTAATTTGCAGTGATCCAAGTATTCTCCTCTTGATTCCTTTAGAGTATGAGCACAAGTATCTCCCATCGAATTCCAACACCTTATAGTTCCACCTCCTGGTCATAGAGGAAGCTACCCAAGTCTCCGAGGAAATATCATATGCCACAACAACAATAAGAAGGTGGAACCCTTTTTTGGAAAAAATTGCACAAGTGCGCACTCTTCCACTTGGTAAGGGTGATTGACCTTGTAGGCTGCAGTAAGGCCTTAGTCCTTGGATCCCATGTGTGTGTGGTTGGTTGTCCTCCAAGTGATCCTGCAATAAATTGTTAGTGGAATTCACATAAAACAAAGAAACTTGAATAAAATGTAGAAATAAAAGAGATGGGGGATAATGCAAACTCCAACACCAATCCAAAGTATGCCAAACCACTTTGTATTTCCCAATAGTCAAGTTGTACAACACCTAGGACGTGTGGGATTCCAGGGAAGCCAACAATCTCCCTTAGGGAATCCTTTTTTTTCCAAACTATATGTTAAGTGAATGGAAGAACAATGGAGAGGAATTCTTGCCCCTTGAATGAAGGTGGCAAGGGAGCTTGGGAATGCTTACAAAGGTGGGAAGAGGTGGGCTATGAGGAAGCTCCAACACAAATCCAGTAGCATATCCTTTCTCTTGATTTCTCTCTACAAAATTCATGCCAATGGATTCCTTATATAGGCCAAGAGGTGGCCAACAAACAACTAGATCCAACTATGAACCCATATCCTCCATGAACTAGTTCCAAGGTACACCAAGGGGTATATTTAATGCCACCAAGTGTGTGAGAAGATGAATTCAAATCCTTGGAGGTGATGATGCATTCAATGCGTCACGGGAAGTAGGTGGTCCTACTATTTTGACAGTAGTGTGACTATCGAAGGAATAGCCACGTGAGTATCGCATGAGCACTGAATTGATAACCTGCACTATAGCGCGGGTTAACAATGGTTCAGCTGCAAGACCTCTTGTTTTGACTAGTCATGGGAATTTTGGACTCATGTTGTCTTTTGTATTTGTTGAGGATTGCTTTGGTGGACTACATTCTTTATGTTGATGATTCCTTACTGCAATAATCACCGAAATGTCACATGTGTATGAAATTTAGACGTTAATAGATGCCCCCTAATGTATGAGGTTCGGATGGTACTGTAGAGTTGATAATGCATCCATTTTTCTTGTGTTTCTCTCCTGTTATGTAGGAAAAAGCATCTGTGGACAATAGGGACCTCCCGTGGGGGAATATTGTTGGTGATGACTATGGGATTTGTAGTAAAGACTATTTTTTTATACAAACGAGGTAGGCATACCCATGCTCATGAACTATTGTTAAGGTGATTACAATGAGAGAGGACCAAGGGGTCACTCAACTATATTGTTAGGACATTGATGAAGGAGGCTTTGATCCATGTGAGAGTAAATAACCCAAGAAATACTATGGAATATTGAAGAATTGGTACTGCTGATGATCGTGATAATCCCATGGGGGTGGGGGACTATTGTGGTGGTGAAGCTACCTCAGAGCTTCAATATTCCAAATGGACTACTATCATGGTTTGTAAATTTAAACACTACTACCTTTAAAAGTATGTTTCCCCCTGATATGATGGGTGTGTTGACGTCGAGCATAGGGGAAACCATTCAGTTAGGGAGCACTAATGACTCTCCCTACCAAGTTCGAGGTGATCCCCTATAGTGATTGAAAGAGATCCAAAGGTACAACTACAACTACTGCAACTCTCTAAATATAGGGTTTTGACATCGATGAGAATTGAAGTAAATGATAAGACGAGGGTATTATCCTAAGAACCAAGATCATCTAGTAACCAACTGGTGTACGGACATACTTGACACAAGACTAGTTGATAAGCGTGGGGCTCTTAACTTCCTTTGATCGATGTAAACATGGGGAGTGGGGATGGAAACTTTCTTTTCAGAACAGAACAGATTGAGACGAAGGGAGAGAAACTGCAAATGAAAGAGTTTTGATGGAGACACAAAACGGATAGTAATGGTGACCAACAAAACGGATACTACTAAGGATATTGAGACTCAAATACAATGATCAAAGGCGACCATGGGTTGTTTCCAAACAAATAGGGTGTTCCCGCTAAGGTGTGGTGATTGGGGAACAGTTGGTACATAAAGAATAATGGTGGGGTCCCCACAGTTTTGGGTGTGTCAAGGGCCCAATATGATGGTGGTCAGAGTCCCCATGGTTTTGAGTGGGTTAGGGGACACTTTCCAATATGTAATGGGGGCTAGTTTGCATACGTGTAGATGGGTTCCCCCTGAACCAATTCCATGCAATGTGTGCTTGTGGGATGACTGAATAGAACTGGGAGCTTGTGACGGTGGGGGGGGCATAATTGTCTTTGCATAGGTAATGATACGAAGAATATTAGGGAAGGTAAAGTGCTCATGGAGGTATGAGTGCTCTTTGTAAATATTTATCGTAACATGAGCCAAGGAATCTGATGGTGTCTACTCGAGGGAGTAAATGCGCAACTATAAAATTATAGGCTAGGGGTAATATTTTCAAGCTATATCAGATTCCTCGGACTTGTGGGGGGTTGACATCATGGGTGTCAATTGTTGACTGGGATGGAAATGGTGTGCACACCCATGGGGGAACATGCTATGCCCAGTGATTACGTTGATGGCACATCAAGACTAGGAATGAGGGCTCTATGGTTATCAGTAGGAATACTAGTAATTGCATTATAAACGGAGGGAGAATAGTGCCTATATGCCAGCTTCGAAATGATACCTGCTGTAAGGTTCCTGGCACCACTTTTGTAGCATGGATTCTTGTTCTTATAATGGTAAAATGAGAGTCTCCTTCTTGTTTTGGTAGAGATCCTTCACATATGCCACACATACCCAAGTGTAGTAAAGAACATGACCAAGGTATTGACAATGTAGAAATGATATAACCAAAACAAGTCATACCTGAGGGTGACCCATGTAAAATAACTTCTAGATGAAATTATTGGAAATACATGTTGGTTGGCTCTATGTCAAAGAGCTCAAGGTGTTGAATGCGATGGTGCTAACGGTTTGTAAAACATAGGTACAGTTTGTATGTGGGGTCAGTTTGAAGTTCTTGTAAAATGAATACAAATAGGGGGTGGGGCCCACATTTTGAAATCATTTGTACTATTTGTTGACGACCTCCTATAGTAATTTTTTCATGATTCTAGGAGATCCAAGGATCTGTTTGATGAGCCGCGAGTTACAGGTATGTCGTAACCTTAGTTATTTTAATTTTGGTTAGGTAGATTTAGGACAAGTGGGCCCTTAGGTTACCAGGGGATTTATTTATCCCTTTAGGGGCTACCACACAGGATTTTCTGAAAATCCTACACTATATCGCAAGATTTTGGGAAAATCACATGCTACTATAGCGTGCATTTTTCGACCAGTAACTAGATATAGTTTGATTATTGGAGGAGCGGTCGTAGCTTGAGGAGAAATAATGGGAGGGGGTCCTGTTGGAGGGGGTGGTGCGAGAGGAGCTGCTGTGGGGGGGTAGTTGCAGGGGATCGTATCGTAGTCATCATGGTTGAATTGGAGAAATGGATGGGTGTTATGTCCGCAAGACTTGAGAACCGGGGTGTCACATATCTTGGGGACAATGAGTTGGCACTGACATTACATTTTTCGGTCGAGTGAGGACCAGCTTGGAGGCCCATTATACGGTAGTTAGTAGTGGTGTGCCATGTGGAATGAGAGGTGTTGGGCACTGTATCTCCACACCACGATAGAGGCCATGACTGGGACCAGGTTCGACTTGAGGACCAAGCCAGGAGGTAGCTCGAGGAGAGGTTGTGTGATTGTTGGCCATCATGGGACCCCAAGATCCACCAACTAGCGGGCCATATTGATGTTGTATAGGGCCATGGCCCCATTTTGCATATGGTTTTGATGATCCTATAGGAGGTGGTTTACAATTTATATATCCTCCGTAAGGTTTTTTGTATATGCCCCAGGAGAGCCATTTTGTACAGGACCCAATTTTTGATGAGATATATATATATACACCATTTTTGCGGCATATGTTGATACTTCTCTTGTGTATGTCATGTATGTATGGTTTTGTTTCCTATATGTTGATGTGATGCATATGTAGTAGTAGGTTCTAGCATGTATGTTTGCAAATGGTTATCAACTTACGACTTATGATGATGATATACATGTATGTGTAGAAATAGGTGTGACGCATAGATTTATATGTATGTTTTGTTAGGTGTGCAGGAATATGGAGTCGTGTTATGTATCAGGTGCCAAGTCAAAACCTCATTAGCGATGGAGTCAACGAATGCATTAGCATTTCTCAGTATTTTTGTGAAATTAATGGTTTCAAATTTTCAAATGAGAAGGCGCACCCGCAAGAAATTTCAGAATAGGAGTGGGTTGAGGACATGAAATACATTGTTTAGTTGTGAGACAACTAGTTGTTATTCTAGGTGAGCCCGCAGATGGTGAATCCCCAAGTGGGTGGAATTGCTTAAGAGACCTATGATGGCATCATATTCTACTTAGTTATTCATAAGTTCCCCTAAACAAACTCCATCAGTTTGGTGGAGTGCATGAGAGGGGGAGTATATAGCCCAGGCAGCTGATGATAGGTTTTTGGACCACCAATTTGCATTGTCCGCATAGCCAATGTATATGTATGTTTTAGAGGTCATCTGCAAAAAGAGGAGATATAATTACTATTAAACTCGAACAAAAGAAAAAAATAAACTTTTACACAAATAAGAATGACAACAGGGGATGCTAGGTGTCTTCTTATGCATTTGGGGGCTGTTAAATGTTATAATATATTATGGTACTAGTTGTTAGTACCCTACATGGGAGGTTATCTGATCATTTAACATGGGGAGCCCCAAACTATTTTTATTTATTTGGGAATGCTTGTGGGTGACCTACATCTGCATCGTAAGACGAGTAATCACTACAAGTGAGGACACCAACCAAAGGATATTTAGTGTCGATGGTATCCGAAAAGGTAGGTATTACATCCTCAGTTTGTGACCTTTGCGGGGTTACATGGAGGGGAGTAATTTGACCTTGTAGTATCATTAGTTCGAGGCAATATTATCGTTCGACGCAGAGAATGGGGCACTGGAATGAGAAGTGAGATGTCTCACCACAAGACCGCAGGGTCACGGTACTCAAGCGCAGAAGTGTTCTTGTACTTCCAAGGAGTTGACTTGATCCAAAATGCAAGTGATGGCGCTAGGAGAAAGCATGTGTGTGGAATTCCCATAGGAAGAGAATTCATCATGTGGTGTTGTCGTCGTAAGATTAGGATGTTGAGGATATTACGACATTATAGGATCCACCACGGGACTTGCTACTAGGGAAGCGGGTGTGGGAGGTGCAGCTAGCATTGTCGTTGTTGTAGTAACCACGTTGATAGATGTCAATTCCTATATTAAGGAGGGAGGGTCCTTAATTGTTACTTGACTGAGGCGAATGGTCGCCAAAGCATCTCGAAATCAAGGAAGGTCGGGGAAATGGTGTGTATATTTACCGTACTAAGAACACATGGTGCATGTATGATTCGTTTTCAATGTCTTGCACTTAGATGTGGGTGAGGTATATGTGACCCATTGTACTGTCAGTGGAGCATGGATTATGATAACAGGAGTGTTAAGCAAGTTTCTTAGCTCCAGCAAGGTAGGACATAGTTTCATTGCATGGCCTTGCTACCCGCAAAGAGAACATGGCAGTGTGACTCTTTGAGTGGGAGTATTGGTCATAACTGGGGATTTCAAATTTTTTTTGTTGATGCCCCCTACTTTATACTTATCAACATTTGACTAGTCACATGTAGGGTTCGGTAAGAGGGGACCTTTCAAATTTGGTTGCTTGGTGCCCCAATTGGTGGTATTTATGACGACCGGTTGTGGTTTAGTCATGGATGCCATAGGTGGGGTTGTCATAACCGAGGGTGTTACAGATCGTGTAGGTGTATTAGCTGAAAAAGCGACAAACTCATAATAGGCGACTAGTTTGGAAGTCATTTCTAGGTATAATGGTGTAAGGTACCATACTGGGATACCCGAACTGAGCCCAGTTAGAGTTAACTGAGCCACAACTGGAATCCCTTATACACCTATGGGAGGGTACAAGAATGGGATTTGGAATACTGGTGGAACTAATAGACTCAAATTTTTTTCAATGCCATGACTTAGCGCTGGTGTTGAGGTGGAGGCGGCTTTGTTTTCAGCGGTGAAAATTGTGCACATTAGTCCATCGGTTGATGTGGGGGTCTTGGGTGGTGGTCTCGAACAAATTGGAGTCCTTATACATGCCAGGGGAAATGTCAACGTATGGTTGATCTGCGTCGATGATACTTGGCAGGACATTGTCAATATTGCTTGTGGTGTCGGGATCATAGTAGTTAAGCTGGTCGAGGGTAACAAATTTCCAATTTAAGGGAAACATCATGATAAAAAATATCAAGGAGGAGACTACCTTCATGGCATACATGTAACTACACCCCAAGAGGATTTTGTAGTCGAGTTCTACATCGACTATCTTGATGTCGATCATGACCATCTTTCCCCCATCTCTATGGGGACATTTTGGTACAATCCTATTGGTTGGGATGGTCTCTCATCATATGCGTGAAGAGTGATAAATGAGGGGACCAGCTCAAGTGACCCTAATCGTTTCTAGACTTTTGAGGACATTACACAAGTGGATGCACCTTCATCGATGATGCAACGATGAATCGTTATGTTCTTTACGATGACTAGGACTTGAAATGTGACTGACGAGGGTAATTTTGGTTCTCCTTTTTCAAGATCAAAGGTCAAGAGAGGTGAGTTGGAAGGATCGATGGTGCTGAGTGCATTGAGTAATTCCTTTCTCTAGGTTGGGCATGATTGTAGCACTTCTAACATGGACATGGCTGCAAGTGATTGAGACAAGTCATCCACAATACTGTAATTGTGGGTAGCTTTCATGTGGGGGTTATTAGGGGTCTACTAAATTGGCACCTTGGGAATCTATGGGATTTTTTCGGCACTTAGACGTGGTATTTGGAGAGGGCCCCCTGAGGGGATAGGAGTGTATTCCACTTGGGGAGTTCCATACCTATCATGACCTTTGGATCGGGTCTGAAGATTAACATCCAACACGTAGATATTTTGAAAAGAGCCATCGCCCCGGGGGGGGGGGGGGGGGGGGGGGGGGCGAGGATATTGCTATTGTGTAATGAACCCTTTGTTCGCAAAGAGTTGTTGTAATACAACTATTTGGGGTTGGGGAGGGTTTGAAACCTGAGGAGAATTCGTCATTGTCTTCATTTTGGATTCCACTAACTGTTGGCAGTCAAGGATAAGAGGGAAATGATGAGTGTAATTACCATATTCACCACAAATGGAGCAGCAGTAATTCGTCCTCAGGTTAGCGTTCTTCCCTTGTTTGGGGTGAATATTAGTCCCCTGTGTTTTGATTACCTACATTTTGGTTTTGCTGGGGAGGGGGGTTTCCCCCTTTCCCTGACTGTTGGTTTTGCTTGTTCTTCCCTTTTTGCTTCCCCTGATTCTGAGGATTCTGGGGGTTTCCGATATTCAGTTGCTCAAATTGTTGATCTTGTTGAATGTAAGAAGGTTGAACCGGGCTCACCCCCATGTGGGGTGCGGGTTACTGACCAGTCAAGCATGGGAATAGGTAAAGATGGTTATATCCTGAGGGTGGTATAAATTTGGTTTGTGCTCCATAAGATGTGGACGTAGGAGTGGATTGTGTCATTGATGGTGTAGGAACCGTTTCTATTTGGATAACATTTGGGTAAGTAGGACTATAAGGCCCATAATTTAACTGACCAACTGATGGGGTCGGTACCAATGTAGGGGGGTACCGACATAGGTGGCATGGATGGGTATTGTGAATCCATGTTAAATGGCATCGCTATGGTAGGAGTAACCTTTCCTAAGTGGGAAATGGACCCAATAATCCCATCCGCCGAATGTGACGAGCCCGCAAGTGTAGGATCCAACTACCAATGCCGAGAGGCATTAGGAAGGATGGTGTAAAGGTAGCCATATTATGTAGATATGAGATCGAAATGATGGGCTTTCAGAATTGTCTCTTCCTCACTTAGTGGCATGGAGGTGGTGACATCTTTACCTATGGAGGATTGGATTGATTTGATAATCCAATACAGCAAAAATGGTGGTTGTATTTTGATTTTAAACAATGTGTGGTTCCTATGCCACTCATGGATGTGGTCTGCGATGTGGGTGGATGTATTTTGTCGAAACTTTGTGAGAATTTCGAGACCAAGGTCATGTTGAATTGGAATATGGAAGTAAGTGATAAATGTGGTGGCCAATGTCACAAAGGTGGCATGGGTCACTCTCGGTAGGTTTACATACCATTTGGATGCCATTCCGGTGAGGGTACAGTTAAAGAGGCGAATCCTCATAGGATCATCCATTATGATTTTAGAAGAAAACCATAAGTGGGAATACATAGCATGATTGGATCATCCCCTTGATTTCCTTCGAATTGGAGGATGTAAGAGGGAATTTTATCTAGCATAGTTGGCCATGTTGGATCATGTGGAATCGGGTCATTAATCAGTTTGGAAAAATCATGGAGATTCAAACTATACATGAAGGTAGGGTAGGGGGATTTGCTCCTTCCATTCTGTGTTGGGTGTGTTTTCCATGAGGGGGAGACCTAGGTGGTGTTGAAAACAACGATGACCTCCTACAAGAGAGGAGGGATCTAAAGGGTCCAAAGGATCTCTGAGAGGAGAATCCAAATGGGTACCTCTTCCGGTAATGGAGGAGGTGGATGGATTCTCACTTTCTGCAAGAGGAGAGAATGTCCTAAGAAAATATCGGCTTCGCCCAGATGATCCTATCAAAGTGGCCTCGGAGAGGCCCCGTCTAGAGTACCTTCCATGAGAACCATGGGGAGAAGCTGTAAAAACACCCCTTGAGAGAGGGGAGAGTCCTTGCAGTATTCAGGACTTCCTTAGGGGGTTTTTTTGTTCCTCTATGGTGAAGGATTTGTGTCAAATGAGAGTGATGGTGGAATTAAACACAATTTGAACAAATGAAAAAATATGTCAACCAAAATAGATGCAAATATGGTGCAATAAGTGGGTGATATGTGCAAAAGTCAGCTTTAGTGCAAGTGTTCCCACACATAGGTTCTTTTTAATTACACGTTAGTGAACTTGTATTTAAAAAGAAAATAAATGTAAATTCCATAAAAATACCTAAATTCCTTCCTCTCAAATGTAACTGGGCCTCCCAAAAGTACAATTGATGGTGGCAATGGGTTCCACATAGCAATCAACTAGTGGAGGTAACAAAGAGCTAGTTATACTGGCAATGGGTCCAATGTACTAATCAAGAAGACTTGGAAAAACCTCCCAAATTCAATAGCTAACTTCAAGAGTCAATTGCATGCACAATTTCTCCTTGGTGGAATCCTAAGTTTGGCCACTAACATACCTTGCATCAAGTGTGGATCAGTGGTTCATCCTGCACGGTATAGTGTTGTCTCCCTACAACGAGTTGAGTGACTCGTAGGGGAGAGCAAGGAAGATATACCTTGGCTCTCACCTCCTTGGTCACAGCGCACTTATGATATGGTTTTTCTTTGAATACTTTCTTATAGGAGGACTTTGAAAGTACCCTATAAGTTAACAATGCTATGTTTCAAAATATTGCTAATGAAACTAGATTGGTGGGCATTAATGGATGCCTATCCCAATCAATCCTACCTAACTAAAATGTTATTTGGTGACCTGCTGTGGAGGATTTTAGTTGGTTGGACAATTACAAAGTTGATTTTAAAGTATTTGTATTTCACTTAGGGAGTGTAAGAGAGGTATTTCACAATTCCTACCTTTTTTATTCACCAAGCTTGTAACGTACCCTCCCGTGGACCCAATTCGAGGAAGGGAACATGATGCCAATCTCTGGGGATTTTACATAATCTCATCCCAATTCATTAGATTCATTCGAATTAAAAACCAATGTGTGCAGATGCAATTCAACAAACATGCACAGTGGAAATAAACAACATCATCCACACACATTTCATATGCATTCAGCATATTAAAACAACCATCAAATTATAACATTTCAGAGGAAAAACACATAGATGGAAAAACACTTGTCTTTATGGTGAAATGATCCCCAACAACTAGCTATGTTGCTGCAACATTCCACCCAACCATAGGCCAGTTGTGTTCATCAATCCTCTCAACACAACTGCCACCTCTGAGCTGGGCATGACTCTTACAAGGAAAAGGGGACATTCCAGCACATACACGACCAAGTAGTCAATGCATCTAAGCCAATCCAGTCCACAGCTGGGTTTATCAGGCTAAATCAGAACCCTGGGTGCTTGCACTCAATCTCAAGCCAAAACAATGGATTGAGAGAGGAAAATTCATCCACAGGGAAGAAAACAGTTTCTCCCATAAATATATAAGCATTCAACAGTCAAAACAGTCTCAGTGGAACCCCAATTCCATTCCCCTTCTTCCCCACTGGTATATAACACAAAAACGCCCTTCTCCCAGCTGAGAATGGAGGAAAATACATAAAAACATGGTTGGAAGATGCCCATGTAGCTCCAAACTCGTGAGGGAGAGAAAACTGGTTGATGGATGATGGCTTAGGGAGCAATTCATGATTCTTTTCTTACTCCAAAAGCAAAATGTGATTTTCCATGAAGGGTGGCTTGCCCATACCCGAATTTGGATAGCCATACCTCCCATTCCCCAAGTCATTAACTACCTCAACTAACTCTTGGGAGAAATGAATGATTGGGTACAAAATTCAACATGGGTAGTTGAGGGTTCATGGGTTCTCTCATTGAAATTTGGCTTGACTTGATTGGCTCAAGGGTTTGAATGTTTTCCCTCCCAATTCCCTGTAAAATCATGCCCCCATCTCTTATTGCATTGCATAGCTAGTTGTGGGTATTTTATTAAAATGCATATTTACATGATGTTTGAAATTCCAATGTCCCTGGCTAGCACGTGAACCATATGCATCGATATATCGATGGTGGGGCCTTGGACTTGAGCTCCTCACCATGATTTTATAACAATATTACATCATTTGCAATTTCAATGCAATAGGATAAACATGGGTACGTTACATTTTCCTCCCCCTTGGAATAACACCATTCTCGGTGTTCCAATACTTAGGAATAAATACCCACTTTACACATGTCCAAAATTCACACAATGGTGGCATGTCTGCCATGCATTTCATCTCTTTACTTTGAACTTTCAGGATCAAGTCCTTTGGCTTCCACAAGCTTCTCTCGCTGGCTTTGATCTTCCAGCTCTGCAAGTGGGCATTTCTTCACAACAATCCCTTCCTTTTATTCACCTTCTAGCTGGTCTACAAGTCTAGAATTTCCTGGATGCCATCTTCCTTGCTGTCCTAGCAACTATTTGAGGAAGATTCTCAGCCAAAGAAAATAGTGTTTTGGTCTACTACCATAATCAATGTGCACAACTGACCCACACGTTTCTCACTAGCAACACTTGGATAGTAACATCTGCAAACAATGGCTTTCAATTTCTTACCTATGGGATTCATCATGGCAATTCCTGTTAGGACAAGCATAACACAACATTAAAATTAGTCGATTATTTTCCTAATTGACATGGAGAGTCCATTTTTTACTCATGAGACTTCCATCTTTTTCATGCTTTCCCAATCATACACATGAACTCCTTCATGTTCATCCTTTCATAGGGAAATAACTAATTCAACATTCACAATTCATTTCAAGCAATTAAACACAATATATTTTCAGCTATGACATGCACTCAACAATCCTTTGTTTTTAAGATGCATCAATCAAAAATGAAAGAGAAGAGTAAGAGTTTCGCCCTCTTAGTCTTGTTCCAATCTGGATCCACACCATCACTTATGGTTCTATGCTCCTTAGCCTCTTTCACTTCAATGTGAATGCTTGACTTGCCCTTTCTTGGCTATGACACTTGGTGTCTAAGGTCTATCTAATGCTTTTCAACTAGGGAACCCTTTGTTGGTTGTGGATCCTGATCTCCAGATTCAGAGATATTATTATTCATCCTTGTTTGTACCCCAGCTTTATATGATATGTAAAAAGGACTGTACACTCACCCCAACGGGGGGGGGGGGTGTGGGGGGGGCGAAGCCTCCCCCCATCGGGGTCTAGGGTTGTTTTACGGGCCCATGGTTTTGGGTAACTCGTGGTATTTTCCCATTGTATCTCCCTTATAAAATAAAGACATTGTAACACGAATAGGATTGATGTATTAGGTTTTATGCATTGTAAAGATCTCTGATATCAAGAGAGAGACTGTGAGATAGTGAAGAGGAAGTGCAGCGGTTGTGCTGCAAGTTGTATCCCTTCACTTTGTTGGACAATATAATAATAAGGACTGGCAACTTCAGTGTGGATGTATCCCAAGTTGGGTGAACCACGATATATCTGTGTCTCTCTTGTAATGTGTGTGTGATTATATTTGCATTTATGTTTATTTTTATTACTCTATGATCCTGTTTTTCTAACAATTGGTATCAGAGCCAAAGGTCTATTTGGCAGTTAAACCCGCAGGAATCTAGGGTTTCTGGTTCGAGTGGGACCAATGGCAGAAGAACGAAAGTTTAAGGTCGAGAAGTTTAACGGAAAAAACTTCTAGTTATGGAAGATGCAAATGGAGGACTATATGTACCAGAAGGATCTATTCCTGTCATTGGGAGGAAGAGTAAAGCAGTCGGCGGCTATGAAGGACAAAGAATGGGAGGTTCTTGACAGAAAGGCTCAAGGAACAGTATGACTGAGCCTGGCTTTATCGGTGGCTTTCAATATCTCAAAAGAAATGACAACGGAGGGTTTGATGAGCACATTGGGTAAGCTATATGAAAAACCCTCGGCCTCCAACAAGGTATTTCTAATGAAGCGTTTATTTAATATGAAGATGTCTTAAGGTGGATCTGTTACTGATCATTTAAATGAGTTTAATATGGTTACAAATCAACTAAGTTTTGTAAGTGTGAACTTTGATGATGAAGTTAGGGCTCTTCTAATCTTGTGTTCATTGCCAGAAAGCTAGAATAGCTTGGTCATGGCTGTAAGTAACTCTGTCTCTGGTTCAAACACCTTGAAATTTGATGATGTTATTGGTGTTATTCTTAGCGAGAAAATGCGAAGAAAAAGCACAGGTGAGACATCAGGTAATGTGTTGACCATGGAGAGCAGGGGAAGACAAAAGGAGAGAGGAAAGAGCCAAGGTAATCGCAGCAACTCTAAAAAGGACAGATCCAAGTCTAGAATGGGAAAAATAGAGTGCTGGAACTGTGGAAAGAAAGGACATCTGAAGAAAGACTGCAGATCTCTAAAGAAGAAAGGAGATGCACAGAAGGAAACTACCCAGGAAGCAAATGTAGCAGGTGATGTGTTACAAGATGCTTTGATTCTTGCATTAGATAATACTAGTGATTATTGGGTAGTAGATTCAGGGGCTTCATGTCATGTTACACCCCATAGGAAATACTTTCATGATTATGTTCTAGGCGATTTTGGACATGTTTTATTGGGTGATGATGAGCCATGTAAAATTGTTGGAATGGGTAAGGTATGGATAAAAGTTAAGAATGAAACTAATTGGTTGTTGAAAGATGTTAGGCATATTCCTGCTATTAAAAGAAATATGATCTCAACAGGGCAGTTGAGAGATGGCGGCTGTCTATCTATGTTCGGAGAAAAGTGGTGGAAGATCACTAAAGGATCAATGGTGATAGCAAAAGGATACAGGGTAGGTACGTTGTATTTATGTCCTCATAATACTGACCATTCTATCTCTTTAGATTCCACGGGATCAGATACAACATTGTGGCATCATAGGCTTGGCCACATGAGTGAGAAGGGGATGCAGATTCTCCACTCAAGGAAGTTGCTGCAAGATTTGAAGAAGATAAGTTTGGAATTCTGTAAAAACTGTGTTTATGGAAAACAGAAGAGAGACAAATTTCTCAGGGTTGGAAAACAGAAGAAGAATGAAAAGTTAGAGCTTGTGCATACAGATGTATGGGGACTGGCTCGGGTACAATATCTTGGTGGATACCATTATTATGTTACATTTATTGATGATGCAACTAGGAAAACTTGGGTTTATGCATTAGACAGAAATATGATGTGTTTGCTACTTTTAAGAAGTGGAAATCTTTGGTTGATAATGAGACAAGAAAAAGGTTGAAGTGTTTCAGATATGATAATGGAGGTGAGTACTGTGGCAAGGAGTTTGATAGTTACTGTTCATACCATGGGATTCGTAGAGAGAAGACAGTCCCAGGAACACCACAAGAAAAAGGTGTGTCTGAAAGGATGAGAAAAACGATCATGGAGCGTGCAAGGTGTATGAGATTGCATGCAGGGTTTCCCTTACAGTTTTGGGAAGATGCTCTAAATATTGTTGTTTATTTAATAAACAGAGGACCTTCAAGTGCTTTGGATGGTGGTATTCCAGAGGAGGCATGGACAAATAAAAAGGTAAACTACTCATTTCTGAGAACGTTTGGTTGTGAAGCATTTGTCCATATTGATAAAGAAAATAGAACAAAGCTTGAAGTTAAATCCAAGAAATATACCTTTATTGGATATGGAGTTGATGATTATGGTTATCGTCTATGGGATTATGAAAATCACAAAATCATTAGAAGTAGAGATGTCATATTCAATGAAAAGGTCATGTATAAAGATCAGTTGCAGGGAAAGAAACAGGAAAAGGAAAACACATAGTACACAGTACTTGATGAAATTCAAGAAAATGAAGTTCCAAAGGTGCCAGAAAATCAAGAACAACAGCAAGTACCTGAAACTCCTGCAACTGCAAGAAGATCTACTAGGTTAAGTAGACTCCATGAACAATACTCTCCTTCAATGTATTATTTATTGATGACTGATGTTGGTGAACCAGAATGTTATGAAGAAGCAATGCATGTGGAAACTAGAAAGAAGTGGGAGCAAGGCATGAATGAGGAGATGGACTCATTGGTAGGAAACCAGACTTGGGATCTGGTTCAGTTTCCTACTGGTAAAAGAGCATTGCAGAACAAATGGATTTACAGGTTGAAGGAAGAAGGAGGTAAGAAGCGGTACAAGGAGAGACTTGTTGTAAAGGGGTTTGCACAGAAGAAAGGTATAGATTTTTATGAAATATTTTCTCCTATTGTTAATATGACTTCAATTAGGACTATCTTAAGTCTAGTGGTGGTAGAAGATTTGCATCTTGAACAGTTAGATGTAAAAACACCCTTTCTCCATGGGGATTTGGAGGAAGAGATATATATGCAGCAGCCACAAGGGTACGAGATCAAAGGTAAAGAGAACTTCGTATGCAGGTTGAAAAAGAGTTTGTATGGCTTGAAGCAAGCTCCAAGGTAGTGGTATCTAAAATTTGACAGGTTTATGACAAAACAAGGTTATAGTAGATGTCATTCTGACCACTTTGTTTATTTCAAGAAGCTAGACAAGGAAAGATATATTATCTTGTTATTGTATGTGGATGACATGCTTGTTGCAGGGTCTAACATGCAGGATATAAATGTACTCAAAAGGAAGCTAGCTAATTCATTTGTGATGAAGGATTTGGGTGCTGCAAAGAAAATCCTTGGTATGAGAATAACGAGAGACAGAAAAATCGCAAATTAACATTGTCTCAAAGTGAGTACATACAAAAGGTGTTGGAAAGGTTCAAAATTCAGAATGCAAAATCAGTTAGTACACCTTTGGCTATCCATTTCAGTCTAAGTAAGGAAATGTGTCCCAAGACACAGGAAGAGATAGATTACATGTCTAAGATTCCCTATCAATCAACAGTTGGCAGCTTGATGTATGCCATGGTGTGCACAAGACCAGATATTGCACAAGCAGTGGGAGTTGTGAGTAGATATATGAACAATTTAGGTAAAGAACATTGGAAGGCAGTATAGTGGATTCTCAGGTATTTGAGAGGTACTACCACTCAGGAATTATGTTTTGGAGGTTCATACACTGTTCTACAGGGATATGTTGATGCAGATATGGCAGGTGATAAGGATAGCAGGAGGAGCACCACACGGTATGTGTTTACTGTAGGTGGAACAGCAGTAATTTGGATTTCGAAACTGCAAAAGGTTGTTGCACTTTCAACAATGGAAGCGGAGTATGTTGCTGTCACAGAGGCTGGTAAAGAGATGATTTGGTTGCAGAGGTTTATGGAGGAATTGGGTAAGAAGCAGAAGGATAGCAGGTTCTATAGTGATAGCCAGAGTTCCATTCATCTTGCAAAGAACTCAGCATTCAATTCCAGGACTAAACATATACAGCTCAAGTACCATTTCATATGCTATGTTCTGGAAGATGAACTATTGAATCTGGAAATGATACACACTAGCCAGAATCATGTAGACATGTTCACAAAGCTAGTGACCAGAGAGAAACTAAGTTCCCGCTCGGTTTCAGTTGGCCTTCTAGCATGAAGGTGAAGAGGAGAAAGTTTCCAAGTCCAAGTCCAGCAAGTGCAGCAGCGGTGGAGTTGTTGTGATCAGTCTCCAAGTGGGATATTGTTGGTTGTGGAGCCTGATCTCCAGATTCAGAGATATTATTATTCAGCCATGTTTGTACCCCAGCTTTATATGATATGTAAAAAGGACTGTACACTCACCCCAACAGGGGGGTGTGGGGGGGGCGAAGCCTCCCCCCATGGGGGTGAATCCCCCGAAGGAATTTTTTGGGGTTTTTTTTACGGGCCCATGGTTTTGGGTGACCCATGTTATTTTTCCATTGTATCTCCCTTATAAAATAAAGACATTGTAACACGACTAGGATTGATGTATTAGGTTTTATGCATTGTAAAGATCTCTAAGATCAAGAGAGAGATTGTGAGATAGTGAAGAGGAAGTGCAGTGGTTGTGCTTCAGGTTGTATCCCTTCACTTTGTTGGACGGTATAATAATAAGGACTGGCAACTTCAGTGTGGAGGTAGCCGAAGTTGGGTGAACCATGATATATCTGTGTCTCTCTTGTAATGTGTGTGTGATTATATTTGCATTTATTTTTATTGTTATTGCTCTGTGATCCTGTTTTTCTAACACCCTTCCCCATTGTTGCTTACAAAACCTTTGGCTTCTAGGACCCACACATGTCCACTAACTACATCTTTCATTACTTCTCATACTGATCTCTCTTTAGGACGGTCACATGTCCACGTGCATCCCTAGGATGCCTTCGTAGTCCTTGCTTTCAACAATACCTACACTCAAACATTGAATCAATTCACATGTTCAGTTTATCCTCATAGGGTTTATTTCTAAACAAGAGTTTAAGAAATCATAAACAATTCATATACACATGTATATTCATAAGCAAGAAGCTACAAGATAACCAAATACTTATCTGTATTAGATGTCTTTGCTTTATTCCACGGGCTCCTTCTTCGCCCTATATTCCTTTGATTGCCCTTGGTTACAATAATGAATGTCGGGCTAGCACGCAGGATACTCCACTACATCAAGTAGTTAATGCCCAACCAGTTACTCTTTGGATTTACCAATAATTTTATAGCGCCCAACCAGATACTCTCTGGCTTTACCAAGAATTTTATAGCGTCCAACAAGTTACTCTATGTATTTACCAATAATTTATAGCACCCAACCAGTTACTCTCTGGATTTACCAAGAATTTTATAGTTCTTTCAAGGTCCTTGCTTCCTGCAATGACCAAGGTTTCCAGCAAAGAAACAACAGTGTATCAGCTTAGCTATTAGAAAAATCATACCTGAAATCTTCATTATTCCAAGCAAGAAATAAATGAAATTGAATACTTATATGTATTGTGCATTTCCTTTCTACTCCACAGGTTTCCTTCTTTGCTTTACAAACCTTGGATCACCTGTGGGGTGGATGCTTGGCCAGCACACATGCTACTCCACAACATCATCTGAATAGGCAATGCCAAGCCAATACGTCGACTGGGTTTATCAGGCATCCCTAAAATTAGTATGCTAAGCCAGTACACCGACTGGGTTTATCAAGCATTTCAAAAATCAGTATGCTAAGCCAATACGTCGACTAGGTTTATCAAGCATACAATGACCATTTCCAAGCCAATTCTCCAACTGGGTTTGTCAGGAAATAACACCCTTCACCAATACCTCCACAACACGCAAATAGCCAATGCCAAGCCAGTACACCGACTGGGTTTGTCAGGCATCCAACAACCATTCAACACAACTTCCAAATAACCAATGCAAGCCAGTACACCGACTGGGTTTATCAGGCATGCAACAACCATTCACCATAACTTCCAAATAACCAATGCCAAGCTAGTACATCGACTGGATTTATGAGGCATACAACAACCATTCACCACAACTTCCAAATAACCAATGCCAAGCCAGTACACTGACTGGGTTTATCAGGCATACAACAACCATTCACCACAACTTCCAAATAACCAATGCCAAGCCAGTACACCGACTGGCTTTATCGGGCATACAACATAATATGATTACGTGGCTCCTTCTCTTATGCAAACTAGTGGTTCCCTCCAGGAACTCCATAGGTGACTCACTTGACTGTAGGCTAGCATGGCCCCACAATACCCACTCACACTACACAAGGATGATACCCTTTTTATGCAACACAGCTCCTCGGGCCTATCCATCTCTTCTAGTGTCCTTTAGTGTGAGCGTAGAAAAGTTACCACTACCCATATAGTCCTCTTGAGAACCCTTTCTTCACTTTGCCTCTTACGTGCAACACCAAATTGCATCTATGTAGCTGATAGCACAAGAAGGATAAGCAGGCTCATCAGTATTGCTACTCTAAAATTGTAATCATATTTCATAACATTCACTATCAAGTATTGAAACACCAGGAATGTGTCCATTCCCTTAGGGTGTAGTCAATATTGACAACCCTAACATAACCCATCACCCGAAAGGCATGAATCCCTTTCCGATGTGAGCCATGTATGCCTTAGTCACACTCAAGCAGTCTAAAATAATAATGAAATAATAAAACATGCTCTGCATATTAAATCTAATAACCAGACATGTATATCCTCAGTTAGGGTTACAGAATACTCATTCATTTCACAGATGTATCTTTTCTTCATTGGCGAAGAATGGGGGCTCCCTTCTCTGAGTCAACTATCCTTCGGTTTGCCACCCCAATATTTTCACGTTCCATGACTCACACATGCCTTCTTGGCATAATTTTACTGTCTCACTCACATGCTTTACCAACATGTAGTTCGGTTGAGACATTATCAACATTTACAATGGCGTTTCACTCGAAACCCATTTCCAAAGCATGGGATCCTTCCCATCTAGTTTGGCTTCTGCAGGCCATCACACATGGTCTTCCTACAATGTGTCATCCTGGCACACTTATCAAATAGCCAAACAGTCAACAACATTTAATAATAATGTCAAATTTGATTGTTTCCTAACCAATCAATGTCATCAATAATTAAATTCAATATGAATTTGCAATTCTGTCTACTACATAAATTGATTTGCTTAGTAGTGAGTCTATCCTCATATATTTTTTTGGCTTTCGCAAGTGGTATCACTCTGTCCATTATGGTTTCACCCTTGCTACCATACATGAACATCCACCTACAACATGTTCTCCAGACACAATTTTATATAAGCCAAAACATTCATTAGCAATTATTAGCAAAATCTCAAATCTGAAATTGGTAAATTTGTTTTCCTACAGCAATTAGATTTGCAACCATGAGATTATTCCCCTAAAATTAAACTAGAAAATTTTCAGATTTGTTTCATGCATAATTTACAACCATGAGAACCTTCTCATAACCTTTGTCTTCTATACATGGTAGATCCCGGTCTTTACTATGGACTTATCCTCATTGCCATGCGCAAGACTTTTCTACTTGAAATCTGAAACTTCAATCAGCCAAACACGTTGTGAGTATCTATGCATATAATCCTTTCATTTCCACAACAGTCACTAAAGTGATCTCAGAATTATAACACTCAATAATTCAAACACCTTCAGCTGTTAACATTTGAAATGCAATAAAATATATATATATATATATGGATCATTATCATAATAAAATTGCAAGACACAGTCACATTATCCATGCAATTTAAATAAATTGTGAATACTCATTACTTCACATTCCATGCAACTCTGTCCTTCCAACAGAGTGCTCTGGTAGCCCATCACATGCCTACTTTCTTCATGTAGTCTTTCTCCTACATTCAATTACTCTTAATAAGCCCTCCACAACCTTCTATGCAATTCCTGCTTCTCATCCCAAGCATAGAGAATGCATTTCGCACTTTCAAACGACTGTCTCCGGGGGACGACGGGGGTCAAGGGGGGTTTCCCCCTTGTGGCTTTGCCTCTTATCAACATTTCCTTGCTGCTCCCATTTCTCTTCCGTAATGCATATTACCGCCAATTACTCTTAATAAGGCCTCCACAACCTTCTATGCAATTCCTGCTTCTCATCCCATGCATAGAGAATACATTTCGCACTTTCAACGACTTTATCTGGGGGACGATGGGGGTCAAGGGGAATTTCCTCCTTATGGCTTCCCTGCGCCACTAGAGGGCAGGTCGAGGGTAGCGCCCTCATTTTTTTTTTGGTAAATACTTTGATTTCGCGCAATCTGGTGCATAAGTTTCATGGCAATTTTTCATTTTCGGCACCTGAAAATCTCACTGAAAAAAACTGCAGAAATTCTCTGTTTCGGAGCAACTCACTGAGTTCTGCCGAAGGGTGAACTCGTCTATCTCTTTTGACCTGTTGCGGACCAACTTGTCGATTTTCGCCGGTCGAAGGACTCATCTGTCTTTTCCGACCTGTTGCAGAGCAGCTCGCCAAGTTCTGCCGCCGTTTCAGACCAACTTGCTAAGTTCTGCTGTCGTTTTGGACCAACTCGCCGAGTTTTGCCACTCTTTCAGACCAACTTGCCGAGTTCTACCACCATTTCAAACCAACTCACCAAGTTCTGCCGCCGAAAAACAGTTAGAAAAATTTTGAAATTTTTCTTCCCTTCCCCGGGCTCTTCCGCAACTTCGTCGGCGCAACTCAACCAAATTCGCCAACCATTTCGGCTCCACTCAGTGAGTTTCACTTAAACGTATTGGCTCAACTCCACGAGACTCGCCGAAATGCATCGGCACGACCAAACAAAAACACTTAGAATTTTTTTTCAAAAATACGTAGAAAAATTTGAAATTTTTCATTCTTTTCCCGGCACATCTGCAAAATTTGTTGGTGAAACTCAGCTAGTTTCACCGACTGTTTCGGCACAACTCAGCAAGTTTTATTGAAATGCATCGCCGCAATCTTGTCGGCGCAACTTGGTGAGATTCGCTGACACAGCCTTGGCGGAAAACTCATAAACACTTACAAAAATTTTGAAATTTTTGAAACTTTTCTTAATTATCAGTGCTGGACAGGAAGCATTCTTACCTCTACAAGTGTGATAGGTAGCCCATGAAGGCCCAATGATGCAACCTTCGCTCTAATACCAAAATGTAACGTACCCTCCCGCGGACCCAATTTGAGGAAGGGAACATGATGCCAATCTCTGGGGCTTTTACATAATCTTATCCCAATTCATTAGATTCATTCGAATTAAAAACCAATGTGTGCAGATGCAATTCAACAAACATGCACAGTGGAAATAAGCAACATCATCCACACACATTTCATATGCATTCAGCATATTAAAACAACCATCAAATTATAACATTTCAGAGGAAAAACACATTGATGGAAAAACACTTATTTTTAGGGTGAAATGATCCCCAGAAACTAGCTATGTTGCTGCAACGTTCCACCCAACCATAGGCCAGTTGTGTTCATCAATCCTCTCAACACAACTGCCACCCTCGAGCTGGGCATGATTCTTACAAGGAAAAGGGGACATTCCAGCTCATACATGGCCAAGTAGTCAATGCATCTAAGCTAAGCTAGTCCACAACTGGGTTTATCAGGCTAAATCATAACCCTGGGTGCTTGCACTCAAGCTCAAGCCAAAACAATGGATTGGGAGAGGAAAATTCGTCCACAGGGAAGAAAATGGTTTCTCCCACAGATATATAAGCATTCAGCAGTCAAAACGGTCTCAATGGAACCCCAATTCCATTCCCCTTCTTCCCCACTGGTATATAACACAAAAACGCCCTTCTCCCAGCTGAGAATGGAGGAAAACACATAAAAACATGGCTGGAAGATGCCCAGGTAGCTCCAAAATTGTGAGGGAGAGAAAACTGGTTGATGGATGATGGCTTAGGGAGCAATTCATGTCTCTTTTCTTGCTCCAGAAGTAAAACGCGATTTTCCATGAAGAGTGGCTTGCCCATACCCGAATTTGGACAACCATACCTCCCATTCCCCAAGGCATTAACTACCTCAACCAACTCTTGGGAGAAATGAATGATTGGGTACAAAATTCAACATGGGTAGTTGAGGGTTCATGGGTTCTCTCATTGACATTTGGCTTGACTTGATTGGATCAAGGGTTTGAATTTTTTCCCTCCCAATTCCTTGTAAAATCATGCCCCCATCTCTTGTTGCATTGCATAGCTAGTTGTGGGTATTTTATTAAAATGCATATTTACATGATGTTTGAAATTCCAATGTGCCTGGCTAGCATGCGAAGCATATGCATCAATAAATCGATGGTGGGGCCTTGGCCTTGAGCTCCTCACCATGATTTTATAAAAATATTACATCATTTGCAATTTTAATGCAATAGGGTAAAGATGGGTATGTTACAAAGCTCACAAGGAGTATGAGGTGAAGAGCATAGTTGGATTGGAAGAGTATTTAGGTCTCTAAGTGTGTGCTATTGGTGAAAACACATGTGATGAAAGAAAATCGATTGTCAACAAATTAACTAGAAGAGTATATAAAGTAAATGCAAAAATAGATGTACTTTTAACTCTAAAATATTCTCAAGGTGCTTTGCAAATCAAAATGCTAACTAATTGAAAAGTTTGCAATGGAGATATTTCACACTTCTCAACATTTTTTTATTCACCAAGCTCACAAGAAGTGGGAGGTGAAGAGCATACTAAAGGATACAAGAGTCTTTAGGTCCTTCCTTGTGTGCAAAAAGTGGATTCTACACTAGCTTTAATCCTTAAAACATGTCAATTGTGAATAAACAAGAGGGGTCTTGAATACTATTGACAACAATGAGGCACATTGAAAGCCTCAAGGTTGGTTACCTAGGTAAGAATCGAGAGATATGAACTCTTTACTCCCTAATCTTGGTCTAGGTGAACCAATTACTAAAAAAGTAAGTAATTATTGCAAATTAACTTAATTTAAGTTCATTAGTGTGCAACAATGGGGCTGCAATATTGTAGTATGTAGATAAAAAGAAAATCAAAAGACTGTAGTGTGACCAAACAATAATTTTCCGCGTGGTAGAGTGGAAAAATACAAAACAGACGCATTGTAGCGTGGGTAGAACACAGAAAAGGTGCATGGGTTGAACAACGGTAGGTTGCACGGGTCGTGAACTAATCACCTGTGTGGGTAGTGTGATTGTCGAAGGCATTTCCACGCATGTAGCATGGTCGAGAGGCCGAGATCCACGCTACTGTGTAAAAAATAATTGTGGCTGACAAGGGGCCAAATTTTGGAGCAAGAGGTGGTAGAATTAATATCCTACAAATGATAAACACCCATAATTAATTACTTAGCATAAAACAACCTAGTTTAAAAGAAATGAACAAAAACCAGTGGAGTCGCCATTAGAACTGTTGTGGAAAAAATTGCACGAGTGTGCACTCTTCCACTTGGTAAGGGACTAGGCCTTGTAGACTGCAGCAAGGCCTCAGTCCTTGGAGCCCCTATGTGTGTGGTTGGTTGTCCTCCAAGTGATCCTATAATATATTTTTAGTGGAATTTTCATAAAACAAAGAAACTTGAATAAAATGTACAAATAAAAGAGATGGGGGGAGAATGGAAACTCCAAAAATAATCCAAGGTATGCCAAACCGCTTTATATTTCTCAATGGTCTAGCTGTACAACACCTAGGAAGTGTGGGATTCAAGGGAAGCCAACAATATCCCTGAGGGAGGCAATTTTTTTCCAATCTATATGTTAAGTGAATGATAGAACAATGGAGAGGAACTCTTTCCCCTTGAAGGAAGGTGGCAAGGGAGCTTGGGAATGGTTACAAAGGGAGGAAGAGGTGGGCTATGAGGAAGCTCCAACACAAATTCAATAGCATAACCGTTCTCTTGGTTTCTCTCTACAAAATGAATTCCAATGGCTTCCTTATATAGGCCAAGAGGTGGCCAACAAACAACTAGATCCAAATTTGAACCCATATCCTCCATGAACTAGTTCGAAGGTACACGCAGGGGGATATGGTACGGAAATGGGGATATTTAATGCCACCAAGTGTGTGAGGAGCCGAATCCAGATCCTTGGAGGTGATGGAGCCTTCAATGCAGCGTGGAAAGTAGGTGGTCCCACCATTTTGAAAGTAGCATGATTATCGAAGGAATAGCCACGGGAGTATCGTGCGGGAACTAAACTTATAACATGCACTATAGCGCAGGTTAACAATGGTTCAGTTGCGCGACCTCTTGTTTTGACTGATCTTGGGAATTTTGGACTCATGCTATCTTTTGTATTTGTTGAGGATGTATTTGGTGAACTGCATTCTTTATTTTGATGATACATTACTGCAAGAATTGCCAAAATGCCGCATGTGTGCGAAATTTATGTTTTAACAAACCCATAGCAAGATTCTTAATTGGGCACATGCAACAGACCACCCAACATTGGCTGTTTGATTTTAGCGAGGCCACATTATATATAGGATATTAAAAATGGATAGAGATTAAAATTAAGAGAAGAGAGACTAATAGTTGGGGACATGGGTCAATCCCATCAAATCCATGCAGTTGTAATTAACATCAATGTTGACCACTAATTCGTGGATGTCGAGACCATATATGGTGGACAAGGAAAATTTCAAAGCTTAGCTAATGGAAGTATTGCAGGTACACAGAGTACTACATAGAAATCCTCATTCCTATTGCAGAAGTGCCTTCATATACACATCATAAGCCTCTTCACTCTTGCACGCCAATTGGGAAACTACTTACAAACATTATTATAGTTACAATTAACTAATCACTTATTATTCCTGAACCTGGTGAACAAAAACATGCCTGGTCACACTACCCTAAGCATGCCATTGGTAGTGCTAAACAAACTTGAAATCCAAAGCTAGATTAGATTGCACTTCAGCAGTTATTTAAGTGGGTTGGAACTACCCTTTATTTCCCTTTCTTTGTTTTTTCTCGAGCTTATGACTCACATGTACTCCATGCTATATTAAGGACCCATGTTCTCACCATGGCTTGTGATATTTGCACTACCTACTTATGAATTTTCTATCATCTTTGTTTAGTTGCTTACAATTCCATTCATGATATCCTGGTGAATGAAATTTAGTTTTTCTTATTAACCAATTAAATTTAATTATCTTTCACATTTAATTCTATTGAAGTCATTATGTGATTTTTCTATTTATTTTACATCTATATATTTGTATGGGATTTTTATTTTCATTAATATTTATTTTTTTAGTCAATCAGTTTTTTATAGCAAGAACAATCTATTGCAAGAGAAATCAAATCCTTATCTTTGCTCACCAATGGGGTCCTTTAGTTATTCCACAAATAAGAAGTCACCAATGCTTCTATTTTTTTCTAATTCTGCAAATAACTAGCGGTTTTGATGTCCTGATGTTTTGTCTCTACTTGTCCAGACAAGGATTGAGATGAACCATGGCCTATATTCTGAGGACTTGAGAGCTACCTCTGTAATCATCACAATGGAAAGCAAGGGTACACCCCATTTATTTTGGAATAATTACAAGAGATGAAATATTAATTGTAGGCTATGTTATCAAAATCTATGCAATTGTTCCTATCATTTATGCTATATCTCTTAGAGGTTGTGGATGGCATTGTCCTGTTAGACGAAACAATAGTGAAGAATGTGTCAACAATGTCCTGGCTCTTCTACTCCATGTCTCACATGGAGAGCATATATGATAAGTATTTCCACGAGTTCAAATTAGAGTGATGGCTCAAAAACAACAAATTTCAGACCATATTGTAGTTGGTATACATGGTATTTAGTGCAAGGCCAAGTTAGTGCCTAGGAAGGGAGCCTCCCAATGTGAGGGAATTTATATGGGATCTATAGGGAAAAATATGTGAACAAGATATTAGTTTGGTTTTTTATTATTTGGACAAACTTTGATGAAAGGAGAACAAATAACATTTTGAGCATGGCTTATTTAGTTTGGTTTTTTACTAACTTTGAAAACTCCAACAAAAAGACAAAAGTTAACATCATGAACATGGTATAGGGTTAATTGGGCCCTTGACTATTTGGACAAAATCCAACAAAAGGACAAACATTTTGTTAATAGCATGGCCCATTTAGTTGGGTTTTTTACTAAGTTGAATAAACTTGTGATCATCAGGGTCCATTTAATACTATGTTGGCGAGTAGGTACTCTTGAACACATTTACAGATTTGATATCTTATTACCATCTATTTGAATTCATTGATTGACTTTGATTGTTGTCACATATAATAGTAAATTTAATTTTAAGCAACAAGGTATACATAAATAGAAAATAAAGCACTTGAAAATATTTCATGGGCTCACTTTTCAAATTCTATGGTCCATAAGACTATACTATAATAGTTGTGTGTAAACCTTTCGTTATAAGGTGGGTGCTAGTATTTTCTTAAAACAAGTCTCAAAGTACAAAATAATAACATCATGAGCATGGTCCATTTAATACTATCTTGGTGAGTATGTACTTATCCTCAATACATTTAGGTTTTCATATCTAATTACCATATGCTTAAAGTCATTCATTAAATTTTATTGTTATTAAATATAATATTAAATTGAGTTTTAAGCAATGAGGTGTATAGACAAAATAACGCACTAGAAAATATTTCACGGGACTCTCACTTAATAAACTATATGGTCCACACGATTATATTATAATAGTTGTGTAGACATTTCATTATAAGGTACATAGAGGTTTATTATTTATTTACTTAAACAACATAAAGAATATTAGTGTATTTCCATATACTTATTGTAGGTATAGGTTCAATATCGTTATGATTCATTTAATGTACAAAAACATTTCAACTAAGTATATCGATATCCATACACTTAAATTGGGTGTTAGAGGTTATGCAACTTATATGCCTATGACTTCATCATTGATTTTTAATTGGCAAAGTGTTCATACTTGTCTAAAACTTTGATTTAAAGGAGAATGGCCATGTTTGCTTACCACTTTCCATCTATTGGTCCTATCAATGTTTCTTTGCACATCTTGGGGTAATTGCTAGCTTTTATTGTTTTCTATGTGATTTGATACTTTTGGAATTCAGTTTTTTATGCAAAGCTAGTGTTACGGAAATAGAGATTTAAAATTTAAAAGAAAAATATTATTAAATATGGAAATTCAAAATTTAAAAAAAATATATTATTAAATACATAAATTTAAAATTTAAAAGAAAATATAATTTTTAAAATTTTACGTGATTTTTTTAATGATTTTAAAATAAGATTTAGATTTTATTTTTAAGGGTTATGAGTTTGTATTTTCTTTATATAGTGAAGCACACCTACATTAGATCTCAATTTTAAAATATTGTTACAATAATGACTTTTATAACCTTTTAACTAAGAAAAAACTGTAGTGATTTAGGAATGCTTTTCTTCAAGCTTTTCCAACACAAAAATAAAATTTTAAAGCAATTCAAGTAATTTCTTAACTTTTTTTCTTTTCTTTCTCTAAAGGTTCAATAAACCAAAGTTGGTCTCAATAGACATTAATAACCATCATCATCATTATCATATAACAAATTACCCTTACATATTATCACCAACAAATTATTTTATATAACAATTTTTTAAATACAATATAATTTTCATATACTTTAAAGGTAGCTTGTTTGAATCCTCTATATGATAACAAACCTGAATTGCTAAATTTATTTAAATTTTATTATGTCCCCGACAGGGGATATACATGTTTCGTCCACTCCGTATTAATTTAAACCTAAAGAATATAAATTTTTGCTCGGACTATAGTATAACTATACTTTGAATTGTATTATATTAAAGCATTTTTTTTAAATTGGTATTTTTTTAAAGTCTTATTGGTTGCAGTACATTACGTTATCCTCATTTTTCCCTTCCCAGGAGGGGGCGGCGGGTTGACATCGTCATGCACAAAGAAAAAGGAAAGGTTCATAGATTGCATGCCTTGGATTCTATGCCTTCTTTTATTTTCGGTCGATTCCAATTTCTTGAACATCGTGTTTTACAGAGGTATTTATGTTTTGTCCCTTATCTTGCAACACGTCACTTCTATTTCTTACTTTTAAATGTATGTGATTCTCATGCAGGGGTTTCAAAATTATTTGTTTTGGGGGGTTGTGAAACTTATTTAATTTAGCATAGATATGTGCTATGGATTCGAGAGGCAAGCTCCAAATGACATCTTCCAAGTAGGTACTAGAGTGTAGAGCCCACCTCTCTTCCCTACCAATATTGCGCACTTCAACTTTAAACTGTGTGCTCTTGAATTTGTAGGTGAGGACAAAGAATAATAATATGAAGGCCTTCTCTTGTGGTTTATTTCCTTGTTTACATTCTTCTCCTTTTGCATACTTAATACTGTGTATATACTTTAGGGTTTTATAGAGCTGAGAAGGAGGAGGAGAAGTCGTTGATGGTATTGAACAACAAGTTTGTTTCTGGAAGAAAGTTAGTTGCAAATCTCTAGGAGTTGCAGGATATTCATAGGATTTCAGCAGCCATGAAGAAGAGTGACAATATTTCTAGGATAAGGACTATGGGTGAGACCGATCGCCCCTGCAATTTCCTACACATTTCTCCGATACTCCGCACAGTCCTCTCCCACTAGTAAGTTAAAGGAATTGGAGGTATTTATGTTGTATAAAGATTGAATGGGTTGTGTCATATTGTTTGGTTGATGAGTTTGCGTTGTTATGGGGAAATGATGGGTGGTTTTGTGTATGTACATGTTTTTGTTTATGGGATTGGAATTGCGGATAATGTGATGAATCTGGTTTTGGTTAATTATGTGATGAATGTGTTGGTTAATGTAATTATTTTTTCTAGCTTCAAACCTCATGATTGATGGCTTGAAGAGAGCTGTGGACGAATTACATAATTGTTTGACGTCCCGACCAGAGTTTTTTATAGATAGCAAAAAGTGGGAGGTCGTGGATGAAACCCTAGAGCACAAAATTATCAAATGGAAAGCCACACGACCTTCTGAATCTAAAAACCCACAAGTTTTGAAATTTGAGGAGGTTAATGGTCTGGAAAGTGAAGAAAATCAAAAACCTATTGTATCAAGCAAAAGCAAAATATGGCCCTATGCAAAGATTCCTATAATGACAAACGATTATGTTGTATCCGAAACAAACAAAGTGAAAAAGTATGAAACAGTTCAGGGCTTATATTCTTTATATTTATATGTTATGTATAAATTAGAAAAGTAGAATAATTATATATGCATATTTAATTCCGCACTTACACTAAACGGAGATGTGGTAGTGAGCAAGAGTACCAGTTAGTATTGAGAATAAATTGCATTGAGGTGGTACTTTTTAGCCAAGGAAATCCATTGAGTATGTTGTAGTCGATTGGTATCATAGTAGTGTTTTAATGGACCTTCATGGGTAGAGAATCAACAATTACCTGAGTGTTTTTTAAAGATCATTTTTACACATCACGATGTAAGTGATTTTATAAAACCAAAAGTAAAATCCAATTATTGTTGTGTTGTTTAGTGTTAGGATATTTTAATACTCCATCCTTGTCCTACTTTCATTATTTACAATTTTATAGCGCTTAGTGATGTTATTTTCCCCCTAGTGGTGTGCAAACTAGTAGCCACCTAATGCATCCTACATGCATGATTTTAGGACCACTAGAGGCAGTTTCCTACATTTTAGGATATGACTCAGTGTTCTAGCTCAGTCCACCTGAGTTAGCTCACTCTTGTGGAGGGTTTATGCTCTGATTTCCACTGATTGTGGCCTCATGAACCATTTTCTGATTGATTTGCATGAAAAACTCATGATTGCTCCCTCCTTGGTCATTTAACTAATAGTAGCTTCAATTAACTGAGATTTGGTTGAGTTTAACTGAGTTTGGGAGCTCCGAAGCACTAATAGAGGTGACAATTACTATGCTAGACAGACTGAGACTCAAATTATCCTAGGTGATTTTAATTCTCTCGGTTGTAACATAATTTCTCATTATACTGATTATTGGATCATGTGACATTATTCTGTTCCTATCTGAGTTCTCATGCATGATTAATTGTCTGCTCTTTTTTATTGCAATTTTCACTGTAACTCAATTTTTCTGCTCATTATTTCTCTATGAGGTATACTCAAATCTATGATATGCTATGATTTATAATTTCACATGGTATCAAAGATCAGTGAGCGTAAGTTAAGAAGTTGCTTTCAGTAGTGCAATAGAAGCCTCTATATTTCCACAGCAAATCCTAATGCCATTGCATTGAATTCATTGTAGAAATGCTTTGAGGCCTAGCCAGGTGTGAAGCATCTGGAAAAATGTTCCTATTGTCCTAAAGCAATTCTCAGTAGTATTCTATATCCAAAATTGATATTTTTT
The DNA here is from genome assembly GCA_027924585.1 of Larix kaempferi. Taxonomy (NCBI): domain Eukaryota; kingdom Viridiplantae; phylum Streptophyta; class Pinopsida; order Pinales; family Pinaceae; genus Larix; species Larix kaempferi. The sequence goes on from BSBM01000314.1 coordinate 9,440,556, forward strand.
TGTAGGTTATTGAAATTTTTTTTGAGTGCAGCAGTTGTAGTAGTAGCAGGGGTACCACATTGTATTCGCTCCAGCAGTTCTAATGGAGAATTCAAATGCTCCTCTCTCTCCTAGGATCCTGACACCCTTCAGTTTAATACCTTGATTGAAGAGATGATATGCAGATGGTCTTGCGCAACAAGTCACTATACAGGGTAACAATGGGAAAGGAGTTCAAACCTCAAGTAGTTGTTGAGAAGGCCAAGTATCTGAATAGATTGGATGAAGCATTTGGTTTCATGTGTATTCATATTTCTAGATATCTACTCTTCCACCTCAATGGATTGAAGAATCCAAAATAGGTTTGGTTGAAGTTGGAGACCCTATTCGGAAAACAAGATGAGCTAAGGGGGCATATTATAGAGAATGAGTTGACTTCACTTCAACCCAGCAGTTTCGAGATCATCCAGCAATTATTTTCCAAATTCAAATCTTTGGTCATGCAATGCAAGTAGTGTGGCATTGATAAGAAGGATGAGTAGTTTTTGTTATCCATTCTGAGCAAGCTAGGTCCTGAGTTATCCGTTTTTCTTTCTACCTTCCATTTAGGTAGATTGTCAATCCCTAGATGGAAAATGCCATCTCTAGATGCATTCATCGAATCTCTCATCCAAGAACAAGACAAACTGATTTAGATGGGTGCTTTGCAAGCCTCCAAAAATCAAGCTCTTATGGCTGGAGATTCAAAAAGTGTGAATGCCAAAGGGAAGCAAAAGGGTAAAGAGAAGAAGCAATTTGAGACCAAGAAGAATGTAAAGTCTAATCCATCGGAAGGAGCCTCCAGCTCCAAGAAGGATAATAAAAAAGGATTTGATAAATCCAAGTGTTCCTATTTCAAGAAAGGAAACCACCCAGAGAGATCTTGCATGAAGAAGAATATAGATCAGATTACAAAAATTCTTGAATAGCACAACATTTCCCTCCCAGAAGGCGCAAGAGAGACTGATTCTGGAAGTGATTCCAATGGTCATGAGAGATGCCATGCACTAAAGGCTGGATTTTCACAATCACAATATTCCTCATAGATTCAGAATCCTCCAACCACATGGTTGCATCCAAAGAATCATTTTCTTCTCTAGATCTCAATGATGGTCCGATTATTCACATGGGAGATCATTCTTGATCTCTACTGAAGGGAATTACACAATACATCTAGATCATGGAAAGTTCAAAAATGTTCTATTTGTTCCTTATTTGTCAAAAAAATTGTTGTTTGTTTATCAGATGACTCACACGGGTTCACCGAAGAAAGTGTTCTTTGGTTCTGACACAGTTGAGATTGCAGAGATCTCTTGTAGGAAGATTATAGTGAAAGGGTTTGCAAACCATGCCTCAAAGGCATATGAATTCTCTCATTTTTTTCCATATTCTCTACCTACTCCATTGGCATCTGATGAAGATCATAGTGATATCTCTTCTAATGAATATGAGGATCAATATCTTGATGTTGAGAATAAATTCCAAGTAGATCCAGTTCCAACACTTGCTCCCAATCCATGGCCGAGGCCAATATGGGATCACAAAGTCCTTCTAGCTGCTGGGAACATAGTTGGGGATCCATCTAACCATAGAAACACCATATCTCAATATCATGCAAACCGTGCACTATTTCATGTAGATCCACTTCTCTCATAGAGGTGATACATGATGGTAGGGTCTGATCCAAAATCCCTTGAAGAGACTTTCCATGGGATATCTACAACCAAGTACTAATCTCGGTTGGTTGAAAAAGGGTACTCAAAGGTTCATTATTTGGACTACAATGATCCAATCGCTCCAGTAGCAAGAACGGTTTCTGGAAGACTTGTTTTGGAAAATACAACTTTGTCACAGTGGGAGGTACATCAGAGGAGAAAATCCAAATCCAGATCTAGATCTAGCACCTGCATTTCTATCCTACATAGGAGCAGATTGCCTACAGTTTTACAAAGGCTTTCACTTAGGAAAGTTTTTCCTTCTCTACTTAGTGTGAAGTTTATTTCAGTTCCCTACTGTTGTCATATTTTTTAGGGGGGGGGGGGTTCCCATGAGTTTCTCCCCCATTACCTTATTTCATGGACATTATTTTCATCATTTATTTGATTGTATGGGTGACCTTTGGTCTTAGTAACCAGGGCCCAAGATGCACAAGTTTGGATTAAGGGGAGGTGTTAGGATATTTCAATACTCCATCCTTGTTCTATTTTCATTATTTTCCATTTTCTAGAACTTAGTGATGTTATTTTCCCCCTAGTGGTGTGAAAATGTCATCTAGGACCCAGTAGCCACCTAATGCGCCCTGCATGCATGATTTTAGGACCACTAGAGGCAGTTTCCTACATTTTAGGAGCCACCTCAGTTTTCTAGTTCAGTCCACCTGAGTTAGTTGACTCTTGTGGGGTGTTTGTGCTCTAATTGCCACTGATTGTGGCCTCATGAGCTCTTTTCTGAGTGATTTGCATGAAAAACCCATGATTGTGCCCTCCTTGGTCAATTAACTAATAGTAGCTTCAATTAACTGAGATTTGGTTGAGTTTAAATGAGTTTGGGAGGTTCGGAGCACTGATAGATGTGACAATTACTATGCTAGACAGACTGAGACTCGAATTCTCCTAGGTGATTTGAATTCTCCCCATTGTAACATCATTGTTCATTATACTAACTATTGGATCATGTGACACTATTCAGTTGCTATTCGAGTTCTCATGCATGATTAATTGTCTACTCTTTTTTACTGCAATTTTCACTGTAACTCAATTTCTCTACTCATTCTTTCTCTGTTAGGTATACTCAACTCCATGATCTGCTGTGATTTAGAATTTCACAGTGAGATCAAATTTGGGAAGTTTGTACAATTACAAGATTTAAAGACATCAAACTTATTAGAGAACTTTGGTGGCTTGATGAAAAATATGTAGAGTAATAAACAACAATGAATATTGAATGGAATATCCACTTGGCCCAACTTTAGATATCATGTATTGAATGTAGTAGTTATTTGAAATATGGATACCTGGAACTCCTAGTTTGAAAATATAGGGATATTAATTCATTACAACTATTCATTAACCTTAGAATTCACGTTTCTGGGCATATTAGCCTATTAGAGAAATTTTGAGGTAAAAAATGGGCCTCAAAACAAAGAAACGTACTATAAAAATCAACCAATCACATTCTAGTAGATGACATCATCCCCCATGCTTAAGGTGGAATTACATGAGTTAAGAATGCTTATTTGTCAAATTTTCTATGGTGGATGAAAACCCATAGTTAACCAAGGTAGTGGTATAAGCATTTTTAAGTCATAAAGTAAAGTACTCATAATGGAAGTCCTTTAACATTTTTCATAAAATAATATTATTGTTATTTTCAAGTACTCAGAATGAATGTTTTTTCACATTTTTTTTCCTTTCACACTTTCTCATAAAATAATATTATTGTCATTTTTCATGTTTTTAATTTTAAATCATATATTCATTCCATTCTATTTAATATCATAATGTCAAACTAATTCATTATATATATATATATATATATATATATATTCCTTTCACATTTTTTCATAAAATAATATTTTTATCATTTTCATATTTTTAATTTTTAATTATATATTCACTCGATTTTATTTAATATTATAATGTCAAACTAATATATATATATATATATATATATATATATATATATATATATATATATATATATATATATTAGTTAGGCATTATAATATTAAATAAAATGGAGTGAATATATATATATATATATATATATATATATATATATATATATATATATATTAAATTAAATTATATATTTTTACTACTCAATTTTTAAGAATAAATTAAGTCTTATATTATTTTCTATGAGAGACTTAACTATAACATTTATTTACAATAAAATAAACATCCCTAAAAAAATTATGATTTTTATATTAATTTATCAATATATATTTAATGAATAAAGAATAATAATAATAATAATAATAATGCAATGTGGATTATAATAATATTATTAATATTTTACATGTAAATAGATTTTTAATTAAATGACATTATATTAAATTGATGAGAAAAATACTAAATATAAAAAATCAATATAAATTTAAAAAATAGATCTTAAATTTTTTATTATTATTTAATTTCATTTGCAAGTTCAAGGAAATGATATCTATAAACTTTAAAATTACTCAATGCTGGGCCATTGGGGATTTTAATATGTGTTTCCTACACTGGTATAGACATTGCAAAAAACACTTTTTTCTGGCTGTATGCATACCCTGGGCAATTTGGCATGCCAGAAATTGTGCCATATTTCGAAATTCTCCACCTGATCACATCCAATGCAGCTTGACAGCACTTAAAATGTATAACTCTTGCAAATTGGATGAGGTAATGTTGAAAACTGACAGAGTCAGTACTTTTAATCTCAATGTGGATCGTCCTGTATTGTTCTTTGATGGTGCTTCACAAGCAGGTATCTATGCAATAGGTGGAGTTATTTATCTAAATGACTCACATTTCTATACCATTAAGCTCAACTGTGGAAAGGGATCTAACATGAAGGCATAATTAATTGCACAACATCAAGGTATATGGTGACTCTCGGGTAACCATCAAATGGGCAGAAGGTAAATTCAAGCTCAATGTATTAAATCTGAGACACTGGGCCTCCAGGACTCTTTTTGAAATACATAAACAGCAGAACATCGTTTTTGAACATATATATCGTGAGCATAACTGTATGGCGGACAAACTCTCCAAACAAGCTCTTGAAGGATGTGAAGGTCACTTGATATGGGAGGATTGGTGCGAGGGCTGTATTCTGGACTGTGGTTCTATTTATTTCTATGATTGATCTGCAGATGGTGCTCTTGTCTATCTTTGTAATTAATGTTTTTGCTGGATCAACTTTTTGGTTTGTATTTTTGGATGTAATAAGCTATGTGCTTAGTTTAAGATGTCGAGTATGCTCAGATTCGATATATCCTTTTTGGGATAGGCTCATTTCATGTATGACAGAACATTGAAGATAACATCTTTAGTTATCTCAGAAGGTTCCAGTTGGATGGATCAGGAACATTTTTTGTACTATTTGATTCTAATATGAATATCAATAGTAGTCTTTTTTTCTCTGGAAAAACAATAAATGTTAATGGACAATAATTTTTTGGGAATTTACAATGAATCTTAGTCACATCAATGTAGAGTTATTTTATTAATTTTATTTCTAGTGAATTTTGAAAAGTAACTCAACCATGGTTATCTATATTGTGCATAGAAAATAGTGGAGGAGGTGACTTGTCATATATACCTACCCCATAAAACCCCTAACTTATGATATTTTAATATATCTCATATTTTTTTAGTACATCTCTTAGGAGGCCATTTTTTTACCTCAAAATCTCTTTAATAGCTATACAAGTTTTGTTTACTATATTTTTTTGTTTTTTGTTTTCAACTACCTAAATTAGTGGATCGCTTGTTTGATGCTTTTTCATTTATTTATGTTTCATGTATTTTTCATTAGAGGCTTCACATTTATGAATGTGTGAAACCAGATTAGAGATGATAAGTGTGGGAAACTAGAATTAATATGCATAAAAGCTCGCCAAATATTGTAACCTTTAACATGAGGAAAATCTAGATTTATTTGACAATATTGGATACATACTTGACATAGATCATGTGAAATTTCATCTAAATGTTTCTTTTGTTTCTGATATATAACCTGCATGTTATAAGGATCAAAAGAACCCATTAAGTTATGCTTACTAGGTCTAAAATAATAATAAAAGGTGTATATATATCTTTTAAATCAAGAAAGATATATATTCGAAGGCATTTCATAACAATTTCCTATAGTTATGAGTATTTCCTATGTAACTTATTTCCTTTTCCAAATAGTTTTAACTTTTTACGTCATTTAATATATATTATATGACACTCCAAATTTTAGACTTCAAATCATATTTGTGTTTATTGGGATTACATAGAGATTTTAAAGTTTAAGTCCAGATCTTAATGACAGGAGTTTCTATAGGATTTTTTAGTCTTTCCTGCAATAATTTCATCTTCCCTATCAGGCAGCTTGAAACTCATTCACTAATTTTGATCAAAATTCAATTAATAAAAATATAATGATCAATTATTATATAAAAGAGCATGACATGAAAAATCCCTTAAACCTTTTGTTACACCCTATTTGCATGGGTTTTTTCATTCTACATCTTTATTTATTTATATGGAATTATGAGCATGAGAGAAGCTCTAACATTTAGCTATGGGAATTGCCAATGTGAAATTCAAATCACAATATGATCTACTAGCTAAATAATTCCTCACAAATCAAGAATTTGGCTAAGTATGCAAGAAAACAGTGTAAAAGAGGCACAATATACACACAAATGATGCAAATAGTTTTTATTCTATTACTATCCAACCCGGAAATGAGTTGTGAAAATAATTATATAACATTTGGGAAAAATCGTGATCCTTTGGAGGAATCAGAATGAGCTACAAGTTGCTAGTTTACATTGGACCTCAATCCCCCCCCTAGATTGACCAATAGTCTCCCAAATCACCTCAAACTGTCACGAATTCCTAATATGAACGTTGGGTTGGAATGGGAAGACATTAATTATGGTAGCACATGAGTGGTGGAATATTTGGTGTAGTGTAGGTGGCCAAGGATAGGCCAAAAATGCCAAGGAGGAAGCAAAATTTCCACATTCAGTGCATGGGCGCTTCAAGTCAAACTCATGTTGGTTGTGGAGCCATATCTTCCAATCTCATAGATGATATTGTATAAGTGGTGTACCCTAGCTTTATATGATATGAAAAAGAACTGTACACTCGTTCCCCAACCTTGGGGTTTGGATGTTTGTTGGCTAACCGTTTTGCGGACCCATGGTTTTGGGTATCCCGTGGTATTTTTCCATTGTATTTCCCCTATAAAAGAAAGACATTGTAATACAGCTAGGGCAAGATGTATTAGGTATTATGCATTATAAAGATCTATGAGATTATGAAGAGAGACTGTGAGACAGTGAAGAGGAAGTGCAGCGGATGTGCTGCAAGTTGTATCCCTTCATTTGTTGGATGGTATAATAATAAGGACTGGCAATTTTAATGTGGATGTAGCCCATCTTGGGTGAACCACGATATATTGGTGTCTCTCTTGTAATGTGTCTATGTGATTATATTTTCATTTATGTTTATTGTTATTTATATGCGAGCCTGGTTTTCTAACAATTGGTATCAGAGCCAAAGGTATTTTTGGTAGATAAACCCGCGGGATACTAGGGTTTCTGTTTCGAGTGGGACCAATGGCAGAAGAAGGAAAGTTTAAGGTTGATAAATTTAATGGCCAAAACTACCAGTTATGGAAGATGCAAATGGAGGACTATCTGTACCAGAAGGATCTATTCCTACTGTTGGGAGGAAGAGCAAAGTAGCCAGCGACTATGAAGGATGAAGAATGGGAGGTTCTTGACAAAAAGGCACTGGGAACAATACGGTTGTCCCTGGCTTCGTTGGTGGCTTTCAATATCTCAAAAGAAAAGACAATAGAGGTTTTGATGAGCACATTGGGTAAGATGTATCAAAAACCCTCGGTCTCCAACAAGATATTTCTAATGAATCGTTTATTTAATATGAAGATGTTTGAAGGTGGATCTATTGCTGATCATTTAAATGAATTTAATGCGGTTACAAATCAACTAAGTTGTGTAAGTGTGAACTTTGATGATGAGGTTAGGGCTCTTCTAATATTGTGTTCATTTCCAGAAATCTGGAATAGCTTGGTCATGGCTGTAAGTAACTTTGTCTCTGGTTCAAACACCTTGAAATTTGATGATGTTATTGGTGTTATTCTTAGCGAGGAAATGCGAAGAAAAAACACAAGTGAGACATCAGGTAATGCGTTGACCATGGAGAGCAGGGGAAGACAAAGGGAGAAAGGAAAGAGCTAAGGTAATCATGGCAAGTCTAAAACGGGCAGATCCAAGTCCAAACTAGGAAAAATAGAGTGCTGGAACTGTGGAAAGAAAGAACATCTGAAGAAAGACTACAGATCTCTAAAGAAGAAAGGAGATGGACAGCAGGAAACTACCCAGGAATCAAATGTAGCAGGTGATGTGTTACAAGATGTTTTGATTCTTGCATTAGATAATACTAGTGATTATTAGGTAGTAGATTCAGGGGCTTCATGTCATGCTACACCCCATAGGAAATATTTTCATGATTATGTTCCAGGTGATTTTGGACATGTCTTATTGGGTGATGATGGGCCATATAAAATTGTTGGAATGGGTAAGGTATGGATAAAATTTAAGAATGGAACTGAATGGCTGCTAAAAGATGTTAGGCATATTCCTGCTATGAAAAGAAATCTGATCTGAATAGGGAAGTTGGGAGATGGTGGTTGTCTATCTACGTTTGGAGAAATGTGGTGGAAGATCACTAAAGGATCAATGGTGATAGCAAAAGAAGGCAGGGTAGGTACGTTGTATTTATGTCCTCATAATACTCACCATTCTATCTCTTTAGCTTCCACAGGAACAGATACAGCATTGTGGCATCATAGGCTTCGCCACATGAGTGAGAATGGGATGCATATTCTCCACTTAAGGAAGTTGCTGCCAGATTTGAAGCAGGTAAGTTTGGAATTCTGTGAGAACTCTGTTTATGGAAAACAGAAGAGAGTCAGATTTCTCAGGGTTGGGGAAACAGAAGAAGAATGAAAATTTAGAGCTTGTGCATACAGATGTATGGGGATCGGCTCAGGTACAATCTATTGGTGGCTCTCATTATTATGTTACATTTATTGATGATGCAACTAGAAAAACTTGAGTTTATTGCATTAGACATAAATCTGATGTGTTTGCTACTTTTAAGAAATGGAAAGCTTTGGTTGAGAATGAGACAAGAAAAAGGTTGAAGTGTCTCATATCTGATAATGGAGGTGAGTACTGTGACAAGGAGTTTGATAGTTACTGTTCATACCATGGGATTCGTAGAGAGAAGACAGTCCCAGGAACACCACAAGAAAATGGTGTGTGAGAAAGGATGAATAGAACGATTATGGAGAGTGCAAGGTGTATGAGATTGCATGCAGGGTTACCCTTACAGTTTTGGGCAGATGCTATAAATACTATTGTTTATTTAATAAACAGAGGGCCTTCAAGTTCTTTAGATGGTGGTATTCCAGAGGAGGCATGGATAGGTAAAAAGGTAAACTATTCATTTCTTAGAACGTTTGGTTGGGAAGCATTTGTCCATATTGATAAAGAAAATGGAACAAAACTTGAAACTAAATCCAAGAAATGTACCTTTATTGGATATGGGATTGATGAGTTTGGTTATCGCTTATGGGATTATGAAAATCAAAAAAATAATTAGGAGTAGAGATGTGATATTCAATGAAAATGTCATGCATAAAGATCAGTTGCAGGGAAAGAAACAGGAAAAGGAAAATACAGAGTACACAGTACTTGATGAAATTCAAGAAAATGAAGTTCCAAAGGTGCCAGAGAATCAAGAACAACAGCAAGTACCTGAAACTCCTGCAAGTGTAAGAAGATATACTAGGTTAAGTAGACTCCCTGAACGATACTCTCCTTCAATGTATTATTTATTGATGACTGATGCTGGTGAACCAGAATGTTATGAAAAAGCAATGCAGGTGGAAACTAGAATGAAGTTGGAGCAAGGCATGAATGAGGAGATGGACTCATTGGTAGGAAACCAGACTTGGCATTTGGTTCATTTGCCTGCTGGTAAAAGAGCATTGCGGAACAAATGGATTTATAGGTTGAAGGAAGAAAAAAGGAGGTAAGAAGTGGTACAAGGCCAGACTTGTTGTAAAGGGGTTTGCACGGAAGAAAGGTATAGATTTTGATGAAATATTTTCTCATGTTTTTAAGATGACTTCAATTAGGACTATCTTAAGTCTAGTGATGGTAGAAGATTTGCATCTTGAACAGTTAGATTTAAAAAAATCTTTTTTCCATGGGGATTTGGAGGAAGAGATATATATGCAGCAGCCACAAGGGTTTGAGGTCAAAGGGAAGGAAAATTTGGTATGCAGGTTGAAAAAGAGCTTGTATGGCTTGAAGCAAGCTCCAAGGTAGTGGTATTTAAAATTTGACAGGTTTATGACAGAACAAGGTTATAGTAGATGTCATTCTGACCACTGTGTTTATTTCAAGAGGATAGATAATGGAAGTTATATTATCTTGTTATTGTATGTGGATGGCATGCTTATTGCAGGGTCTAACATGCAGGAAATAAATGTGCTCAAAATGAAGTTAGCAAATTCATTTGCGATGAAGGATTTGGGTGCTGCAAAGCAAATCCTTGGTATGAGAATAACAAGAGACAGGAAAAATCACAAATTGACATTTTCTGAGGGTAAGTACATACAAAAGGTGTTGGAGAGGTTCAGAATGCAGAATGGAAAACGAGTTAGTACACCTTTGGACAACCATTTCAAACTAAGTAAGGAAATGTGTCCCAAGACACAGGAAGAGATAGATTACATGTCCAAGATTCCTTATCAATCAATAGTTGGCAACTTGATGTATGCCATGGTGTGCACAAGACCATATATTGCACATGTAGTGGGAGTTGTGAGTAGATATATGAACAATCCAGGTAAAGAACATTGGAAGGCAGTACAGTGGATTCTCAGGTATATGAGAGGTACTACCACTCATGTATTATGTTTTGGAGATTCAAACACTGTTCTACAGGGATATGTTGATGCAGATATGGCAGGTGATAAGGATAGTAGGAGGAGCACCACAGGGTATGTGTTTACTATAGGTGGAACAACAGTAAGTTGGATTTCGAAACTGCAAAAGGTTGTTGCACTTTCAACAACGAAAGCAGAATATGTTGTTGTTACAGAGGCTAGTAAAGAGATGGTTTGGTTGCAGAGGTTTATGGAGGAATTGGGTAAGAAGCAGAAGGATAGAAGGTTGTATAGTGACAGCCAGAGTGCCATTCGTCTTACAAAGAACTCAGCATTCCATTCCAGGATTAAACATATACAGCTCAAGTACCATTTCATATGTTGTGTTCTGGAAGATGAACTGTTGAAGCTGGAAAAGATACATACTAGCTAGAATCCTACAGACATGTTCACAAAGGTAGTGACCAGAGAGAAACTGAGTTCCTACTCGATTTTAGTTGGCCTTCTAGCATGAAGGTGAAGATGAGAAATTTGCCAAGTCCAAGATCCATCAAGTAGAACAGCGGTGGAGTTGTTGTGATCAGTCTCCAAGTGGGAGATTGTAGGTTGTGGAGCCAGATATTCCAATCTCATAGATGATATTGTCTCAGCCATGTACCCTAGCTTTATATGATATGCAAAAGGAATGTACACTCGTTCCCCAACCTTGAGGTTTGGATGTTTGTTAGCCAACAGTTTTGTGGACCCATAGTTTTAGGTATCCCGTGGTATTTTCCCATTGTATTTCCCCTATAAAAGAAAGACATTGTAATACGGCTAGCTCAAGATGTATTAGGTATTATGCATTGTAAAGATCTCTGAGATCATTAAGAGAGACAATGAGATAGTGAAGAGGAAGTGTAGCGGATGTGCTGCAGGTTGTATCCCTTCATTTGCTAGATGGTATAATAATAAGGACTGAAAATTTCAGTGTGGACGTAGCCCATCTTGGGTGAACCATGATATATTGGTGTCTCTCTTGTAATCTGTCTACGTGATTATATTTGCATTTTTGTTTATTGTTATTGCTCTGGGATCCTATTTTTCTAACAACTCAGATCCATAAATCAGGAGATAAGGGAACGCCTCGGGTGAGTAGTGGTAATAAATGATATTGCTGGCCATAAATGAGGGCGCCTTAACCATTGTTTGACCAAAATTGGGCGCCTAGGTAGGGGAATCAATCATTAATTTCCTAAAAAATTTGGATAACCATCATTAACCTTTGCTTGAACTAGCAGTCATTAATTTATCATCACGAGACTATGGTCCTTGGTTTAATAATGTTCTAACACCCCCCCTTAAGCTAGACTTATGTATCCAAAACAAAAATGAGTCCTTGGCAACTAAGGCTCAAGTCACCTCTTACAATTTTTATTAGTCCATGTAACCAAGGTAGGGAGGAAAACCACATGGGAATAAAACATCCCCTCAAAAATGGACATGAAACAAAATATGAAAATATATCAGTCTTCACCATGCATCCCCCACCCCAAGGCGTGATGTAAGGTAGGTGAAATTCTTCTCAGTGAAACTCTTGGTGAAGATATCAACAATTTTCTCAGCAGAAGGGCAATACTGCAAGGCAATAATCTGGTCATGCACCAAGCTCCTAATGTAGTGCATGTAAATATATATGCGCTTGGTCCTCTGTCTCTTTACTGGATTAGTGGAGATATTTATTTCACTTTGATTTTCACACCAAATGACTGTGGGTGAATCAAATTCAAAGCCAAACTCCCCAAGAATACCTTGCAACCACACACATTGTGTAGTTGCATTCACTGCTCCCCTGTAATTGGCATCAACTGATGATAAGTAAATAGTGTGTTGCTTCTTGATAGACCAGAAAATGGGACCATGTGAAATCATAAAGACATAACCAGAAGTGGACTTCCAGTCAGTTCTATCTCCATCCCAATCTGAATCAGTAAAACCAACTAGTTCAAGTGATGAACCAGCTGCATAATGAATCCCAAACTACCTGGTTCCTTGCACATAATGAAATATCCTTTTGTAAGCATTCAAATGGATCTCATGAGGCTCTTGCATGTATCTAGAACCAACACCTACTACATAATCCAAATCTGGTCGACAGTGTGTGAGATACAACAAGCTCCCAACTAGTTGTCTATACAGTGAACTTTCCACCAATGGTGAGGAACCCCAATCATGAATTTTTACCCCTCAAAGGAAGGAAAACTTGCAAGCGTTACATTCAGCCATTATGAAATTTTGTAGTAGATATGGAGCATATTTTGATTGTGAAACTTTGATCCCTGCATTAGATTGATCAATATACAAACCAAGAAATTGTTTCAACAATCCTAAATCAGACATGGAAAATGCACTATGTAATGCACCTTTAACTAAGACTATGTCTTCAATGAAACTACTAGTGATCAAGAGGTCATCAAAATACGGTACAATTATCAAAATAGAGTCACTAATATGTTGCATATATACATTTGGATCAGATTTGCATATTTCAAAACCTTGTGATAGAATAAAGTTCTCCATCTTGGCATACCAAGCTCTAGGAGCTTGCTTGAGACCATAGAGGGACTTATTCAACCTGCAAACAAGTGAAGGATCCTAAATGAAGCTTTTAGGATGTTGCATATATATCTTTTCATGAATGTCACCATGAATAAAATCACTCTTCATATCCATATGATGAACCTCCCATCTCTTGAATGTTGTAATGGCCAAAACTAGCCTAATTGAGTCCATCTTTTCCACGGGTGCAAATTTTTCTGTTTATTCCACTCCATGGACTTGAGAGAAGCCGTTAGATACCAATATGGCCTTATATTTCACATAAGAACCATGAGCATCAATTTTCGTCCTATACACCCACTTGCATTGCACCAAATTCCTCTTGGGAGGAAGAGGAACCAGCTCCTAAGTTTCATTGTCATGGAGAGACTTCAAATCTTCTTGCACGGAATCTTGCCATATTGGGTCATGTGATGCTTCTTCATATGACTTTGGATCAGATCCAACCATAATAAAACATCTCCCATGAATATTTGAATCACAAGAAGAAAATGCATTGTGAAACTGTGATCTAGTTTCATATTCTGCATAACCAACCATAACAGAATCCTTGCTTTGGGGATGAAAGGCCTTTGTTTTCTATGGAGGTATTCCATCCCATGCTCTTGAGCCAAACACCCTGAGATGAGACACATCAGGCTTATGTCTCATCCAAGACTCGAATGGAATATTTCCTTACAAGGATTTGTGTGGAAATATGTTCTGAAAATATGCAGCACAATTAATGGCTTCATCCCATAGTTTAGAAGACAAAGACTTAGCCTCCATCATACAGGTAGACATTTTGTTCAATGCTCTATTCTTACGCTCCGCCACACCATTTTTTGGGGGTCTGTAAGGCACATAATGTTTCATTTGAATGCCATCTTCTTCACATAGCTATTGAATGTCCTTATTGACATATTCCCTCCCATTATTAGTCCTTAATACCTTTATCTTCCTTCCACTGAATTTCTACACTGAAGCTTTGAAAACTTTGAAGTAATGATACACTTTAGATTTCAACTTGAGAAAGAACACCCAACAATACCTTGAAAAATCATCAATGAATGTTAGGAAATATTTTGAGTTTCCATAGGAGGGTGTAGCAATAGGCCCTATCACATCTAAATGGACTAAATCAAGAGGTTGATTAGCTCTTATTTCCTTCCCCTTCCCAAACTTGTGCTCTGCATGCTTACCAACAATGCGTCCCTTGTAGGTGCCTTTGGAAAATTTGATGCTTGGAAGTCCTTCAACCATGTTTTCTTTGTTCAAAGATTGAAGATATTTGTAGTTGAGGTGTCCAAACCTCTCATGCCAAAGTCTATTGACCTCATTAGCATGTGATGGAAGAGCATTAGGAAAAGAGTAAGGAAGAAAGTGTGAAAACTTGTACATCCTTGACGCATGATCTGCAACACTAACTACTACCACTTAGTCTGTACAAACTTCAGAGATTTCCACATATTCTTGAGTGAAAATCACTCTCTTGGGTGGACCAATATGGGTCATTTGGTAAACAAAGAGGATATTTTCTGCAAGATCAGGCACATACAACAGATTGTTGAAGTACCCATTGTCTAGATTGATCCTTCCAATGCCTTTTGTTGGGATATCCGAGTCATCACCCATGAGAATAGGAGGACTACTGTATGGTGAGAGAGTAGAGAAATTTTCTCTTGCATAATCCATGTTCCTTGAGGCACCTGAATCAATGATGAAAGAAGAGGATTCAGAGGTACTATACATCAATGCATGGCATCTCTCCTTGTCTTCAGAACCACCCTCCTTCTTCTTTGCTCCTTCTGGAAGAGGGATATTTTTTTTCTCAAGGAGATGATCCATCATGGCAATGGTATTCTTCATGCATGAACTTTTAGGGTGCCAACCCTTGTGACAGTAAGTGCATTTGGATTTCTCCTTCTTCTTCCCTTTCTCCTTGCTAGGATTCAAAACCCTTCAGAATATTTGGGATTCTCTTTGTCTTTATTCTTCTCTTACTTCTTTGAACCTTTGGCCTTCTGCTTCCCCTTTTCATGCTTCAAATCACTAGCTGCAAGAACTTGGTCCTTTGATGGCTTGATGGTTCCCATTTGGACCAACTTGTCTTGTTCTTGAGTAAGAGACTCCATGAAGTCTTCCAAAGATGACATCCTCCAATTTCAAACAGTGAGCTTGGTGGAATGGAATGTTGAAACAAACAAAGATTAATCAAGCCCCAACTTCGAAAGTATGGAAAACACGAGCTCTCATCCTTCTTCTCAATTCCACATTGCTTGAGCTGCAAGACCAAGGATTTGAACTTGGTGAAGAAGTCTTGGATGGTCTCAAAACTGCTTGGGCTCAGAGAGATCAACTCATTCTCAAGTTGGTGGACCCTCAACTCATCAGTCTTCCCAAACAGTGACTCAAGCTTGAGCCACACTTCATTTGGAGTAGTGAGACTTTCTACATGAAACAAGAGGTCTCTTGAGATGCTGAGACAAACAATGCCAAAAGCTTAATCCATTATGTTGAAGAACTTTGAATTCTCTACTGCAGAATTCGGCTCATTCTCAGTCCCCATGGTAACTCTGAAGAGACCCTTATATCTCAGTTGGATTATCATTTCATCCTTCCACTCAAAGTAGTTGAATGGAGTGAGCAAGATGACATGAGACTACTCCATTATGTAGCTTGCACACTTGGTGACAAAGAACACTATAAACATGCAATGAAAACACTTAATGACTCAGGATGGAATCCTAACTAGATAATTTGAACCCTGCATTGATAGAGGGAACATTTTGGAGCGCATCACACCCTAGGTAGAATCCAAAGGATTACTCCAATGGCTTCAAGGCAATGGCCCCGAGGACTTCTGTGGTTGCTCCACTGCTTCTGGTGTGCCTCTGAAGCAGTCTGGTTCAACTAGAATCTCCAGAAGATCTGATACCATGTGAAATTCAAATCACAGTAGGATCTACTAGCTAACGAATTCCTCACAAATCAATAATTTGGCTAAGTATGCAAGAAAACAGTGTAAAAGAGGCACAATATACACACACATTATGCAAATAGTTGTTATTCTATTACTATCCAACCCAGAAATGAGTTTTGAACATCATTATATAACATTTGGGAAAAATCGTGAGCCTTTGGAGGCATCAAAATGAGCTACAAGTGGCTAGCTTACATTGGAGCTCAACCCCCCCTAGGTTGACCAATAGTCTCCCAAATCACCTTAAAATGTAATGAATTCCTAATATGAACTTGGGATAGAATGGGAGGACATTAATGATGGTATCACATGAGTGGTGGAATATTTGGTGGAGTGTAGGTGGCCAAGTATAGGCCAAAACTTCCAAGGAGGAGGAAAAATGTCCACATTTAGTGCATGGGCACCTCAAGTCAAACTCAGATCCATAAATCAGGGAATAAGGGCATGCCTCAGGTGACTAGTGGTAATAAATGAGGGTGGTGGCCATAAATGAGGGCACCTTAACCACTATTTGACCAAAATTGGGCACCTAGGTAGTGGAATCAGTCATTAATTACCTAACAACCTTGGATAACCATCATTAACCTTTGCTTGAACCAACAGTCATTAATTTATCATCATGAGACTATGTTCCTAGGTGTAATAATGTTCTAACACCTAATATCTATGGTCTGATTGCAATGGCCCGAAGCTTATGTCAAGGGTCCATTTATTGGGAATATATGGTATTATAGTTGTAAAAGAAATAGAAAATAGCAATGTGTTCTTCAAGGCAATCATGTCATTTGTACACTCAAGGATATTTTTGATGAATATATTCATCAAACAAAAATTTAAGCAATGTTTGAATATTAAACCATGACCATAGATTTCCTATGTACTATGATTAGATCTTGCAGCTTGTAATGAGTCTATAAGCAGTATTCTTGGGTGTAATTGATGTTTGTTAAAACATTGTTCTAAAATTGCCATACCTGCACAGTAACCAACAGCAAGTCACTTTTGATTCTGGGCACTGTCCAATTTGTAATAGTCCTCAGGTGCTTGTCAATATTGTTCATATAGGAGTTGAGGAAGTCTCATATCCAACAAAATAAGCTGAAACATGATTGAAAACTGAGAAATTGGAATAAGCACCGACATGTGCAAGCGATAATCCGGAAGAGGTTGTAAAGCCAGATTTAGCATGACAATCAAGTTAATTTTAGGGGCATTTGAAAAGTCTAAAGGGTTCTACCATAACATATTATTGGATCATTCTCAGTTGTACCATTTTGGGTAATCCCATAAAACTTGTGTCACAACAATCTTAATGATTTTAGTTGAAAATTTGTTACAAAAATCCAAGATGGTATCGATGCATTTAGCAATTCGAAGGCCCTGATATTTCTAGTTTGAGAAGCATGCAATCAATTGGTTCACTTTGTGGTACTCAGTTGGAGATATGCTAAGTGGTTTCTACTAAGTGTATTATGGCTGAAAAAATGGTCTGGAAATCTTGGAAGCTTTGCCAAATGATTTTCCATGCCCTAATCTCTTCATAAATCGAATCGTAGTAAGCGTAATAAACTGTGTGAGCACTTGAAATTTTTAACCTAAAATTGTATAGTTTTAAGGTTGTATATATTTTTATCAGTGTTACACGGGTTTTTTCCATGCTTTATATGTAGCTAAGTAAAATTTTGATGAGTTCTTTCCAATTATTGTCAGGTAATGTGGAAAAAACATTTTCCTCCATCGAGATAAGAGGTATAGATGCAGCGAGCAAGTGTGACTCAAATACTTAGCCTCTAAATCATGGCCACTTAAGTGTAATACATCAAGTTACCTGAAATTAAGGTTGGACTAAGTAGTTCTTACTAGTCACTTGCGTTTTTTTTTATTATAATTGTTTGGCTGACATGGTTGTGTTGTATTTGACTTATTGTTGTGTAGAAATCATATTCTCCCATAAGACTGGTGTATAAGTGCAAAACAAGTACGCCATTGTTATCCATATTATTGCAATCCATGGTACACCATGTGATGATTGATGTTGTTTTTGTAATAACATAGTTCATTGTTTTATGTTATTTTTCAGCTATGAAAAAAAATACATTACAAGTAATAGAAGAAGAGCATATGCTTGAATCAGTACTAGTGAGAGTTTTTCCAAAGAATTTGTTAGTTTGACTGTTAGAGAAGCCAGGTGAAAGCTTATGCTAAGGAATGCCAAGAACATAATCTCTGAAATTATTCCTCTGTCAGTACAGGTGAGGAGGGTGATGCTCAACCGTCCATGCTTTGTACATATGCAAGATGGAAATTTTTCATTGTGGTACAATTTTCTCAACAATAAAATGGGAAAGTTAGATGAGGAAGAGATACGCAGATCCAAAATAGAGAAAAGAATAGGCATCTACATATTTGACAAGGAGGATTTTTCTACTTATAAAGAACCTACAAAATAATTGGGCCACTTAGTTGAGACTAATCTAGAGCTTGCAATTTCCAAAATAATGAGAACCAAAGGAAAGAGGTGCAGAAGAGTGGGTTTGGGATTGGGCTTATATCATTTGCAACACAAATTTCAACTTGCTTTTACATCTTTTCTTATAGTTGTTAACACAACACGTGGCAATAGCAATATCGGAGACATTGCCACCATATGGATCTTGTTATATAATAAGATAAACAAAACATTTTCCATTAAAAATAAAAAATAAGAAATAAATCGAAGTTTCAATATATACTATTGAAATTCCTATGTAAGCCCATTATGCCTCCTACTTGGAAGTTAAAATAAAGCGTGTAATTTAAAGTTATAATTATTTAAATATCAAATAATTATAAGTATCAAATAATATGTCAAACAAATTTAACCTATTTGTAAATTTATCAAATAATAGGTTAAATGTATTTAACTTATTTGTAAATTTAATTTTTGAATCAAACGTTAAATTGCAATTTGATCTATTTAATTTATGTAAAGGATTTATGTTAAATATTATTAAAAATCATATGATTATAAAAGATATGATTTTTTAAATATATTTGGAATGAAATAACTTTTATTTCTGCATATAAAAAATTACAATTTATTTATTAAAATTAATTATCTTCTTCAGAGATTCTAAAGGCCTTGTCATACATTGCTTCTTCATGTTTGGGTTCATAGATCCCATTGATCCTTTAAATGATACATTGAGTATCTCAGTGTGTGTCATGGTTTCATACCAAAATTACATATGACCAGAACTTTGCGATTCTATCACATAAGTATAAATAAAAAAACATTCAATTTTTTTCTCATAATACAAGAAAATAGGTACCACCTCAAAAAAATTGATTTTGCATTTAATTCCTATGCCGAAGGAAAATAAATAGGAGTGTTCTTAATCTATCAACTTGTAAATGAGAAACCTTGTCATCCAGGATGAGGTCCTGGTTCATGCTCCATTATGGTGTCATTGTCCTATTCCCACAAATGTTAGTTTCTATCTCTCTCATGAAGCCCATCTGATCTTCTAGAGAATTTCTCTCTTTAAATTTATGCTGAAAATTTGACTTCTGAAACAAACCTACATTTTGAATCAATTGATCATATATGGTCTGCAAATGAATGTTCTTTGGTGATCTCTTCAGTTTCATCTAGTCCATCAAAAGCTTCGAATCACCCAAAAGATGTATAATCTATACTCCCTTTGAAAGAGCAAGCAACACAACTAACTTTAAAGACGCCAATTCAGCATGGTTGTATGTGTTCAATCCCACACCTGTAGAAAAATTTATCCAATGATGATCTGGAAAGTAGATAATACCGCATGCACCTCCCTTGGTAGGCATTCCCTATGATGCCCCATCAAAGTATGCCCAACAACCAGTTTTGTCAATAACCTCCTCTTCCACTCTTAGAAACTTTGGACGCCCATCATCTTATGGGAATCAACTAAGAATTGCCGGACTTTTAGAATCATAAATAGCGGGTGCATTGACCACTTCATTAAAAATACCATTGTTCCTATCTAGCCAGGATCCCCAAATCAATAAGTCTAGGTGCAATGACCACTTCATTAAAGATAACATTGTTCCTAGGAATCCTGTAGATCCAATCCATTCCAAACAAAAAGCATCCCTTTCACCTGTGACACATGATCCCACATCTTCTTCATATATGGGCATCAAATGAATAGATGCTCTATGGATTCATTAGCAACCTTACACAAGGGACACCAGCCAGGTCCAATCCAATATCTCTTAATCATGACATTCCAAATAGGCACTTTTTGTAAAATACCAGCCATAAAAAAAAAACTTGACTTTGAGAGGGAATTTTAGCTTCCAAATCACAAGAATCCCCCAGGGTGGCTCAGTAAGGTATTCCTCTTCACAAATTAATCTATATCTTAAACTAGGAGTATAAAAACCTCCCTCTACATTTCTGGACTAGGTCAATTCGTCCACCTTATCCACTAATCGGATCGGATATGACAATCATGGAGGTCCTTCATGTAATTTTTCCATAGGGTATTATCTTCATTGAAAAAATCCAACACCCTAGCACTGAGCCAGTCTTGTCTCACAAGGGAAGAATTAGTTGCATCACTAATATGACTTCAAAACAATAGACCATGTTCCTTGAGAGTCTCAATCATGTTTGGAGGAAGCATGTGTGCACCAGTGCTATCAATCCATGGATCATGTCCAAGATGCAGCCCTATACCATTCCCCACTTTCCAAACAAGCCAATCCCCAATCACATCAAAAATAGAAATTAAAACCCTCCACATAAGAGAGATCTTCCTGAAATATTTATCCCTCGATGTGAACCATTCTTCTATAGTAAGGGGAGAAATGTATTTCCAATAGATGTGTGTTATTCCAACGACATTCATTGGCTCATTCATGATATGGATGGTACATGCATGTACTACCAATAGCATTCCAATATCTTAACTTTTTCATGTGAACCTAGTTTTGGCTCTTTATTGCATTGTCTAAAGCAGTCTAGTTGTTGAATTTCAAGCCTTGACTTCCTCACCATCTTTTGTGGCACTACCTCTTTGACTTGAAAAGACTTTATTTCAATTTATCTTCCACGTGCCTTGTATTCAAATTGCTACATAATTTGTGAGATAAAGGATTAATTACTTTGGTTTTCGGTTTTCACAATCAAGAAAAGAAACATTGCATTTGCATGTAAAAGGAGGTTGTATTTTTGGGATTTGGGCATATTGGGTTTTTTTTGGTCAATTCGTTGTATTTTAGAGTTTATTGGTAGATTGTTTTCTATATTTCTTCATTGTCGAGTATCTAATTTCCATCTCATTTGATGCATTGCAAAGAGCATTTCACTCTCTTTCCAACAAGTTGTTGTACACCACTTTGATTTTCCTCTTTGAGATTCTTCATTATTCTCATGAGATGAATAAATATGTATTGATTCCTCAATTGTACATGGCTACCTATCATGGATATTTGTTTGTCAAGACCCATATCGAGTATTTTTGTCTATGAAGGCATTTATATGGTACCTCTCATTCTGTATCTTTGACTAGTGGATGGTGTGCCACTCATGCAAATAGTATTAGAGTGTCACCGTGCATATGTCTCCATAATGTGACCATCCTTGTTTTTCAATGAATTGGAGCTAGCATTTTGGAGTGTTTCTTTCTTATGTCGTTTGGCATCATTTCCACCTTTAGTTTGTACCTCCATACTTCTACAATCATTTCTAACATCCATTTCCATCATCTTATTCACCCAAATTATTATTGTGGGGGGGATGGTAAGCAATGCTTCCTTAGGCGATTATTTTTCATTATTTTGATCAAAATCAACCTTCATCAGAGTGAGCCTCGTACATAACACCGATTCTTATTTTGACTAGGTAGCAACCGATGCATCCTGACAAGATGGATTGGTGTCAATAGGGACACTCATTTTGTAGTATTTTTCGCGATTGTACATGAGTACCTAATCAAGCCTTTTGTGCTAGGACTCATTTTAGAGGATTGGTTTATTTGGGGGTGGGAGGTGCATTCAATTCTTATTACCTCGAGAGTTTGAAAATTTGTTGCTTGGCTCGCTCTTTGTGAGATCATTTTCAATATCATCTCTGGTGCCTTTTCAACATTGTTGACTATCTCTCTTTTGGGGAGGGGTTTTTTTCTTATAGGTTTTCTCATTTTCTCCATTTATGAAAATTTTGTACTTGGGTGCCTAAGCAAACTTCATTACCAAGACTCGACTATTCTTATGTTTAATCCCTATGTTTCATTTAAGGGAGGGTGTTAGTGTACATACAACTAGTTAAGCTTACATAGACTAACTAATCCACCAAGTTGGTATGTTTAAAGTTAGTATATCATCAAATTATGAGCCAAGGATTTCCATATTTATTATAAATAAACCAAAGTTCCTTTTATAATAAACAATAAATCTAAATACACATATTTAGTGTTAATTTATTTATTTCTTAATATTAAAACTCATTTATAATACAAATTGATCCATCTCCAATTTATATATAATCGAGATGAAGATAGATACTCGAGAAAATATATTACACAAACTATTAAAACACATTTATATGATTGATTTAGGTCAAAATAATTGATTTTTTTATTAGAGGTTAGAGTTGTAAAACTAAATATTATTGACGCCTCGTTATTGAGGCAAACTTTTGAGCTTGTAATTTCCTTATAAACCATGTTGCAATGCGATGGATAATGTCTTTGACATCACAAGATATTATGTTCGTAGAATCATAGAAGTATGGATGTATCTACAAATCATGTAAATCAAATAAAAGTAGGGGTGGATTTATAAAGAGAAGGACAATGTTTTTGATATCATAAGATATTATGTTCATAAAATAAGAGAAGTATAGATGGAGAGATGTTTAACTCCTTCTGTGCTTATTTTGGAGTTGATATTTGTCTTTTTTAAGAAATAATAAAATATTATAAAAATAACATGTAGATTATTTAAAACATTTACAACCACATATATATAAAAACTATACAAATTAGATAAATTAAAACACTTCCTCAACATTTGTACTCTAAATAAAGATTTATATTTTAAGAAATTTGATCCTTCTCAATGCTTAGTAAATCTCTTTAAGATGAATATATACTAATTATAGTAAAGTAGAAATACATCTATAAAAAAAATACAATGAGAACAAT
Source organism: Larix kaempferi (assembly GCA_027924585.1). Lineage (NCBI taxonomy): Eukaryota > Viridiplantae > Streptophyta > Pinopsida > Pinales > Pinaceae > Larix > Larix kaempferi. The sequence continues at coordinate 9,463,995 of BSBM01000314.1, forward strand.
TATTATTAAAAATTATATGACATGGCAATTTCTAAATACAAAGACAACACGAGCTTAGTCAATATCAATGTCATTTATACGCAGTCACAGCGTCCAAATGTGCTCAGAGTGCCACCTACGACTCCATTAAAAAAGAGCTATACAATGTTTAATATTCTTTAATAAAATAGAGAGTGTGTTTGCAGATGGAGTTCCGTTAAAATAAGAGGTTTTCTTTATGTAAATTTGTGTGTCACTATGTGCATATTATGTGTCACGTTAATTATGATGTCAATGATATTATGTCGAATCTTGAATTTAATAGTGTAGCTTCACATGCCCGTAATTTTGGGCTTTATTGTATACTTCTGTATTGCTTGGATCTTTGTTTTTATTTTCTATGTTAGCCCCACTAAACACGTTGATTTCAGGTACTAGAGACATGAAATGGCAGGGATTTGGTATGTTAAGAAATACAATGTCAAAAAGGTTCACCCTAATTCAATCGCTATAATCCAGTTCTTGTAACTATAAATAAGTTGGTGTGTGAGCCAAGTTCAAGTATAATATATCCAAGTGGTAACCAAACCTATTTTAAAATCACTTTTAGAGAGGACCGTATAGTTAAGACTTGGAGTAGGTATGTAAAGACAAGAGATCCACCTCACCAAGAGGAACGAAAAGTTAGGTTTACTCATAAAAACATAATTTTATTGTATTCATAGAAATGATAACCCATCTTATTATGACAATGCATAATATTATTGTATGACAATGCATATTATTATTGTATTAGATTTACTCATTAAAACATAATATTATTGTATTAATAAAAATGATAACCGATCTTGTTATGACAATGCATAATATTAATGTATTAATGGAAATGATAACTCATCTTATTATCACAATGGAAAGAAGGATGAATGTTTGAAACAACATTGGACATTAAGAAGAAAATACTAACCAAAGGGTACTGAAGATAATGAGAGTAGGAATGAAAAACTATAATTTAGGTTTTAAATGAAATATAAAATGAAATACACTAACATGTTTTTCATATATATTTATTAGAAATATAAGGAATTTCTAAAAGTAGATATCACCACTTTAATTGTGGAGTCATTCCACTTTGTATGTTGTTCTTGATCTGTTATGTCCAAAATTTTCTTTCAAAAGCACTTTCTTTTTTTATTTGGTTATTTGTTTAAAATTCCTTTTACCACGTAAATGGTGATAAATTTGGTTGAAAGACCATATGACTAGGTGGCAAGTTGAGAGTGGAGTTGCATTGTTGAGCATGAAATTTGCTTAAAACTCTTCCCACCAAGTAAAAGGTAATGGATTTTATGGAAAAAGCAATATAACTTGGTGAAAAAGATCATGGTTGAGAATGTTCACATCCTTAAGTAGTGTATGCATTATTAAAAATTATAAATACAAATGATGAAAGTGTAATATATACATAATTAATCTATAAGGGATTTATTTTGTTACATTCATTTATAAAAAGGTTTCTTTTTTATGTGTGAAAGATCATGGTTGTGAATGTTCACATCGTTAAGTAGTGTATAAATTATTAAAAATTATGAAAGTGTAATATATACATAATTAATCTATAAGGGATTTATCTTGTTGATCAATATTTTATTACATTCATTTATGAAAAGGGTTTTTTTTATGTGTGAAAGATCATGGTTAAGAATGTTCACATCCTTAAGTATTGTATGAATTATTAAAAATTATAAAGATAAATGATGAAAGTGTAATATATACATAATTAATCTATAAGGGATTTATTTTGTTGATCAATATTTTATTACATTCATTTATGAAAAGAGTTTTTTTTATGTGTGAAAGATCATGGTTGAGAATGTTCACATCCTTAAGTATTGTATGAATTATTAAAAATTATAAAGATAAATGATGAAAGTGTAATATATACATAATTAATCTATAAGGGATTTATCTTGTTGATCAATATTTTATTACATTCATTTATGAAAAGGGTTTTTTATATGTGAAAAATAAGTTCAACTAGGTATTGGGGGCACATGGAGTAGGGTATGGGGAGTTTATATGTAATGAGGAGTATAAAAAAGAGTATATGGTAAAAATAAGGAATATCTCATAAAAATAGGGTTTAAAATTGGAAATATGTATTGGAAGGGGGCTAAACAAAAGGATTAGGTATTTATCAATATATACTGAAATTAGGGTTATTCTTTAATATTCCATGATAGAAAGCATTAAGGTATAGTTTCATTGAGTGAAGACACCCATGAACCAATCACACATTACAACATACTAGCTCATCATATGATATATGATACTTTGAACAACAAGGCAAGTACTAATCACTATGACTTCTCTATCTTATTTTTATAGATATGATGTTTACATATTAAAATAATTAAGTATAATGTCTATTATTAATTATGTTAGAGGCTTTTGTAATGATGGCAGAGTTTTGATTGTATATAAAGTATTTTCTTTTGTTTTTTAATGGTAAATAGATTTAATGATAGATATGTTTATTTATTTTTATGAAGTTTGATAATAAGTATTCTGATTATTTAACATGTCAAATAATATGATTAACCATTTTTAATGAGGAAAAGCTTTAGTTTAAAAAAAAAAAAATTTATTTTAAAAATATTTAAAATCAATTTTTATAATAAATAATGTTGTGGTGGTTTTTAAGCAATTTTATTGAATAATCATTCTAATTATTTGTTTTTTTTAAATTATTCTAATTATTTGTTTTCCTAAGTTGTTTGGAAAATTATTAATATTATAAAGTTAAATATTTAAATTATCTCACCATTAGATTGATGTTTTGGAAAATTATTAATATTATAAATTTAAATATTTAAATGGTCTCACCATTAGATTGATGTAATGCTAGATAATTACGAAGTTAAAATTATTCATTATTGAAATTGATAAATTAAAGTGTTTTAATAAAATCCTTTGAAAAATAATAAAATTAATTTTTCTAATAAATATTTTAAAAAATAAAAGTGTTTTTTAATAATTTAATTTACTTTAAAATATCTTTAATTTTTAAGAATGTTATATTATTATTTTAATGTATTTAATGTGATGTGATACTTTTGGAATTTAGTGTTTTATGCAAAGTTAGTGTTAAGGAAAAAATAAAATAAATATTATTAAATAGAGAAATTTAAAATTTTAAAGAAAATATTATTAATTATATAGATAATTTTTAAAATTGTATATGATTGTTTTAATAATTTTAAAATAAGATTTAAATTTTTTTTGTATGGCTTATATAAGGTTGTCTTCTTTATATAATAAAGGTATTTGTTAGACAATTTTTAAAATATTATAGATAGATATAATTTGTTATCTATAAAAATAATAAATAATAAATATTTTTAATAATTATTATTATGTATAGTTTGGTTGTTTGAATTTCGAGTAATCAAGCTATTCTTTTAAGTAATTATTTCAATCCTAAGTATTTTTGGTTAGACAAAGACTTTGAGTTAGGTACTAGGTATAAAAGAAGTTCTAAAGATCTAAGTGAAAATGTATTCGGTTGTGAACAGGTGAAATTTGTTAGTGCTCAAGATCTTATCATTTGCAACCGTTTAAAAAAATGGTCAAATTCTAGTTGAATGACTTGTATTCACGTGCTAGGTAGTAGTGTGGTAGATTATGCTATATATGATATCCCTTTATACAACAAATTAATATATTTCGACATTTTCAATGACCATGAGCTTGAATTTGATCATATGCCTTTAATTATAACTCTCACTATTGCCATGCATAGCGATCCCAAAGAGGAAAACCATCACTGCCAAAAGCACCCGATCTTCAATAAAAATAAAGCTGACTTTTTTTTCCATGACTTAAAAAGTAATTTGTTTCATTTATCTAGTATGGAGAATATAGAAAATCTATACCATAATTTTACTACAACCCTCTCATCGTCCATTAACAAGTTCTCTATTGAAGTCTTGGCTTAAATGAGAGATAGTAGAGCCAACCCTTGGTATGATCAAGAGTGTAAAGATGAAAGAAAAGAAATTAAGCAAGGTACTGCAAAATCGATAAAAATGGACAAGATAAATCACTACAAAGCCATAATTAAAAGAAAATAAAGACACTGTCTAAGTAAAAGACAGGAAAATCTCTTACACCTCTCTAAGATGGCTCCTAAGAAATTCTAGAGGAAAATTCTAACTCGCAAAACAAAAGAAGATAACAACATTGCTTTAAAAGATTGGAATTCCTATCTTGAAAAGCTTTATGAATCCCCAAATATCAGAGATAAACATTCAAACCCTTCTTACAACAAAAGAAGTTTTCTCGTTAAATGACATAAATTTCAGTTTTAAGCGCTTAGCAAATGGAAAATACAAATACATTGAAGGCTACCAAGCAAAAAATATTAAAAATTAAGGGGTCGGTCCTCATCCGGCACATCCACAAACTCTTTAATCTAGCAGTGAAGCAAGAGTTCCCCACACGTTAGACTTAGAGCCTCATTATTCCTATTTCCAAAAGTGGCAATAAAAATAACCCCTCTAGTTATCAGACCATTATGATTAGCCCCTCTTAGCTAAGTTATACAATATTATCTTAGAAAAGAAGATCAACGAATGGCTAGAAATGGAAGGTAAAGGGGATAAGGCCACGCAGGTTTTAAAAGGAATCATTCAACCATGGACCACTTCGTTATGCTTAGGATCATTGTAGAGGAATGCTGTAATAATAAGTTTGACCTTTTTTGTTGCTCAAAAGTGGATTTTAGAAAAGCTTTTGATACGGTGCCTAGAAATAACCTGTGGAATAGGCTAGAGGAGCTTAAGGTTCCTTTTGAGTTGAGATCTACCACGATAAGGTTATACGAAAAGGTCATTGTTATGTTTAAGAATAATGAGGGGTGGTCAATGGATATAAAGTGTAATATTGGAGTTAAGCAAGGATGCTTCCTCTCCCCTACCATTTTTGGTATTTACATTGATAAACTAGAATGGTGTTTAGAAGAAGCAGGTTGCGTAGGCACAATCTTGGCTAGGATAGCTATCATCCTCCGACTTTATGTTGATGATATTGTTCTTATGGCAGGTATCCCTCTGATCTCAATAAGCAATTAAGAATTCTGAAATTTTTTTGTTGTAACATGGGTATGACATTTAACACCCGCAAGACAAAAGTTATGATTATAAAATCTAAGAAAGGCACCCATGCCAATTTTATTTATGATAATAGAAAATTGGAGGATGTGACTTCTTACAAATATCTCAAAATTGATATTCATCACAAGCTCAATTGGAACTATAGCATTGAGAAAATGATTAATGGAGGGTGGAAAGCTTATTTTGGTCTTGAAAATAATTGTAAATCAGCCAACCTAGTCATGTGGGATAAAAAGATGTTCCCCTTTGAAAATCTTGTCATCCCCATTATCTTGTACAGTTGTGAAGTATGGGGGTACAACATTTCTAGAGAATCTTGGAGGAAGATTGAGCAAATGCAAAAGCAGTTTATAACTTATAACCTCAAAATTAAAATCAATACGCCTTATTCTATTCTACTCATACAAGTGGATCTTCCCCCCATTGAGAGCATGGCTATGACTAGGTACCTAATGTACAAGCGCAAGATAAATAACATGGTAGACGAGAGAATTCCTGAAATTGCTTTAAACTCAAGTCAAAACCAACTACATCTCAACTTGGGTTGGTGTAAAGATACCATGGCTTGGTTAAACCATTGGGGTATTGATGATAATGACACTTTGCAAAAAATCGATAATGTCAAAAATATTTTTACTTCTAAGTTTAAAGAGAAATTGTCGTGCGAAGAAAATTTAGCACTTAAGAGAAAATTAAAATAATATAAGGAGGTCATTAACCCTAATTTGGAAGATCAAAAGTGTCTCTTGGTAGTAACTAGTTCAAGGAAGAAAATTAATATAGCCAAGATTAAAACGAATTCTCATGAGCTCCATAGCGAAACAAGGCATTGATCTATTCCTAAAACTCCGTGGACAGAAAGTGTTTGCCATCTTTACGAGTCTATGAATGTTGAGGATGAAAATCATTTTCTCTTAGAGTGCCCCACTTACATGCACATTATAACTGAGTTTCATAGTATTTGCTACAATACAAACCTTTCTAACCTCCTAACTTGCCAAAACTATAATGAGCTCGAAAAGCTTCTTACCAAACTTTTTGATAAACCAAAGTTAGTCTCTGTATACATTAATAATCATCATCAACATAACAAAATAATTTGATAATTCAAAAATTAATATATTATTGCCAACAAATTATTACATATAACAATATTTTTCTTAAATTTATTTAATTTTTTTATATAATAAACCGCTAAAAATTTAAACAAAACGTTTTCCGTGAAAAAAATAAATTTGAAGCAAGTTTCACTATATACTATAAAAATTCCTATGTAAGGTCATTATCCCTCATACTTTGAACTTAAAATGAACCACGTCCTTATTTACCATGTTATTATTTAAACATAAAATAAAAATCAAATAGTGAACAACATTTCAAACTTGAAGTTAAAAAAATCATGTACTTTTCTACCATGTTATTATTTAAATATCAAAAAATAATCAAATGGTGAACAATATTTCATAGATTAAATTTATTTACTTAATCTATTTGTAAATTTAATTTGTATTAAGAAATTAAGTTGTAATATGATATATTTATTTTATCCAAAATCATTTAGAATAAATATTATTAAAATAAATATGATTAAAAAAATATTATCTTTTTGAAATACCATAAAATCAACTTTTAATTTTATATTAAAACTTAAAACTACTTTTATTAAAAAAACCAAAACATATACCTACGATTAAAAAAATATTATCTTTTTGAAATACTATAAAATCAACTTTTAATTTTATATTAAAACTTAAAACTATTTTTATTAAATAAACCAAAACATATACCCAAAACTCTAACATATGTAAAAGTGAAAGGTTACTCTTTTAAAAACTACACTTAAAAAAAAACAAAACGCCTTCGAAACTCCATGATGCTTCCATATTTTTAATAAGTTAATACCATTTTGTTCTTTGTCCCAAAAGACCTCAGGTAAAGTCGTTCGTACGTTTCTTTTCCTTTTTCACGGTAAACCCAATCAATAGAAAAAGTCGAATAGTCGCTTTGCTATGGATCCCACCCTGTATACAATAATACAACCATGGCAGGCAACTTTGCAGTCAATGAAATCCCTGTGCCCGCTTGCGGAATTCTCTGGTAGAGTCTTACACGTGTTGAGAATTGAAGACGGTGAGTTGTGTTGTAAAATCCCACCCGTACAGACAATATTATTAGACTTTAAAAGTAAGTGGACTAATGTTAAGGAGATTTTGATATTATAATGACTTAGGATAAAAGTTATTCCTTAAGTAAAGTTTAAGATTTTGATATTATAATGACTTAGGATAAAAGTTATTCCTTAACTAAAGTTTAGGAAATTAATGGAAATTTTGATGGAGGACAGAGTTTCATAAGTCAAAATTCCAAGAACTTAGTTGTCATGGGTTTAAGTTTTTTTTATTTCTCTCGAGCATCTTCTACGGTTTGAAAGCTTAGACATGGACGGTACCAACGTGATATTGCTAGTTGGGCTTGGCCATCAATAGCAAGTATCATCTAGACTATACCTTATCGAAACCAGCTTGACCAAACATGCTTTAGACACCATCGAGATGTGCGGAATGCAAGTGCTCATTTCACTGTAGACGATGTGCCAACAACATCACCGTCACCCAACCTTAGACAACACAGCCTGTCGTATTGCCACCCCCGAGCCAACACTTGAACGACCAACGACCTACCAATCTGTGCAACCCATGCTCAGCTAGTATCAATCCTTGAGGGTGTTGTCCTTGCAACTTGCCACGTCCAACCACATGCTAAGTGGATGTGTCTCCGTAGCTTCCATCAACGCATATTGATCTAATTGGTCATCACGCTACACACGTAAGGTACTTGTCGCATCATCCTCCGTTGAGACTGCTACTTAAAGTCTCGCCAGTTGCCTCTTCCTACTCGAGTCGACATGATCCTTGGTCCTCCTAGCGATCAAACACACTAATACACCGTCACTCCAACCAACCGTGGCTGCCAAGGCTACCCAAATTATTGTGAAATGCAGAGTCGTGACATTAGTTCCTTTAAACCGCAAACGTTTTCAAAATCTCGAAGGTTATTTAAAACCTTGAAAAAACCTGAAATAATATGCAACTATGCCGCTAATAAGGCTAGGATTGAAGTGAGCAAATTGAGAAGTCATGAGCCCACCACCCATGTTCTCATGGAAGCTTTAAGGCGTGCCTTACCATGGCTTATCATGTCCATAAAACTACACTGACCATGAAATGAAAGGGGAATTTCTGAAAGCACAGGGAAGGCTATATTTGCAGGTTGTTCTCTGGTTTTTTCCTTCACCGGCATTTTGGGATCATAACAAAAATGAAGCTGGAGACTGTGCTGCTGCTGTGTTTAATGTATTGGGCGTTCGCTGATGCAGAATGTCCGATGGATCTCCACTATGTCCGTCAATGGCGGTGGGACAAGTCTTCCTGTGAATCTCACATTAGCAACGGCAGTGATAGCCCATGCTGCCAGACATTGCTGAGCTTGTTGGGTGTAGGATTAGCTCAGTATTTGAGAGATGAATCTATGTTCGAGCTTCCCAACAATGCCTCTGCCGTTGCCTGTCTCGGGCTATTTCAGCAACAGCTTGAATCGTTGTCTCTGTCGCCAGACTTGGTGTCAATCTGTTGGCAGAATAATACGTCCGGGTTTATATCGAGCCCACTCCTGTGCGCTGGAATAAAAACCAAGCAGGATTGGATGCACAAACTGGGGACTACTCCGCTGGATTCTACCTGCAATGGCGATCTCTCGGATCTGGCCGCCTGTCAGGCATGCAAGGACAGCGGAGACATTGTTCACAAAGAGCTGGTAGACTTATACAAAAACTTAACAAGCGGCGCAACCAGTAAGATATGCTACTATTTCACGGTTCTGTATGCCGCTGGAGTGGCTAATGAAATCGGCCCTAAGAGCAGAAGTACTGCTAAGTGTATCCTCCGCGTTCCCTTCGTCAAATCTGCGTCGCATATTGCCCGAGGTTTGGCCTACGGTTTCATGGCCGCAGCTGCAGTTCTCTTGCTATGCGCTCTCGCGCTTTTCTACCGTCTGTGGGTGAAGAGGAGGAATCGTAAGGCTGTGCACAGGGGATTCGTGAGACGCAACGAGGAACTTTTGAAAGCATCCGTAAAACCCAACACGGGGGCTGTTTGGTTCGGTATTCAAGAAATCAAGACCGCTACTGATAATTTCAGCGACGCCAATCTTATCGGCCAAGGGGGTTTCGCTACGGTGTATAGAGGATCGCTACCAGATGGTCGGCAGATCGCGGTGAAGAGGATCAAAAACTGCACTCCAGAAGGCGATTCTGAATTCCTGAACGAAGTGGAGGTCATCAACAATATCAGGCACAGGAATCTGGTCGTTTTGAGAGGCTGCTGCGTGGCCAGCGACGAGAAGGAAGGGCACCAGCGGTTTCTGATATACGATTATATGCCCAATGGAAGTCTGGATGAACATATTTTTGGAGGAATCTCCAAGGTCCGGTCATTAAGCTGGCAACAGCGCCGGAATATCATACTGGGGACTGCGAAGGGGTTGGCTTATCTGCACAACGGTATCGAGCCTGCGATTTATCACAGAGACATCAAAGCGACAAACATTCTGCTAGATGATGATATGAATGCTCGTGTGGCTGATTTTGGATTGGCAAGAATCATGACTAAAGAAGGACAATCCCATATCACCACGAGAGTAGCAGGAACGCACGGCTACTTGGCCCCAGAATATGCTCTCTACGGTCAACTCACAGACAAGAGCGATGTGTACAGTTTCGGCGTTGTGGTTTTGGAGATCATGAGCGGCAGAAAGGCTCTGGATGCAGCTGCGTATTCGGAGTCCCATTATCTTATCACGGATTGGGCTTGGACGATGGTAAAAGAAGGCAGAATCAGTGAAATAATAGACGAGAGAATCCGGCAGAACGGAGCCGAGAGCATGATGAAAAGGTTTGTTTTAGTGGGTATTCTGTGCGCACATGTTATGGTGGCGTTCAGACCTCGAATGATGGAAGCTGTGAGGATGCTGGAGGGTGACGGCGAGATTCCTGAAATTCCAGACAGACCTTTGCCGCTTATGCTGCATGGTCCGCCTCTTTTAGACCAGTTGAACGATTCTTTCCTATTTTCCAGTAGCATTTCTGGGCCTTCCTTCAGCGGATGTAGGTGACCGCTTTTCTTCCATTAACATATCATACAGTTGAGTTTTGTGAAGTGATTTGTATTATAATGTCCAGGATATGATCAGTTTGAATTTATGTTTTTAGTTGGCAAGCAAACTCGTTGAGGTTGTAACAGGGTGGGAACCGCGTGATGTTGATATGTGAATCTGCGCTTCCTGAAAAAGGAATGTCAATGTAATCTATGGCTGCACGTTCTCCCTGTGCCTGATACATTTATGGCTGTCGGCGATATTGATAAGATCTAGCGGTATATCGAATTTGAGCATAAAATATTTGTTTAGTCGATGATCAATCACTTATTTCCAATTGGCTTGATGGCCTACATGTTCATGGGTTCATGGGTACCACTTACACTATGTAAGAGGCTTTCATAATTTGAATTTTAAACGCCTAGCGTTTAAGCAGTAGGGATATGGCCTACAGGTTCATACCTACCCACTTACAGTTAGATCGAGGCGTTTCATGATTTGCATTATAAATGCCTGGGGAGTTTAAAGGAGTAGGAATATGGCCGACATCTTCATGCTTACAAGTTACACTTTAATTATTTTTTTTTTAATTATTAATTATTTTAATATTTTAAAATAAATTAATGAATAAGGTTAAGTGTAGATTGGGTAGTTGGGAGGAATATTGTTATCTTTTCTATTTAGATTTAAATTTTACTTTATGATATTTGTTCATTAAAGTTAATGGATGTAGCCTTCTAACAATTAGTAAACCATCATTTAAAAAAAATTATAATTTTTGTATTAATTATTATTAGATTATAAATAATTTATATATAAAATATACAAAACAATATTGTCTTTACAATGAAAATAAATTATTTTAAATTACAAAAAATAAAGACACTCTTGCCTAAAGTTATCTATTCGAAAATCTATTAAAAAAGAAGTTACAAAATATAAAAATTTAAACAATATTTTCATATCTTAATGAAAATCACCAAGGATATGAAAATCACTACAAAGCACCGAGGATTTTTCTACATTGACGTTTGGAAAAGAAAGTCAAAAGTGTCCTGTATGTCCTTATCATAAACATATATAATTGCCGAAACCCTCATCCACACTTTCAATCCTCGCTTTCTTTTCATGATCCCAATGTCCAAAATTCTGGTTTCTTACATAGTAAGGGTAATACTTTGATGCTTCGACTATAACACTTTCAAATATCCTTGTGAATACTTCTATTATAATTTGATTTTGAAATGTTAATTATAAAAAATTTAGTTTTTATAAAATTAAAAAATAAAATTTATTTTGATTATATTTGAAACAAAAATAATTAATTTGTTTGCTTATTATTTTTATATTAAAAAATATAAATTATAAATTATAAAAAATATTTTACATAATTTAATTTTTGATACTTAATTGTTAAGAATATAATAAGTGATTAAATTTTACTTAATATTCAATATTTTTGTCATTTTTTATGTTTCTCATAATAAGGTGCCCTAGGTTCAATTCTTCTTAAGGATGAGTTAATTAAGAGGAAATACCCAAAATCGAGTTAGTTAAGAGTTGGTGTGACTTATATATATTTTTAATAATAAATAATTAAGTTTTCAATATTTATATTTTAAATGCCAAGTAAAAATAAATAATAAGTAGACTTGATTGTGGGGAAAAGTCGATAATTAAGTCCATTTAGATGAGTCTTTCAATTCCCCTTAAGGATGAGCTAATTAAGAAGAAATACCAAAAATCCAATTAGTTAAGGGTTGGTGTGCCCCATATATTTTTTAATAATAAATAATTAAGTTTTCAATATTTATATTTTAAGTGCCAAGTAAAAATAAATAATAAGTAGCCTTGATTGTGGGGAAAAGTCCATGATTAAGTCCATTTAGATGAGTCTTTCATAAAAACATGTAATGGCTCGCAAGAATGACTCCCGCAATAATGAAGGGGGAGGAATAATCTATTTTTTTTAAGTGAAGCAAGAGAGACAACAAGAATAATTGAGAAGAAAGGATTATGCATCCTTCATATCAAATGGAGTAATGGACTTGAGAGACAAATGTAAGCCATGTTTTTCCATCTCCACCAAAAGCCTCCCAATGGGGAGGTATGATCCAAAAGAGGATCATTAAGAAAATGAAATGGTTTATTTATGAATTACTACAGGTGTATAAGAATATCAATTTTATGGCAAAACTGAGAAGTGGAGTACCATGATACATAGTTGCTACAAAAGCAGTAGAGAGCTAACATTAGTTTTGTATTATTCACATAACATGAGCATATGAAGTCTGATGAAGACTAAATTTGAACTGGAAACGCAACATGGGTAAGCCCTAGGACTACACCTCACCTGAAGAAATAAGATATTTGATCAACCGGGCATTATTCCCCTCCACTCTACTGTGGTGGCATTAGAGATCCTTATGAATTAGTGACCTTAAGAAGTTCCTTCCTATTGGGTTGGACATTCTATTTATAAATAAGGTTATTCATTATATACCGTAGATACAAGCTTGTAGCTTAGGATCTCATTTATAGAAGTTTGATGAGGATGTCTTGGTATGGGTGACCTTTTTGGATGTTTTGGTACAAACCTAGAAAATGATGATTGATGTTAACCGATTCATGTAGCTAATCTCAATTCCACTTTTCCACGTTTTTGGATGTTTTGGTACAAACCTAGAAAATGATGATTGATATTAACCGATTCATGTAGCTAATCTCAATTCCACTTTTCCACTCTTGTAATGTAATATTTTTTTAATTTGATATTTTAAAATAAAACTTATAATTTTTTTATAAAAAATTATGATTATTAAATTGGGTTTTTTAAGTTTTAAGTTATTTTAAAATGATTCACATTACTTAATTATGCAAAGATAACATATAAATAAATAAAAATTAAAAAAAATTGAATTGATCTCTTCGTCATATTACTATTTTATTAAAATATTGTGAACAATGCAATCGGAGTTTCAATCTATTTAGCCATTTTAAAGTTTTGTTATAATCGTGACCTCCGAGTAAAGCATAATCATAACCAAAATTTATACCAAATTAAAAAATATAGCTTTATGTAATATAATAGTATGTCAGATACAACAAATTCCAATATGTAAAATAAGAAGAGCTGTGAAGAACAAAGAACAAGATGTTTTATTTATTTAAAAATGTGGAAAATCATAGTTGTCAATTGTTCCATATTCCATACTCCACTCAAAACATATACAAACGACAATATATTTTTCCACTCATGCTGGACACACAAGTTTACATTATTTTTAAGTGAATAAAGTAGGATGCGAGGGCAGTGAATGTTGAATGACTTATTATATTTTGATAATAAAATTTGTCATAATTTTTGAATAAATACAATATCAATTAAATTAAGAAAACTGGCGTAAATGGAAGTGAGGAAAGGGAATTTGGGGTGGATTCCTTTTAAAGATAAGTATTAGAAAGAAGTTGCAATCGAAATATTTTCCATTTATTATTATTATTATTAAATTCCTGCATTTAAGTTATAGGGAAATCTCTTGTGACCATCAAGAGAGCTTTTTGCACACTTGTTAATATGTTTGGTCACTATGCGTGATCGAGATGCGTGATCGAGGAGGTTGCGAAATCTATTATTATTATTATTAAATTAATTAACAAAAATTTTAATATTAAATTATTTATATCAAGTATTTTCAAAATTTAAATGATATTAGCTTGTATTTAAGATATCAACTTGGTGTATGAAACCTTTTTGTTTGTGGGATAAGAGACCCCTTTTACATAATAATTTAACTATTAAAGTCTACAAAGGTGTGCATATCATATCCCCTCTATATTCAAACATGTGAATTCTTATTCCTACGAGAACTCAACATTATTCTCATTGTTCTTGTTTTTTGGGGGGTCAATTTTAGTAGCCGTTTTTACCTCCATTTCATAAAGTTTGTATACTGGTAGCACCATTTTTCATTTTGAGTCTTTTTTTGAGATTTTGAAACTTCATGGTAATAAGAAAACTATAACTTTTATTTACAAGGGCATTTTTTCAAAGTTTACAAAAGAAATACATTTAGTAGCTAGTTATAATTCAAAAATACATACATTTTTGAATTTTTTTTAAATTTAGAAGCTAGTTAGAATGAAAAATATATAATTTTGGAAGTTTTTTCTTTAAACGTTTCTCTTAAAAGACATTTCAAACAATTTTTAATGTATTTTCAAATATTTTATGTTTACAAATGATATTATTTAACATTATTTCCATTAAGTGATACTAATAATTCACATAAAATCACAAAAAACATACCATATATTTGTAAATAACATATTAAAATCATAATATTTATTCTCAAAATAAAATCTTCAATTCAAAATATTACAAAAATATCTTATAAACAAATTGTCAAATTTAACATTTTCCTCATAGGACATTAAACTAATCAATAAAATTATGCACAACTTGACTCTCTTCCTAAACTTCTATATACTCTTAATAAACTTTAAAAACCATATCAAAATATTTAAACACCATAATAAAATATTAAAACAAACAAATAATAAAATATATAATTTATATTTAAGACGATATCATAAAAAATAATTCATAAAAACAATTAAATATGTAAATGATTTAATATATTAATGGCTTAATATTAATGAAAAAAACAATAATTACACATACACAACATAAAACATATAAAATAACAACTAATATCACATATAATAAATAACATATAATGCCACACTAAATATATATTTATATATAACAAAACAATAATAAAATACAAAACCAATATATATATATAAAATGACACATATTATAAAATATAATATATATTAAATAACATAAAACATTGATAAAATAATAAATAATATCAAAACACAATATATATATATATAATAAAATATAATATATAAAATAATAAATAATATCACATAATAGTACATAAAACAAAAAATACTATATGTATATAATAATACATGTTGCTTATGTTTCGCTTATGCTTCATTGAAGTGTGATGTGGTAATGGGTAGGCATGGGTGGGTGATTCTTGGAATAACGCCGCCCCCATCACTTGGGGGTGATGCGCCACAACTTAGGGGTGACGCGCCGTGCCACCCCATGCCTACCTGATTATCACATTAGTAATATGGTTTATTTTATATATATTGGTTTTGTTTTCTTAATTAATATTGTTTTGTTATATAGTTATATATATATATATAATATAATATGTTGATTTTTGTAATTTGTTTGTTAGTTTTATTAAAAACTGTTTTGTTGTTTTATTTTTTTCAAATATTTTGTATTAAAGTATAATGTAAAATTTTTATTTTTTTAATTTAATTGTATTTTAATATTTTTAAATTATTGTTCTGGTTATTTAATTGTTTTTAATATATATTTTTATGTTTTTTTTTGTACTTTTTTATTTTAATTTTAGGAGTTTCGGTTGAATGATGTCAATTGTTAGGGTCACTATTTGGAACAAGACGTAATTTTAACCCCCTTTCCAAAAAATGGTGATTCTGGGAGTATCACTTTTTTATTAAGAGGTTGATTTAAGGTTTTGAGTGCAATTGCATTGTTAGGAACCTATGTCAACCCTGAACCTATGTCAACCCTTATCTTTACTATGTTAGTATATTGTTGTAAGTCGTCCCGTAGTATTTGTTGATCCGTAGTTTATATTAGCCCATAGTATTGACCCATAGTATTGGACGCATATGCTTTGTAAGTCGTCCCGTAGTATTATATGTCCCATGGTTTTGACTCATAGTATTGGGCATAGAGTTAGTATATAAGTGTGTGTTGAGGTTATTGAAGGCACTGTGAAGTTAATTGTATTGAGCTTGCTCAAAGGAGGTTGCCCCCTCGAAGTGGCCCGTGATCAATATAAAAGTGATTCCGAGTTCTATTATTTCTGATATCTTGTGTATTTGCATTAATTAATTATTGCAGGTTCTTCACATCTGGTATCAGAGCACTTTCTTGGACTCGTTGGGTGGAATTTCTGTCAATTTTTTTTTTTCGCATCTGTTGCAGCTTCAGATTTGGGAATAATCCCTATCCGCTTAACTGTGGGAAGTACTTGGGCATAAGCCCTAAAACTCATTGTGAGGAGTACCACAGGAACCCCAAAGTAGCTGGCCCATTGAGAGGACTTACCAGCGAAAAGGGCAACGACCCCTACTTGATTGACTAGTTCTCACCCGTGAGGTAAACCAAGAGCTGTCATTTGTGGCAAAGCGGTTATCAGTTTTACCTGAGCCGTGGAGTGAGAGGTACTGCCCCAATACGCAAGCCGTCAGACAGCATTGGTGGCCGAGTGAAACACCTGAACTGTTAGGAAACCGTACATACCTGGGGTCCATATCTATTTTCAGTTGAACTATTGCCGATCACTTCCGCTCCAGATCCAGCCGTTTCAAATCTATTTTGAAAGTCGTTCTAGATCCAGTCGTCATTTCAGATCCATTCGTTTTCGATCCCTTCCGCGTCGTTGCAGATCCATTTCTGGAAAAAAAAAAAAAAAAAAAAAAAAAAAAAAAAAAAAAAAAAAAAAAAAAAAAAAAAAAAAAAAACCCCAGTTTTTTCTCCATATCTCCCTTGTTTTCACTCTGTTTCCCTTGAAATTTTCAGGGAACCCCTGTCATCCCATTCTACATCTTTCATTTCTGAGGACCCTATCCCCAATTCCCCTTCCCAAAGCCCGAAATCCCACATTTGTCTATTTTTAGGGTTTTCCATAACTTCTTCAGATTTTACCCAATCACCTTCAAATTTTACCATAGAGTTCCTTTCTGAATTCTGTTTCTTTGTCCCTCTCTGCCAAATTTTCTCATTCTATCACCCCGCTTCTGAAATCCCCCTTTTTGCTTTCTTGTCCTTTCGACAATGTTCAAAATATAGTCAAACCCCAATTACCTATCAGATTATTTCCCCAATCCAAATTTCCCTTTACTAAATCAGCTTCTGTTTGTGTTTTTCTACCCATTCCACAAAAAAAAAAAAAATCCTGGTTTTGGTTGTCACCCGTGCAGGAGCACACACCATGGAGGAAGCACTTGCAGCCATCCAAACCAAACTCCAAGATCTGGATGAAAAATTTCTCAGCCTCCATCTTCAGCATTCAGCCATGAACAATACCAGACAGCCATAATCTTTTGTAGCCACCGGGTTCTCTTCTTCCAGCAATTTTCGTTGGCCGAAGCTTGATTTTCCTCACTTCAATGGTACTGATTCAACTGGATGGATATATCGAGCAGAACAATATTTCAGTCTGCATAATACTTCTGATGCCCAGAAAGTTCCACTTGCATCCTTTCATTTGGAACAGGAAGCCCTTCAATGGTACCGTTGGTACATCAAAGCTCATCCCGAGCCAAACTGGACAGATTTTTGCCAACTCATTTTGCCACGATTTGGTCCTAGTGCTTTTGATGATTTCACAAGAGCACTCACTAAACTTCACCAAATTGGCACAGTGAGAGAGTATCAGATAGAATTTGAGAAATTGGCCAATCACACAGAAGGATTGTCTGATGAATTCTACAGGAGTTGTTTTATCAGTGGTCTCAAAGATGAAATCCGCTTAGAGGTCAAAATGTTTTGTCCCAACACAATGATGGAAGTCCTAGGGTTGGTTAAGCTAGCCGAGGACAAAATTGCAGCTCAACAATGCTCCAAACCCACCTTTGTTCCGTTCAGAAATATGAGTTCCCAATGACCTCCCATCACGCCTGCTCCTCAACCAACTCCTATCAAGAATTTGTCTGAAATAGAAATGCAGGCACGCCGAGAAAAAGGGCTTTGCTATAATTGTGATGAGAAATTCACTCGGGGACATAGATGTGTTCAACAAAAGCTCTATCTCTTGGATGTGGATTCTCCGCCTGCCTTAGAACTTGGTGAATAAGCTACAGATACAGTAGATGATCAGGTCGACATTCAACACCCGCCTGTTGACACCCCATCTCAGGACGACCCACCCGATATCTCTCTCCATGCTATAACCGGTTTCACCACCCCACAAACAATGCGGGTCAGGGGATACTTCAAGAAGCTCCCTCTTACCATACTCATTGATTTTGGTAGCACTCATAACTTCATTGACCCTCGGATTGCCAAACAGGCTGATTGTTTTGTCCATCCTTGCTCCAACTTTGAAGTCATGGTTTCCAATGGGGGCACCTTACCTTGCAAGGGGAAGTGTCACAATGTGCGTATCTCTATGGAAGATTATAACCTACGCTCTGACATGTTTTCCTTGTCCTTAGGCGGATGTGATGTGGTTTTGGGCGTTCAATGGTTACGCACACTTGGCCCCATCTTATGGGATTTTGCTGAACTTTGGATGCAGTTTAAAGTCAATGGGGCAGAACACAAATTTATGGGCTTACAACCAGGGTCTCTCTACATCATCAGTTCACATCGCCTGGAAAAAATCCTTAAGAATAATTCACATGGTGTCATCGCTCATCTCAATTCCATTCAGATGCACCCATCAGCAGTCTCCACTACTTCCTTGGATAGATATGTAGGTATCTTTGCTGAACCAATGCACTTGTTGCCTTCAATAGACCTTTCCGGTAAGAATTTAGCCACATCTACCTCTCAGCAGGAAATGATGGCTATTTTGCATGCAGTACAGAAGTGGCAGCCATACCTATTAGGGAATTATTTCTGCATCAAGATTGATCTCTAGAGTCTAGAAAATTTTCTGGAACAATGGGTCTCCTCCCCAACACACCTGAAATGGGTTGTCCAACTCATGGGTTATCCCTATGTGATCACTTACAAGAAGGGTAAGGACAATATGGTGGAAGATGCTCCTTCTCGCACAATTGATGACCCAGTTTCTCTTACAGCTCTTTCTCTGCTTGTTCCAAATTGGTTGCAATATGTTTAACAGGGCTATCTCTTCTATGAACTCCATGCTTCTTTATCAACAGGGCACTCTGGGTTCTGCAAAATGTATGACCGGGAACAATGTAAATTCTTTTGGCAGGGACTAAAAATGACAATTCAACAGATGGTGGATGACGATGATATTTTCCAAGTCAACAAGGGTGAAACGACACTCCTTTCAGTATTGCTCAAACCCTTGCCCATCCCTACACAGCTTTGGCCAACTATTTCTATGGATTTCCTAGCAGCGCTCTGGTGGTACAATACCACATCTCAAAGGACACCATATGAAGCAGTCTATGGAAAAACACCGCCAGTTCTTCTTCCATACACCCTTAGCAACTCCCCAGTTTAGGAAATTGACTCGGTTCTTTGAAACTGCGATCAGATTCTTCTCATTCTGCAGGACAATCTTCACATGGCCAGAATTCGCCTGAAACAACAAGCCGATCAGCACTGTTCTGAGCGCATTTTCCACACAGCTGATAGGGTTCTTCTTCATCTATAGCCTTCCAAGCAATCCTCCTTGACACTCCAAAGGTGTCAGTGGCACGAAATGCAACTCGAGGATGCTACCGGGGAACCACTTCTTCAGATTCTGCAGCAATTTCTCCAACCAAAGCTTTGAGGACAAAGCTTTTTCTAAGGGAGAGGGGATGTTAGGAACCTATGTCAACCCTTCTCTTTACTATGTTAGTATATTGTTGTAAGTCATCCCGTAGTATTTGTTGATCCGTAGTTTATATTAGCCCATAGTATTGACCCATAGTATTGGATGCATATACTTTGTAAGTCGTCCCATAGTATTATATGTCCCATGGTTTTGACTCATAGTATTGGGCATAGAGTTAGTATATAAGTATGTGTTGAAGTCATTGAAGGCACTATGAAGTTAATTGTATTGAGCTTGCTCAAAGGAGGTTGCCCCCTCGAAGTGGCCCGTGATCAATATAAAAGTGATTCCGAGTTCTATTATTTCTGATATCTTGTGTATTTGCATTAATTAATTATTGCAGGTTCTTCACATACATCCATAGGGGTTTCAAAAAAGTTGTAATTTTAGCTCTAAAAGAAAAGGGTGCTACTGGTAGCACCACTTTTCAAATCGAGGGTTGTTTTTGTTATTTCTAATGCAAAAATATGAATTTTTATCGCTAGAGTTCTCGTTTTGAGTATAAAGTTCTCATCAAGTTGTATAACTTGTTTTTGATGACATTGTCTTTGGTGCCACAAGGAAAGTCAATTACCCAAAATTAATACCTACTCTTTCATTGCAAAATTATCTCCACATGTTGATGTCATTACCCTTTAGCTAAGGGTTTTATCAATTCCCATGTATGGTAGGTTGCATTATTAATCGAACAATCCATCACCATGTGTTGGATTTTTCAGTTGTACTTCTCAAGCTTCCCCTCAAGTATTATTAGATAGCCATGCAAGAATAACCCTCCACTTTAAAAAGAATAACCCTCCACTTCAAAACCAACCATTGATCATCTCGGTACTATGATATCCTTGAACTTCTAACAAACTACCATGATCATTTCTTCATAAAGGATCTCCAAAGTTTAAGTGCACTTCCAATCATAAAATGATCATGGCTATGTTGCTTTGCTTGAAGACCTACAACATTGGCACTCATGTTAAGCACAAAATAAGAGGATCGTGGACATGACATTACTCGGTGATAGACAATGCTTATAAGGGAAGCAACAATGTCTTCTTTGAACACTAACTATCTCAACAAACAATGAGGAGTGACACCAATTATTGTGAAAACAATATTTATTAGCACCATTTCAATCAAAATACCTTGGAAATTACCATTTAAAACTTCAAAAAAGTGTGAGATTAATGTGGAGGATTTTGTGCTTGGTAATTGTTCCTCAAACTTGAACTAAGTTTAAAACACCTATCAATGCTAATGAAGAATGTCACGTTTTTGAAGTGTAATGCCATTGGGGAGAGGGATGTGGGATTCATGAAAATGGGGGTGCCACCTACCTTGGTGATGTTTATGATTTTGGTTACAAGATGGTGGAAACTTTATTTATTGGTAGGGAACAAAGACTTGTAGTACAAACTTAAGGGCTAAAAGTCATTTTCAATGTCAAAGCATTATTTGATTTCTAATGTTACAAACAAATTGTTGCAAACTGAGTATGGAACATGTGCGTGGACATGAAGATGCTTGTGAAGGTGCATTTGGTCGTCATCTAGATAACTATAAAGATTATGAATTACTTAGCTCTCTAATGTGCCATTTTGTGAGGTCATACTTGAATTTGCTTACAACCAAAAAATCTATTACTTTAGTGTGATGATGTTTCCGAGTGTTTCACTTTAATTTTCATCTATTTTTTTACAAAAGAGCATGGAATTGATGATCCTTGAATTATGGCGAAAGAAAATGGAACTCATTAATGTGTGAATACTTATCTAGAGATTCAAGTGTAACATTAGGATATTATTTCTAAATAGGGAGCATAAATAGGTCAAGCGAAGGTTAGATACTTTACTCAAGGTGCATATAAAAAATAAGATAGGGTTATATAGTTTACCCTAGGTGCTTTTCACCTCACCAAAATATTTACATGAATAGTTTGACCAAAGCAATAGATAATGAATTAACATGTATTATATGTGGTATGGACATATCATGAGATGTCGATAAAGTTCAACCCAATGATCATCACTCCACCTCTCATCATAATGTCACCATTGTGCACCTACTTCCCTTGCATAACATTATGGATCCATCACCTGGTAAAAGCTCATAATTTATTGGGCATTGTGAAGTCAATCACATGAAATCCTCTACAAAATTCTAGAGTTTGAAATTTCTCCTCAACATGAACCACTCATCCTACCATATTGACATGAATTTGCTTGACTTTGGCATCAAAGCTTTATTGGATATTAATGCTTCAAGCCTAGCCGTCACCTTGGTTTTTCCCTTTTATGACGAATTATGTGTTCCCTTCTCTAAGTAGATGACTAAGGAAGGTAGAGGCACAATGATTTTATAGAGAGTTAGCGTTTAGTTGGGCAAAGACTCTACACTCAGGTTGGATTTTGCATCAACCTTAAGGCACTTGAGGTTGTGTTGTTGTATTTTATAGTGCAACCTCATTCAACGATGCAATTGCAAGTGCCTTAATACATATGCAAACTCTTCTTAGTTTATAGTTTTTTTCATTAGATTGCCATTCTCTATCCCATCCATGGAATTCTCTACGAATCAAGGAAAATTTTAAGAACCCCACTAAATTTCTATGTATAATAAATGGGAAAATCCCCATGATATATAGGAAAATATGAAGGCTATTTTATCAATGTTATATTATTTATATATAATCTTTTGGTGAACCTCTCATTGAATTATATAATCTTGTAAAATTTTGACAAATATTTTACTAAATTATAAATCCTTGTAAAGTCTTAGCGAATCTTTTACTAAATTATAAAATATTGTGAAGTCATGGAGAGTTTTTTGATAAAGTATAAAATCATATATAGTAATATTAAAACACATACAAAAAATACTAAATAGGATATAAATATTAATAAATAATCACATGACAAGCCCTCTTTTTGTGTTATTTTGGCACCTCACTCTAACTAGCATAGTACATAGAAATTCACCATACTCTAGGAATATTCTTGGAAAACAACAATGAATTTTTTCAACACCACGATAAATAGAATCAATATTAAAAGTAGCAAAGGAATATGCTTTGCCTCAAAAGTATCAAGTATCTGTAACTAATTTCATTTGTTGGAAAAAGCAAGGAGAGTGTTACTAATGCTTAGCAAAGTTTAGTAGGATCTCCACAAACTCGTTGATTTTTATGTAAGGATAGAAGTTTTCATTGTTTTTATTATTACATTTAGTAGTGTAATTCAATTTTTTATTGTACAAGTGCATAGTGGCTTATGTTTCATGGCATAGTCTTAATTAATTTATCAACTCTTTCATTTCCAATTGTTATATGTTTGAGTTTGTGATGTTGTTGTGATGCTCTAATAAGTTTAAGCTTGTGATGTTGTTGTTACTTGAAAGGTTGTCTCTCTAAATAGATCACCTTTAGGTTTTAAATAATTTTTCATGTACTGGGTAGCTCTTCATTTAACTAGTTACTTGGCTCTTTATCTTCTTTTAATAGTGTAACTATCCAAACTAAGAAAATGGATACACATTGACTTGGCTTGGAACATTTCTCTCATTTCTACAAACTATAATGCGCAAGTTGCAATGTTGGAATTGGTAGTTAGAATTATAGATGATGCAATCTGGGTGTTAATATTGCCTCTCTCCCCAATTATTTAAGGGGGGTATCTCAATTGAAGAGAACCTTCCTTGCAAGTAGGTGGTTGGTGGTTCAATTCCTTTGTTCCCTACCATAAATGAGATTGCAATGTATTTCTAAGAAAATATTTGTATGTTGATTTATATTTATGGTAAACCAATTTTTAATACAAGGGGGTTTCAAATCATCTTTGTATGTTGCTACAAGGGGGTTTCCACATTGCCTCTGTAAGTTGCTATCGGGGGATTTTATAATTTCCCCTATAGGAATCCATGAGGGGGTTTTAAACTACCCTCGTAGGTATCTATGATGGGGGGTTTTCAATCACCTTCATATGTTTCTATAAATGGTATTCATAACCTCCTCTAGAGGTTTTTATGAGGGGTTTCTAAACTACCACATAGGTTTCTATGATAGGGGTTTAATATAGTCTATGTATGTTTCTACAAGGGAGTATCCTAACCAACCCCATATGTTGAAATGATGGGGATTCATAATCACCCTTGTATGTGTTGAGATATTGTAACTTCAAAGAATATTATATTTGTACTTTATTATTCCGGAGATGTTTCATTCCTCCGTGAAGATCTTATTGTATAGCTGGAGATGTTTATTCCTCCGTCGGAATGTGGTAACTCGGGTTATTAGACTTCCCTAGTGGGGGTCGGCCCTGTATGTGTTATGTGGGTCAAAGGGTTATTAGACCACCTTAGAGGGGTCGGCCCAGTCAGTTGTAGTGGGGTATTTAACCCATTGGTTAAATACGAGCCTACGTGTACTTGTGTAAAAGATATGTCAGAGTAGTGTATAAATAGAGGAGGTGTGTTCCTCATTTGACACACACACTCACTTGAGGATAGCGCACTTGTGGAGGAGAGGTCTGCTATTGTGGAAGAGGAAATCATGTCTCAGGGTTTCATCTTTGTATATTGCTGGTCATCTATATTGAGGAACCTTTACTGGGTTTTCTACCCCATGAGGGTTTCCCAGGATAAATCTCTGTCTCTTGTGTTTATGCTATGCTTGTTGTTTCTTCAGTGATCCTGTATATGCTATTATTGTGAAATGGAATGTAATGCTGCTATTTTCTGTCTTAGCATGTTAAATTTTAACATGGTATCAAAGCTAACCTGAAGGAAGACAAGGTATGGCACTTACGACACTTGCTTTACTTACGACATTTTGAAGGTTAGGGTTTTACATAGCAAAAACCAGTCATCGTGGAACTTTCGCTATAAATCCATTTCTGCAAAGGTTCATGGTCTGAAAAGTTTACAGGTCGAAGATAACATCCCCAAGTACCTTGTGTCCAAAGGGCACCCTCAGATTCATTGTACTTTGTGAGTTATGATCAGTACAAGTTAGGGTTTCTGCCTCTTCCAGATCTCAGTCAAAATCAGGTGACCTTTGCAAAAAGGTCATAACTTAGGCTAGGAAGCTCCAAATGAAATTTCGTAAAAAGTGATAGGTAGTACACATACTTTACTATCTCAGGAAATGTTTTTCAGAGGCCGAAGGTGAACCAATGACACGTGGCACGCTTTACAAGTTCGCTCTCCTGTTTTATCCCATAAACAGGTCACGTTGCGACACGTGGCATAACTCTCTCTCAGAGAGTCCAATTGAGGTCAGACCTATCAGGATGGAAATATAACAGGGAGAGCTATCTCAGGAAAAGTTTTCAGAGGCCGAAGTTCAAACAGAAACACGTGGCACACCGTACAAGTTCGCTCTCCTGTTTTATCCCATAAACAGGTCACGTTGTGACACTTGGCATAACTCTCTCTTAGAAAATCCAATTGAGGTCAGACCTGTCAGGATGGAAAGATGGCAGGTCAGGCTACCTCAGAAAAAGTTTTCAGACCCTGTGGAGCAAAAATTTCAGAGTTATAGTAGAAACAATCAGGTACATATTTCTGTCAAAACAAAATTATTTTTTGGAGCACCTTTATTCATGGCTTCCGGAATTTAGGGTTTCGGAGAAAGTTAAAATTTTTGGAATAGGAATCCACGGCTGAATGATACTCAGGAAAATTGAAATTTAGAGACCAAGATCAAATTTTTTGGTTGGGTAGAAGACCAGGCTTGATCAAACCCTAGCTCGGGATTTTGATCAGAAAGATGGAAAATTAGGGCTTCAGCAAAAGTTGGAATTTTTGAAGTCTGTAACCACGACTGAAAGCTCCTCAGAAAAAAATAAGAGTTTAGAGCCTTGGATCGAACCTTTTGATTGGACAGAAGGGTGGGCTTCATCAAACCCTAGTTTGGGTTCCTGTCCAGAAGATCCAGAAGTTTCGAAGGCAATTTTGAGGGGTAAAATTTTGGAGATTTCAAAATTGAAGAATGCTAGGTCGATCAGCTCAACAAGACACATTCTTCCATCCATTCAGAAGTGTGAAAGTCAAAGATTGAATTTTTAGGGTTTCTCTAGCAAACCCTAATCAAGCTCTAGATCAAGTTTTAGGGGGAGTTGAGGCTAAGGCCTTACATAAGAAGACTACAAGAAGTCTCGACAGGTATGACTCAAGGAGGTTCAGGTATGTCTTGAAATCTGATTCTTGATTAAGTTCATGATGTGTTTGTCTTCATATTATTTATTAGTACAATCTTGATTAATGTTAGAATTGTCTTATCACCCTAGTAACAGTATGAATGCATGTGAATGTTCGAAGACATTCATTGATTAGGGCTATATGATTGTACTAATGCATTATGGTGTTGTGTGAGGTTGATGTTGTCTGCTAACAAGATACAGGTACATCACAAAAGACAAATCAAGTTCCATGACCATGACAACATGAAGACAAAGACTCATCCATAATCTTTGTTCTACTTACAAGGTATGTATGACTTTGTTATATTATGCTTAACCTATGAGACATGCAGGTTCTAGCTCAGGATCTTTAAATCATTGAAGAGATTGTTTAGGTATGTTGTACATAACTAAGCAGGTATACTAATCCAGGTATGTTTTCCTATGTCAAGTTAGAATCTTACCTTGTGTTAGGATCCCTTATATAAGTATACTTGGTATGATTGGTTATGCTTATTCATAAAGTTAGTAATCAAGGGTTTATGCATACTATGATGATTTAATTAACCTGAAGAGTACTATGATCAAACAAGAATATGCATGAGTAAAAAAAGAATTCCTTGAAACTCTGAATACTAATGATCATGACTATATATATTCAAGATTATTTAGAATTAGAATGTTGAGAATATACTAATGAATGTATGCTTGTGTATGAGATCATGAGGATGACACTAGTGCACACTTGAGCATGCACAGTGGTACATAATGAATATAAGTTCAGAAGACATACAGAAGATCAAGCAAGAGGCAACCACACAAACATAAAAGATAAGTATTTGAGTTGTTATTAGAAATAGTAAATGATATTGTTTGTATGCATATTTGTATTCCTAGAATATATCATGCTGAGTGTAAGCATTCATAAAGCATTGAACATTATACTACTAATATGCATATGATTGGTAAGTTGGACAAACATTCCATTGTTGCTTGTCTAGAATGAAACCTCTTTGCTGACATACTGAGAGCTGTGCACACTCTCGATAGTATGTTCTGGTAGAGATGGAAGGCATCTAGATAGCCACTGTATGCATACAAGATATGGGAAAGTATTGTGCCAAAGTATTGGTCAAAATAGTTGCATAACTATGTAAATGATATCTGTATGCATAATAGGTTATCATGTCAATATGATTTGATGATTATGAAGTATTACTAATCATGTACTTAATTTTGATTTGTAGGAAAGATTATGATGAATGATGAACACTAAAAAAGTGATGGATGTTCAACAAAAGGATTTACAAATCAAACACACTATAGAAGACTTGTGGCTAGAAGATTCTCTTAGAAAGAGGAAGAGAATCGTGATGAGATGTTTGCTCCAAGTGGCTAGATAAGACCATTCTCTTAATGGTGTAATTAAAGAAGAAGTGTGAATCAGGTTTTGTATGGATTCCCAGGATCGGTAATCAATTGATGAACTTAATGATCACCATGGGTGATGTGGATCTCAACCTTTGCTACAAGGTTGAATATGGCTTCTATACACATATGACATGGATGTCAAGAAGGAACTCACCACAAAGTTCGAATGATGTTGAGGCTCATATCAGTAGACCCATTCTAATGAGAGATGGCACAGATAGATGGCTACATAAATGAAAATGAAAGATCTCAGATTGATGCATTAATTTCTAGGTATAGAAGTATGGAAAGGCTCAGAAGGAATCTTTCTCAACTAGGGAAAGTATGCTAAGAAATCTTGAGAAGACTTGATGTGTTGGAATGGCCACTCTCATGGATTCCAACTTGAAGCTGTTAGTGGATGACTCATCAGAGTTAGTGGATAGAACTCTGTACAGACAAAATATTGAGTCATTGATGTGTCTAACGAATATTAGGTCAGATATATGCTTTGCTGTGAACACCTTGAGTCGGTATCTAGTGGAAACTAGATGTGTTCACCTGATAAGCTGCAAATCATGTGATACGGTACCTAAATGATACAATAGACTTTGATCTATGATCATGACTTCAGATGGCTACACAGATGTTGATTGGGAAGAGAAGTGTATCAGACAGGAAGAGCACATCAAGAGGATGTTATTGTCTGGGATCAGCCATGATCTCGTGGTTGAGCAGGAAACAATCTAGTGTGGCTCTTAGCACAAGCAGAATATATGGCTGCTTGCTCTGCTAAGTTATGAAGCAGTATGGCTTTAGGATTGTTTGACTTAGAGATAGACCCAACTATGATCCTATGTGACAAACAGAGTTGTATCAATATGGCAGAGAATCTAGTTGTTCCAAGATATGGTGTAGAAAGGAACCAAAAGTTCGAATTTGTAACAAGTTACCAATGTACTAAACCAAACCTCTACTGATCCGATGTACTAACCAAACCTCTACCTCAAGTAAATTTTTCCGAGACAAACTTAATATAGTTCAGAGGGACCCTCCTCGAAAGGGGGAGTGATGTGATAACTCATGATGAGATTGCCTGCATCGACAGTTAAGGTCGATGATGAGGATACCTATATTAGTGATGCCAACAGAGAGGTTGGTGGATGGTCCTTAGACAGGGTTTAAGGTGACAAGGGGATTGCATCATCCTGAAGAGAGCCGTAGACATGATGTCTCCGAGAATGAAGTCCTTGGTGGACATGATAGGATTGCATCATCCTGAAGAGAGCCGTAGACATGATGTCTCCGAGAATGAAGTCCTTGGTGGACATGATAGGATTGCATCATCCTGAAGAGAGCCGTAGACGTGAGGTCTCCGATAATAAAGTCCTTGGTGGACAGATGAGGATTGGATCATCCTTGAACTCAAGTTCTAAAGTGAGCCGTAGACGTGAGGTATCCGAGAATAAAGTCCTTGGTGGACATATGAGGATTGGATCATCCTTGAACTCAAGTTCTAAAGTGAGCCGTAGACAGGTGTCTCCGAGAATAGAGGATAGGACTGCATCGTCCCTGGACCTTGGTTCAAAATGTACATGATTGGATTAATCATCCTTAAACAGTAAATCCAGTAATTCTAAAAGGAAGGATAGTCTTAAATGCAATTGTGGTAGGATTAATCATCCTTAGACAGTAATCCAGTAATTCTGAAAGGAAGGATAGTCTTAAATGCGATTGTGGTAGGATTAATCATCCTTAGACAGTAAAATCCAGTAATTCCGAAAGGAAGGATAGTCTTAAATGCGATTGTGGTAGGATTAATCATCCTTAGACAGTAAATCCAGTAATTCCGAAAGGAAGGATAGTCTTAAATGCGATTGTGGTAGGATCAATCATTCCTTAGACAGTAAATCCAGTAATTCTGAAAGGAAGGATAGTCTTAAATGCGATTGTGGTTGGATTAATCATCCTTAGACAGTAAATCCAGTAATTCCGAAAGGAAGGATAGTCTTAAATGCGATTGTGGTTGGATTAATCATCCTTAGACAGTAAATCCAGTAATTCCGAAAGGAAGGATAGTCTTAAATGTGATTGTGATTGGACTAATCATCCTTAGACAGTAAATCCAGTAATTCCGAAAGGAAGGATAGTCTTAAATGTGATTGTGTTTGGACTAATCATCCTTAGACAGTAAATCCAGTAATTCTGAAAGGAAGGATAGTCTTAAATGTGATTGTGTTTGGACTAATCATCCTTAGACAGTAAATCCAGTAATTCCGAAAGGAAGGATAGTCTTAAATGTGATTGTGATTAGACTAATCATCCTTAGACAGTAAATCCAGATTCCGAAAGGAAGGATAGTCTTAAATGCTTATTGGGATTTCCTCGTCCCTAGACATGGTGAGGATGTCTTAAAGTAATAAGGACTAATCATCCTGTAAATAGATTGGGATTTCCTCATCCCTAGACATGGTGAGATTGTCTTAAAGCGATAAGGACTAATCATCCTGTAAATAGATTGGGATTGCCTCGTCCCTAGACACGGTGAGATGTCTTAAAGCGATAAGGACTAATCATCCTGTAAATAGATTGGGATTGCCTCGTCCCTAGACATGGTGAGATGTCTTAAAGTGATAAGGACTAATTATCTTGTAAATAGATTGGGATTGCATCGTCCCTAGACATGGTGAGATGTCTTAAAGTGAGAGGGACTGATCATCCCGTAAGTGGATTAGGATTGTATCATCCTTGGACCTATGTCCTAAAGTGAGAGGGATTGATCATCCCGTAATTGGATCATGTGTATTGCAGGGGTATGCTGCTGTTGTGTATACTTGTATCGGTGTGGATACTTGTATTGATAGATGTATTAGTGAGAATACATGCTTTTGATGATAAATGTATTAGTGGGAATACATGTTTTGATGATAGATGTATTGGTGAGAATACATACTTTTGATGATACATGTATTGATTAATGTACTTGTATGGTTGAGGATACTGATGCTGTAGATCGAGATGATCCAGATGCTGTAGATCCAGATGATCCAGATATGCTGTAGATCAAGATGATCCAGATGCTGATGCTATAGATTGTGATGATCCAGATACTGTAGATCGAGACGATCCAGATGCTGATGCTGTAGATCGTGATGATCCAGATACTATAGATCGAGATGATCCAGATGCTGATGCTATAGATCGTGATGATCCAGATGCTGTAGATTGAGATGATCCAGATGCTGTAGATCGAGATGATCTAGATGTGCTGTAGATCAAGATGATCCAGATGCTGTAGATCGTGATGATCCAGATGTTGTAGATCGAGATGATCCAGATGCTGTAGATCGAGATGATCCCGATGCTAATGATCGTGTGATGACGATACTAATGATCGTGTGATGACGATGCTGATGATCGTGTGATGACGATGCTGATGATCGTGTTATGACGATGCTGATGATCGTGTGATGACGATGCTGACGATACTGATGATCGTGAGGATCCAGATGTTGATGTTGTTGTAGCTGTTCGAGTGCTGCAGAAGATAAAGACTCAGTACTGAAGATGTTAATGTTTCAGTATTGAAGATGTTCCAGTAACTGCTTGAGTTACTGATGATGTTGAGAAAGCTTCCAATGATTTATAGATGTATCATGTATGATGTTGATGACTCCTTTCTCGTGCAGATGCTGTTATAATATCCTTCTCGTTAAGGGGGAGTGTTGAGATATTGTAACTTCAAAGAATATTATATTTGTACTTTATTATTCCGGAGATGTTTCATTCCTCCGTGAAGATCTTATTGTATATCCGGAGATGTTTATTCCTCCGTCGGAATGTGGTAACTCGGTTTATTAGACTTCCCTAGTTGGGGTCGGCCCTGTATGTGTTATGTGGGTCAAAGGGTTATTAGACCACCCTAGAAGGGTCGGCCCAGTCAGTTGTAGTGGGGTATTTAACCCATTGGTTAAATACGAGCCTACGGTGTACTTGTGTAAAAGATATGTCAGAGTAGTGTATAAATAGAGGAGGTGTGTTCCTCATTTGACACACACTGTAATGCCCCATATTTTCATTAGGCATATTTATCAGTTAGACACACTGCACTTTATTTTGCTTATTATCTGTTGAACTCAGCTTGACTGAGTGCACTATATTACAATATGATGGAACTCATTATATGATGTTACTCTGTTTTATGATTTCACCATGATTATGATGTTACTATGTTATGCGGTTATGATGTCATGATTATCATATGATTTCTTTATTTTACGATTACAGTATATGTTTATATGTTTTCATTAATGAAATGTGAAATATATGATTCGGTACGTGGATACCATCTTCTTATATGAATTGTTGAAATTTTATATGTCATACGCATATATGATGAGATAAAAGGTTACATGAAATAAAATGATAACATGGATCAATTGGCGATCAATGGAAAATGCTTTCTATAAATTGTATTTTGCAAAACACTAACCTACAGGACACAAGGGCTATGGGATAGCCAGTTACTTGATCTGATATATATTGGAAAGGAAAAACATGTTCATACAGCAAACCTTAGCAGCCAAAATGAGGATACGATAACACAAACTGATAATCCCGATAGCAGCAAGTATGAGTTGATAAGGGCGTAGGCCCAGTATGTTGAGAGGGATGGATGTGTTTCCCACCCTATGTTTCCATGAGACCCGAGGTCGTGGGAGGGCCGTGCTGAGACACGCTCCCCATGTTGTTGTGATGACGATGGTCGGATGCCTGCTAGGGGAGGATAGGTTCGTTGTTCAGCCGACGCTATCGCTCTCAAGTTCTATGTGGTCAGATCGGTGAGTCCGACATCCACTGTTGTACTAGCAGAGGAAGGATAGGGAGGATGCTGGACGTAGGTTATGATGGGAGGATGTGTTAGTTAGTACTGTTGGGGGTTTATTATTCCTTGATTTCCGAGTTAGTGGAAGTAGGCACCCTTCCTTGTACATGATTGATTAAACTAATGTAAA
The DNA here is from genome assembly GCA_027924585.1 of Larix kaempferi. Lineage (NCBI taxonomy): Eukaryota > Viridiplantae > Streptophyta > Pinopsida > Pinales > Pinaceae > Larix > Larix kaempferi. The sequence continues at coordinate 9,496,481 of BSBM01000314.1, forward strand.
GATAAAGAGAATGATGTGAAATCGTAAAGAATTAACTGTTAAATAACTGAGAATGTTGAAGTAATTGTACTATATATATTATGTTTTCTTCTACATGGGGGTAAATACTACTATTAGTTAGCAGATATGCATAGGCCAGATGGGGTTTGTCTATAGTACATTTATGATGTGTGCATACGCTGGCCACGCATGCACACCTTGCACATGTACACTAGTATCGAGATACAAACACTTAACATATTGAATAAATGTGTAAGTTGTCATAAGTAATTAGGTTAATCATGCATTGACCGAATTCAGATAATGAATATAAAGTTATCTAAGATGTGTAAAACAAGTCAATTAAGCTACGCATTACCCGTTGGTAAACATTGTGATATACAATTGAGACAAGTGTCATCAGTTAACATTGTCGTCTGAGAATTGTTGTAAAGAAGGTAAGGGTACTGTTTAGTTAATTAGTAAGGTTGTTTAAGCACTTAAGGGTGCTTTGTTTAGAAGAACGATGATACTATGTAGATGTTAGGGTACTCATGTGATAAACAAGTGATGTAAAAGACATCTTTATTAAATTCACCATTATTATTACCTGATGGGGATTTAAATTAATATTATTACCTAAAATTTATTTTAATAATACTACTACCCATGTCGTAACAATTACAAAATAGGTGAAATTTAAATATTGATTAATGAATGATTAGAATGTGATTATTTTACATTTCTAAGTTAGACATAATAGGATAACTATTTTTGGAATGAACGTGATGTGATGGAAAATGGTTATTTAATTATTCAATGTTAATCTTGGAATTTAAACCTCAAGATAAGTGATCTCGACGGATAAGGTAGACCATTAAGACACATCATGTCCAAGTTGAAAAGGGTCAACTAATTATATAATATTTTATTAATTACATTAATAACATTAAATACCAAGGATGGCGAATAGACTTGTAATTAATGAAGCTTGTCCCGAATGGATAACCTTTGGGTGATAATTCCCACCGTAATAAATACTTACGACCGTCAATCCAAAACCAACTAATTTTTCCATGAGAGTAATTAATTATACATTTTTATAAAGAACCGTGTATGAATGAACTGGTGATAGGAGTAAATGTTGAGGGGCTCGAGAGGGGGATTTTGGGGCGGTGGAGTAAGCCCAAGATATTCTCGAGGAAGGGAAATTATATAGAGGGGGAGAGCTTGGAGTAAAAGGGAGGTTTTTTTTTGGGAAGAAAAGAAGTTTGGGAGAACAGAGAGTTTTGAGAAGAGAAAGTTTGGAGAACAGAAAGTTGGGAGAACCGAAGAGAGGATTGCTCTCGGGATTATCAGATTGTGGGCTCGGGGGCTTGGAAATCCTTTGATTTCCAAGGGCCAGCAAGATAATAGCTGGTCGGTAGGGTGGACACTTCAGTTTGGCTGTCTAAGGGGTTATACAACCTGCTACAACCTATGGTTAGCATCAGCATCAGGTAATTTCCTTGTTATTTACGTTATTTGATTATTATGCTAAATCTTACTGTAAACATGCATAACTTTCTATTTACTGATTTACTAAGTTGTGAAACATATTCTTATGCTGGAACACGATTGTTGAAAAGAAAATAATGATATGTTTGTTTATTTTAAATTACGAATGTAAGGTTGATGAAAACACGACAGTACACTGAATATCATTTAGATGCATAGTAATTGTTAGAAATTTACTCCCATACACTTGATAAAGTTTAAAACGTAGAAAATTAACTGAGAAATTTTACATAGTGCTCTGCTGTAAAAACCAGAGCACTACAGATGGTATCAGAGCCACTGGCTCAAAAACTCGGACCTTAAAGAGGCCTGTACACACACCTAACTATCCTGAAATTTTACTAAGTCTAAAGCCTACATAATGACATGAAACTTAGGACAAAACCTTGTGTGGAAAATTTGAACACTAACACCCGGAAACTCAATAAGTTACCTGCAAAACACACAAATCACAAATCACATTAGTAAAACCTCGGTCAAAAATATAAAAATACAAGTAGAAATTATGTTCTATATTTTACTAATACTATGATCACTATGCACATATAAACTAGATGCAGTATTGTGCAAAATGCATACAGTCTTATCAAAGGATCTTTTTTTCAATGTTTTAGCATTAGTATTTAGAACTTCCTTCCACTAAAGGAACATTTTATGACAGGAAAAAAAAAAAAAAAAATCCTAATCCTTGAATGAAAAAATAAGGAGATTTGGAATAAACATAGAACATAGAACATAAACAAAGAGAATATATATATATATATGTTTGGAGTTACCATTAAAGTTGAATTTGCAAGTGTACTAAACCTGAAAATGAATAATTAGTGCAAGTATTTTTCTATCCAACGTGTGACAATGGTTAGTACAGAAGGAAGAAATAAGAAGAATAAGAAAAACAAAAAAAAAGGGGTTTTACATTTGCTTAGTTTGCCAAATATGTAATTATTTTTATATACGTCACACCCTGGATTCAACACGATGATGGTTTGATGCAAAGAAAGTAATGATGCTTCATAGCTAGCTCCTCTTAATATAATATAATATTTCTTATTATATTTATGTTGATTCTAGGATCTATCTTAGTTTGTGGTTTACAGAGATGAAAAACCCGACTTTAGCAAGCTCTACAGGCCGTTAGGAAGGATCAAGTCTCCAGGCGCTAGACCAAGCTATCTATCTATCCAAGAAAGAATCTATTGGTAGTATTTGCAAGTGTTATTGGTATTGGCAAGTGATAAATGAATTGTTATTGGTTTCGTGTTTCCTAAGGCCGACCTACGGAAGGATGAAGCTGCTCTCATACTACTTGGTGACTAAACTATAATACTCCACCTTAGCGGAATGACCTGCCCCACCTTTCCTATCCTTCTCCACCTATGATGCTTTTCCTCGTCTCCTTATCATACTTATTTTATTTTTTCTCCTCCGTTTATTTTGACAGTAAATACCTGGGATCATAGATTTATTTATAGCACACTGGGTTTTTCTCTTTACTGCTAATGAAATAATTTTCGAGAACTCCGTTTTGATCGGAGCAATTAGTGTTTTCAAAGGAAGATGGGTTATGGTTTGACAAGTTACGATATGGTTTTATTGGAGACGAGCACTCGCTTAAGAAGTTCGAAAGAGCAGTATGCCCAGCTTTAGACGATTCAGATGCAGTTTTCGCTTTAAAGTAACTTTCGTTCAGTTTTTGCTACTGGCGTTGATGGGGGAAAGTCAGTTTGGAAGAGTAGATATATTATTCATCTTCGCTGCTTTGATATAAAATGAATTAGGTTGTACGGATTGATGTTGTAGCGCAATTCCACAGGATAAATGGATATTACCTAATATATGAATGTTAGTAATATTAAGCTCCGATAATAATGACTCTGAAAATTAATATATTTATGTGTTATCCCTGAATTTGAATGAAATGCCTTGCCGATTCTTACGGTGTAGGAGAAAAGAGTCAATAGGAGATAACAGGCGTGGAAGAGTAGGTCGGGTGACAAAATAGTGAATGGATAGTTTGGCTATCCAACCCCCTTTAGGAATGCCAATCTAACTCTACACAGAGCAAGCAATAGAACAACAACGGCGGAGAGAAGGCATGGAAAGAATTATTCCTCTTCCTAAGCAGTGGGATGACCATTAAAAATTTAATAGAAAAAAAAAGAAAAACAAAGGGAAAAAGAAAAGAGAAGATCGTAGTCACATCAGATGTCTTACAGTCCTCATACATCTTTGAGTCATTGGATTTATGGCTGCACAGAGATTCAATATATATTTTAGTCCTTCAACTAATGGCACAAGTTCAATATAATTTCTAGGTTACACACATACTGGCATCTAGAATCTTGTCTTATATATATATATAAACCAGCCGCTCATCTATATTCTCAGGCTTTATCTATCTATATTTGATTAGGTTTCACCTTTTTCTATTCTTCTTCTTAAACCTTTAGATGGATTTTTGTGAATCTTCTAAATCTCATAATTTCTATTGACGGAGGCTTCAGCACCAACCCCTAAACTGTGAAGTCGCAGCCAACCAAGCCTGGCCCAGATGACTAGCAGGGCTGCCAAAAACGCCCCAGCCGCCTCCGGGTTAGCGTCTGCTGTGCTTAGTCCTTGTCGCATTATTTCCCATAAACTTTATTTTTATTTAAAAAGAAAAACAAAACTTTCTTGATAAGTAAATCAATCTTTGGAAACTGGCTCTAAATCTCTCTTAATTGATCGAAATAAATTCTCAATGAGATACTTCAATTTCAATCATACAGTCTTTGATTCCTAACACCCCAATAAGCTTCCCGTGCAATTAAATTAACTCGTGCTATCTTTGACACTCCCGCTAGGGTTTTCATCATTTCCCATATATATCTTTTTCGTTTTGATGATGATTTCGGTGCTGCTATTCCGAGCATAGCATCTAGTATCAGGGGAGTTGTTGTGAGCGAAAAGCCAACACAGCCCAACCATTCTCATGAGGTATTGGGAACCAAGCCATATCAGAGTGTGACTGGAACACTCAGACCTTACCGGCCTCTTCCATATGGAAAAGAAACAAAATTAACAGAAGAAGCATAAATCCGAGATACTCTTCGCGTGGATACGTTACTGACGTTTCCCTCCAAAATTTTTAGGTATTAAAAAAAAAAATCAATTTCAATATTGAAAAAAAACAAAAAAAAAAACCCAGGTGATGAAAACACAGCACCAAGCAAATGGAAGAACAATCAGTCAAAGAATTGATAAATAATAAATATAGCACCGTACAAGAACCCTATATCATGTGACAACCTTGAAATAGATCTTTGTAAACAAATAAGAAGGGAACAATAATGAAAACGAAATAATAATGTAGCTGCCAAATTGACACAAACTAGATTTGGGAAATAATCAGGTTGCAACACTGAAACAGCAGAGAAGTTCAATTTAGCATGCGCATAGGGTTGATTCTTCATCTATATATTGGACCAGCCGCGGGTCGCAGTGTGCAGCATTCAAAAAAGGAAGCATACAACATGCAGCACTAAGACAAAGCGTTAAGCCACTAAGGGATGATTCCGCAAAGGAGTGTTCTAGTGCACAACCGAACTCACTGCAATTGCAGTTACAGTAGGATGCAAATAGTTATGTAAATAAAAATGATTTCTTTTATTTACCTTCTGAGCTGCACCTGACCAAGCTCGCGGACTCTTTCTATGAATACTGAAGATTCCCTTCTTGACAGCTCATCCTTGACACAACGTCCAAGCACGTCTCATGAGATCTCTTCCTCCCTATTACACATCCCTCACACCTAGCACTCTCGTTGCAGAGTTGCAGACCCAAAATTAATAGAGAGGAGGCATGGAGTTGCCGAGCCAGAAAGGAGAGGAAAAGGGAGTTCACGCGCGCGAGGGAGGTGGAGATTTGATATAAGGAAGATTGCCTTCAACTGGGGCTCCTCGCCGGAGTCCGCCTGGTAGCATGCACACCAGCACGTGGCATGCATGCAGCCTGATCCGTCCCTGTGGGCTCCCTTGTGCCATTGGATAGGCAAACGGCAGAGGAGGTCTTGGGTGTGAGAAAGGGCAAGTGTGGCTAGGATGGAAAAGGCGGATGGAGGTGCCGATTGTGGAAAGGGATAGGAGAAGGTGACGGTGGAGTGGGAGACACGAGGAGTTAGGTAGGGTGGAAGCGCGTCGAAGTCAGCGTGAGATGTTGTAATGTTTAAAAATGAAAAAAAATAATAAATGGTTTAAAACTTGAAATAAATTGTTTAATGTTTCAAATTGTTTAATGTTTAAAATTATTTAAAATTTTAAATTTTAATTGTTATAAAATTTAAATTTAATTAATTTTGAAAATTTAATTATTTAAAAGTTCAATTGTAGTTCTTTCAAAATTGATATTTATAATATATATATATCGCTAAAAGTATGGTGCGGTGAGATATAATTGTAAATTTAATGCAATATATATATAATAGTTTTTAGGTTGATTTAAAATTCATATAAATAAAAGTTAGATTATGATTAGAGTCTCTATGTTTAGGATTAACTTTAATTAAACCTAAAGTTGATTAGAGGATTCAAAATTTTAAGATAAATTAATTTGAATTAGGTTAAGGTTAAGAGACGAATCAAGGTAGTTTGATATGAGGTCAAATGAAGTAGCATAGGAGGTTTCAGCTCGAAGTCGCTGCGAGTGTGGCCCCACAGTAGTGGTAGTCGTTGGTGACTGCTTACGCTGAAGGGAAGATATGACGACATGCATTCGCCTAGGGAAAACTATTTTAACTATGACTCGTGACATTTAAACCTTAGTGTATCATGATGTGTGATAAAGGATTTTGTTTTGTTTAGATTAGACAAGGTGAAGGTTGAGTTGATTCACATATTAATTATATATCAAATCATTGAGCAAGTGTACAAGGTACTAGGTCCTAACTAAAATAATAGTGGTTTGGTGTCGCCACCTTATGTATAGATGAACTCGAGGTTAAGTTAAGATTTACAAGGATAATAGCTTATTTAGAGGAGTGTAGCTATAGATAACTCTTTGGAGTTTTCATATATATATATATATATAGAATAATAATAATAATAAATTATTATATTAAGTAAGAAGTAGAAATAAACCATTTTGAAGGACAATACGTGTGAGATAATCAACAAGGCGGATAGTCAATGGCAAGGCAAGTTGGAAACAAGACTTAGGTGACCTAAATATCTTTTGAATATATTTCAATTGACCCTATGCAAAGTAGAAACGAACAAGAATGTTGTCTCCTTAATCACAACGAAGAGGCCCATGAAGGAAACTACTTGTAAGATGCCCCATGCATCAAGTTCAAGTTCTATTTCGAAAGAGGAATCTAACCAAGAGAAGAAGCCTAGTTGGGCGAAAGAAGTGCCAAAGATCCTAAATCTATTCAAGATTATAAAGTGATAAGGATAATGATCACCATCAATCCCTATGCAAGTGATAATGATGCCCTTAAGTTGAAACAATAATTACAACTAGAAGTTAATTTTAATGTGCATAAAATTGGTGAAGAGAAAAAAAAAAAAATAATAATAATAATAATCTTTTCACCAGCTAAAGTTATAATGTCATGCATTAACTTGTGGGAAGTTATGTTATTACTCATATGATTAGGTAGGAGCCACAATGATTGAAGGAGAAACTTTTAGTAATTCCATTAATCACTATTCTTATTTTTGGGTTAAAAAAAAAATAAAAATTAGTTGTATAAAATATGTTAATTATAAGTTATTTTTAGATCATTAGATATTGGGGATTGTGCCTATTTATTATGATAATCTAAGTGTGAATTATTTTGCTAAGAACTAAATTTTTGGATTAAGAGAAAGAAGGAGAGCATATCATGTTGAAATTCTACTACAAGGAGATATGGTCGAGCCTAATGAACTCAAAGAAAGCTAAAAATTAGAAAATGCGTTATATATTCTTTAAAGACAAGATAATGGAAGGAAATCAAATTGCTTACTAAAGGGACAAGGTATCCCTTTTGAATCACATTATAGAAAACACAATGTACTTAACGAGGAGATTGCATATAGAGCTTATTAAAAGACTACTAATTTAAGGGATACATGGCTTTGGAATAAATAAGATAAGAAAGGTAAGTAATTAATGAAATGACATGAGTTTAAATAGATAATAAATGTAGAAAGGACATGGTAGGGTGTCTACAAATTGTAGAGTGGTCGCCCCTACTAATAACCTTTTTAAGACAACTAAGAGTCAATAATGTCTAACCCACAGTCTAAAACAGAAATAACACATCAAGTACTCTGAAATTTGTAAATAACGATTATGTCTAATGAGCAGTAGTGCATTGCCAGAGTTGAAGGATGATGAATTGAGGTATTGTGGAGAATGATAGTCATAAAAACCTTGTAAAAAAAAATAAAAAATAATAAAATTCCTCCTACTTTAATAAATGTTACAATAGTTTTGCTATTGCTTTTTACCAATAAGGAAATAATAATGTATGACCTTAGGATTTAAAAGAAATGAACCTTCTTCCCCTGAGAGAGGTATGCCAACCTTAAGGGTCCTTGGTAGTTGCATGTTAAGTGAATACAAATTATGAGTTCTAAAGACCTCCATTTTAATCATTGATTATTTTATGCTAAGTTGGATCAATATATGCTTATGATGAAGACTTGGTTGTGTGACGAATAAACTGATATGGATGAGGTAACTTAAGGGATATGGTTATAGGTTAAAAGTATGCTGCTAAGGTGGATAGCACTTGATTAAAACCTTTAATAATTCTAGATATAATATGAGATTCGACAGGAGGATTAAATCTAAATGTTCTTTAATGAGATAAAGAAGTAAAACTATAATATAGCATCGACATGTCTTGTCAAGTAAATCCCAATGGGACCAGTATAAACCAAGGTCTGCTACCTCTGAAGTCGCAGAAACCATGCATCGAGACTTTCCCTCACCATTTTGACCATAACTTCGGGACGAAGTTTCCCGAAGGGTGGGTGTATGTAATGCCCCATATTTTCATTAGGCATATTTATCAGTTAGACACACTGCACTTTATTTTGCTTATTATCTGTTGAACTCAGCTTGACTGAGTGCACTATATTACAATATGATGGAACTCATTATATGATGTTACTCTGTTTTATGATTTCACCATGATTATGATGTTACTATGTTATGCGGTTATGATGTCATGATTATCATATGATTTCTTTATTTTACGATTACAGTATATGTTTATATGTTTTCATTAATGAAATGTGAAATATATGATTCAGTACGTGGATACCATCTTCTTATATGAATTATTGAAATGTTATATGTCATACGCATCTATGATGAGCTAAAAGGTTACATGAAATAAAATGATAACATGGATCAATTGGCGATCAATGGAAAATGCTTTCTATAAATTGTATTTTGCAAAACACTAACCTACAGGACACAAGGGCTATGGGATAGCCAGTTACTTGATCTGATATATATTGGAAAGGAAAAACATGTTCATACAGCAAACCTTAGCAGCCAAAATGAGGATACGATAACACAAACTGATAATCTCGATAGCAGCAAGTATGAGTTGATAAGGGCGTAGGCCCAGTATGTTGAGAGGGATGGATGTGTTTCCCACCCTATGTTTCCATGAGACCCGAGGTCGTGGGAGGGCCGTGCTGAGACACGCTCCCCATGTTGTTGTGATGACGATGGTCGGATGCCTGCTAGGGGAGGATAGGTCCGTTGTTCAGCCGACGCTATCGCTCTCAAGTTCTATGTGGTCAGATCGGTGAGTCCGACATCCACTGTTGTACTAGCAGAGGAAGGATAGGGAGGATGCTGGACATAGGTTATGATGGGAGGATGTGTTAGTTAGTACTGTTGGGGGTTTAGTATTCCTTGATTTCCAAGTTAGTGGAAGTAGGAACCCTTCCTTGTACATGATTGATTAAACTAATGTAAAGATAAAGAGAATGATGTGAAATCGTAAAGAATTAACTGTTAAATAACTGAGAATGTTGAAGTAATTGTACTATATATATTATGTTTTCTTCTACATGGGGGTAAATACTACTATTAGTTAGCAGATATGCATAGGCCGGATGGGGTTTGTCTATAGTACATTTATGATGTGTGCATATGCTGGCCACGCATGCACACCTTGCACATGTACACTAGTATCGAGATACAAACACTTAACATATTGAATAAATGTGTAAGTTGTCATAAGTAATTAGGTTAATCATGCATTGACCGAATTCAGATAATGAATATAAAGTTATCTAAGATGTGTAAAACAAGTCAATTAAGCTACGCATTACCCGTTGGTAAACATTGTGATATACAATTGAGACAAGTGTCATCAGTTAACATTGTCGTCTGAGAATTGTTGTAAAGAAGGTAAGGGTACTGTTTAGTTAATTAGTAAGGTTGTTTAAGCACTTAAGGGTGCTTTGTTTAGAAGAACGATGATACTATGTAGATGTTAGGGTACTCATGTGATAAACAAGTGATGTAAAAGACATCTTTATTAAATTCACCATTATTATTACCTTATGGGGATTTAAATTAATATTATTACCTAAAATTTATTTTAATAATACTACTACCCATGTCGTAACAATTGCAAAATAGGTGAAATTTAAATATTGATTAATGAATGATTAGAATGTGATTATTTTACATTTCTAAGTTAGACATAATAGGATAACTATTTTTGGAATGAACGTGATGTGATGGAAAATGGTTATTTAATTATTCAATGTTAATCTTGGAATTTAAACCTCAAGATAAGTGATCTCGACGGATAAGGTAGACCATTAAGACACATCATGTCCAAGTTGAAAAGGGTCAACTAATTATATAATATTTTATTAATTACATTAATAACATTAAATACCAAGGATGGCGAATAGACTTGTAATTAATGAAGCTTGTCCCGAATGGATAACCTTTGGGTGATAATTCCCACCGTAATAAATACTTACGACCGTCAATCCAAAACCAACTAATTTTTCCATGAGAGTAATTAATTATACATTTTTATAAAGAACTGTGTATGAATGAACTGGTGATAGGAGTAAATGTTGAGGGGCTCGAGAGGGGGATTTTGGGGCGGTGGAGTAAGCCCAAGATATTCTCGAGGAAGGGAAATTATATAGAGGGGGAGAGCTTGGAGTAAAAGGGAGGTTTTTTTTTGGTAAGAAAAGAAATTTGGGAGAACAAAGAGTTTTGAGAACAGAAAGTTTGGAGAACAGAAAGTTGGGAGAACCGAAGAGAGGATTGCTCTCGGGATTATCAGATTGTGGGCTCGGGGGCTTGGAAATCCTTTGATTTCCAAGGGCCAGCAAGATAATAGCTGGTCGGTAGGGTGGACACTTCAGTTTGGCTGTCTAAGGGGTTATACAACCTGCTACAACCTACGGTTAGCATCAGCATCAGGTAATTTCCTTGTTATTTACATTATTTGATTATTATGCTAAATCTTACTGTAAACATGCATAACTTGCTATTTACTGATTTACTAAGTTGTGAAACATATTCTTATGCTGGAACACGATTGTTGAAAAGAAAATAATGATATGTTTGTTTATTTTAAATTACGAATGTAAGGTTGATGAAAACACGACAGTACACTGAATATCATTTAGATGCATAGTAATTGTTAGAAATTTACTCCCATACACTTGATAAAGTTTAAAACGTAGAAAATTAACTGAGAAATTTTACATAGTGCTCTGCTGTAAAAACCAGAGCACTACACACACACTCACTTGAGGATAGCGCACTTGTGAAGGAGAGGTCTGCTATTGTGGAAGAGGAGATCATGTCTCAGGGTTTCATCTTTGTATATTGCTGGTCATCTATATTGAGGAAGCTTTGCTGGGTTTTCTACCCCATGAGGGTTTCCGAGGATAAATCTCTGTCTCTTGTGTTTATGCTATGCTTTTTGTTTCTTCAGTGATCCTGTATATGCTATTATTGTGAAATGGAATGTAATGCTGCTATTTTCTGTCTTAGCATGTTAAATTTTAACAGTATGGATCTATGAAGGTGGTTCAAAACTACCCTTGTTTTCTACTACAACGGGGGTTCTAAACCTCCCTTGTAACTTGCTACGATGGGGTTCTAAACCTCCATTATATGTTTCTACAAGGGGGGTTCGAAATAACCACTATATGTTGTTACCAGAGGGGTTCGAAACCTCCCTTGTATGTTTCTACCATGTGGTTCCAAACTTTCCTCATAGGTTTTTAAGAGGGGGTTCCAAACACCTTCCGATAGGTTTGTAAGAGGGGGGGTTCAAAAATGCCCCCATAGTTTTGTAAGAGGGGATTTAAGAGGGGGGGTTCAAAACCTCCCCCATAATTTTGTAAGAGGGGGTTTAAGAGAGGGGTTAAAAATTACCCCCATAGGTATCTAGGGGGGGGTTCAGAGCCTCCCCCAAAGGATACTTTTGGCGGTGATTTAGATCTCTTCTAAAACAACCCCTAAAAGCCCATACTTTTAACAATGATTATTTTGGTGGTGGTTTTGTCAAAACCAACTCTAATGTAAAAATAACCCTCAAAAGTGACTTTTGGGGGCAAAAGACAACCCACCCTAAAGGTAAAAAATATGGTATTGTTTCGGTGCTTCTAACTAGTCCATTCTAATGAGAATATTATAGGAACCAAATGGAAAAATATTCAAATTTTCCCAGGTGAAGAGTCCATTCAGTTCCAATGGAAATTTCTCCACCATTTCACTAACTTCCCTCTTGGTTCCAATGGGTCCTAGTTGGACCAGTCATGATTTACTATGCTTTGTTTTATTAAAATCACAAATCTCAACAATTTTAGGAGTGATATAACTATGAGTAGATCCAGGGTCAATCAAAATAGAAATAGATTGATTAGAAATATTACCTTCAACCTCAAACATAGTTGATTGATGGTATGCTTGGTGGTCCTCTAGTACAACATAGATTCTAGGGATGATCATTTCCACTTGACCCACAGTTTAATCCTCTTCAATGTTTGGAACATGTTTTGCACTCCCATTTTGATGCGGACATTTTCTAAGAAAATGCTCCTCTTCACATCCCCAACATTGATGTGGCACTCTTGGCTCTCTTGGATTGTCTCACATCATCCTAGTTAGCTTAGTCACACCTTGCTGTGGTTTCCTTTATTGATTTCTGAAATGAGGAGGCTTGAACCCCTTCTTTCTTTGGTCAAACTTCTCTCTTTTCTTGTCCTTCCATGCCTTATGGAATTTTGTCCACCTTTTGTTTTGATTATAACAATACTTGGCATTATTTATGGTATCATAAAGAGTTTGATGTTCATCAAACTCAATTTGGTCCTTGTATGACTAAGGTAGTCCACTTAGAAAATGCTACATTTTCACCTTATCATTGTTGATATACTTGACATATCCCAACAACTCCAACAATTTATTGGTATATTCCTCCATGGTCATTTGTCCCAATTTCAACACATGGAACTCTTTGATTTTGTCATCATAGTACCTATCTGAGAGGTACTTTTGCTTGAAGTATTTATTGAATTGCTTCCACATAGTCTTCCTTTCATTAATCTTATTCACTTACCTAAGGTGATCCCACCATATAGATTCTCTTCCATTCATATTGATTATGGCTACCCTTGATTTCATATTCCCAAAGTAGTTTTGGACTTGGAAATACTTCCTCATCCCAAGAGTCCAAGCCTCGGCTTCTTGACCATATTTTTCTTCACCATCAAAAGTAGTTGGTTCGGCCTTCTAAAATCTCCCATGTGAGTTGTTCTTGAAAGGCTTATTCCTCTGATTCCTATGAGATGAAGATATTGAACCTTCAATGGAGTCTTTATAGGCAAATGAATCACTAGAAGATAAATTTGGAGTATATGTCCTCTCTCTAGATACCCTTCTTGATCCATGGGACCTCTTGTGAGTTTACCTCGTTAATATTCTCCTAGTCTTTGCCTCATTTCCTTAGTGTTGTCCGAGATGAATCTTCCTCTAAATGTCAATTAATATTTGGAGCATATCTGCATTCAATTGCTTCTACTCTTCCTGAGCTATGAGTAGCCTCAAATGATCTTTTGTAAAAATTTGCAATTCTGCTCTTAGGATTCTCATGGTTTCTACAATTCCTAGGAGATTTACTTGATTTCTTGTGCCATTGGATTTCATCTTTGCATTCTCAACTTGTATATTCTCTCCCATGTCATCTATTGAAGAAAATCTAGAGAGAACCAAAAAAAATTCCTATTGGCCTTGATAATACTCATGACAAGGATTACTTATCAACTTTCATCTCTTTGATATGATTATCCAGTCAATTCCTATAAAATTATGGAAATGACTACTTTTAGATTTTTCACCTTCTCCAAACTTAGAATATTTTAGTAGCTCTATAACAAAATTATTCTTGATCTAATAGTATAGTGTAACATCTTCATTCTCATTAATCATGTCATCACCACAAGAAATTTATTGAATTCTTTGATGTCTCATGGGGGGACACCGAAGGTTAAGGGGTATTTCCACCTTGCGGCTTCCCTAAGGGAGGGTCCAGGGTAATGCCCTTGTTTTTTTGTAAATATTTTTATTTTGAATGCAATCTTGAACATAAGTTCATCATCCTTTTTCAATTCCCAATGCCTAAAAACCAAGTGTGGAAATCACTTCTCTTCATGTGATTTGCAAGGGGGAAAAGGTGGTTTAGGCTCGATGAGAAATTGGTTTCTTTAAAATATCTTAATGCGCCTGAAATAACGAGTGAGTGATACGTCATCATGGTGGTTTCCTATTTCATCCTCATGCATATTAAACTAATGCATGAGTTTGTTGATAATCTTGAACGAATGGTGGTCATCAATCAAGTTTGCACAATCCTCTGAGTTTGATTTGAACCAAAAGGGAGGGTCCCATCATTTGTGATGTCACCCTATGTCACATCACCACATGTTGGACAAAAGCAAGTTCAGGCTCCACAGGAAAGTGGTTTCCCAAAACATCCCAAATGTGACTAAATAAATGAGAAGGTGACACGTCAACATGGGGGTTTCCTAATTTAGGCTCATTCATATTATATTAACCCTAGTGCATCTTCACCAACCTAAATCACTATCATTCATCAATATCCCGATCTCCTGATGGTTAAATCTCCATCCTCCTTCCCACTTTGTCACATGTGGTCACTTGTGCATGAGTCTAATGCATCTTGTCCACATCATACATATTTTTCTTATGGATCCTCCAGATAATACCTCCTACCCACATGGCCCCTCCACATCACACTGTCCATGTGAAAGAGGTTGGGCCCACCTCTAATATTCTCAAATTTTAAACATTTCATAATTATGCAAAATTTTAATATTGCAATATGGGGGATTATTTTGAAATTAATTCAAAACTACTTATGACCCCTTATCCATCATTTAGTAGAACTCAATTTCCATAGAATCATTTCTAATTCCTTCCTATAAGTGTGGATTTCTACCCCATAAATCCTCGATACTGCAACCAAGAGATTTGATACCACTCTTTCATGTCCCCATCCATCAATTTAACCATCGTATGGAGGAATTTATGAATTTTAGGTTTCTAAATTTCACCCCACTACCATATTACGAATTCATAACAATAAATATGCATGTGAAATTGTATAATTGTAAAACACGACAGAAATAAACTCTATCCACACACACATAACATGCATATACAAGAACAGTTATCATATGCATAAAATAAAACATTGCACATCCAAATATGAAGAGAATACTTATATTTAAACAAAGAAAATACAAGCAAATGGATCTGTAAGATCAATTTTTTACCCAACCATAAACACTATGCTCATCATATACTATTTGTTTTGAGAGGTCAACCCCAAGATGGGATATGAGGCCACCCAAACAAAGGAAATTCCTATCGTCTTCTCTCTCTCTCTCATCCCACTGCCCATTCTACTCACTATGCTTAGCCAAAATTTCATCCATATCTCTACAAGAATCTCACTCAGCCATCACAACCATGTAACTCCTTCCAACTACCCAACACAACACAAGGAAGGAATTTCCCTTCACTGATCCATAGTTATGTCAAGAAATCCAACCCTTACAGCGGTTACTAGTGTGTGCAGTAAGATTCCAACCTATTGTATGATGTTGAAGAACCTCCTATAGCATTAGTTCATGGCTTCTGAAGCATGCAAACGTAGAAAAACTCAATGGGTAAAGGTTCATAGCTTTCCCAAACTCCATGCTCACCTACATCTATCTCTTTGTCCCTCAAATATGAAGCTTTATTTCCAAATTTATGGGTAATACACAATCTAGTGATGGTAAAGAACAACAATAGGAAGCTATGCATAGTATATATATGCATGATAATAAGAGATAATGACAAAATGGATGGTAGACTCCAAAGGATATGATATAATAGTGAAAAGACAACTAACATAACTTCTGAAGATAGAAGAAAGGACTCTTACAACTCACATAATTTTCATAAAAGTACATTCACCCCCATGCTCCCATAACTACATGAAAGGACATTTCCCACCAACCTCACACATGCATTCAATGATTGGATTTAATAATCAAAAGGAGGTAATTATCTCATTTAAATCACATGATAGCATTTGGATGAGTTCTTAGGTTGACACTTGGCAATAGAGGATTTAATTTCCCATAGGCCCACTTTCTTCTTCCCCTCTAGTGGAATCATAGCCCTTCTAGTGCTCTTTACACAACCATATTGTACCATTTTATTATTTTCCAACATAAATATATTTGCATTTTTTTGAGTTAGAATGACAACCAACCATGTGGTTGAATTAAAAATATTTACTTCATACATGCCTAGCCATTCACTAGTCAAGCTTTGGCCTTGAGATCCACACTAGGAATCCATACTAACATATCTACATCATTTACATAATTTTGAATCAATACATTCAAATTCAAAGATGGGGGTATTACACTGACAGAATATTAATAATTAAGTAGCTTCATTCTTAACAATGCTATTATCCTATAAAATTCACTGCAACCTGTTGAGATATTGTAACTTCAAAGAATATTATAATTGTACTTTATTATTTCGGAGATGTTTCATTCCTCTGTGAAGATCTTATTGTATATCCGGAGATGTTTATTCCTCCGTCGGAATGTGGTAAATTGGGTTATTAGACTTCCCTAGTGGGGGTCGGCCCTGTATGTGTTATGTGGGTCAAAGGGTTATTAGACCACCCTAGAGGGGTCGGCCCAGTCAGTTGTAATGGGGTATTTAACCCAATGGTTAAATACGAGCCTACATGATTTGTGTAAAAGACAAGTCGGAGTAGTGTATAAATAGAGGAGGTGTATTCCTCATTTAACACACACACTCACTCACTTGAGAGTGGCACACTTATGGAGGAGAGGTCTGCTATGGAGAAGGAGGAGCTTATGCTCAGGGTTACATCTTTGTATATTGTTGGTCATCTATATTGAGGAAGCTTTACTGGGTTTTCTACCCCATGAGGGTTTCCCAAGATAAATTTGTGTCTCTTGTGTTTATGCTGTGCTTGTTGTTTCTTCAGTGATCCTGTATATGCTATTATTGTGAAATGGAATGCAATGCTAATATTTTCTGTCTTATCATATTAAATCTTAACATGGTATCAGAGCTAACATGAAGGAAGGCAATGTATGGCACTTACGACACTTGCTTCACTTGTGACAATTTGAAGGTTTGGGTTTTACATAGAAAAACCCAGTCATCGTGGAACTTTCGCTATAAATCCATTTATGCAAAGGTTCAGGATCTGAAACATTTACAGGTCGTATTTAACATCCCTAGGTACCTTGTGTCCAAAGGGTACCCTCAGATTCGTTGTACTTTGTGAGTTATGATCAGTACAAGTTAGGGTTTCTGCCTCTTCTAGATCTCAGTCAAAATCAGGTGACCTTGGAAAAAAGGTCATAACTTGGGCTAGGAAGCTCCAAATGAAATTTCTTAAAAAGTGACAGGTAGTACACAGACTGTACTATCTGAGGAAACGTTTTCAGAGGCCGAAATTGAACCAGTGACACGTGGCATGCCGTACAAGGTCGCTCTCCTGTTTTATCCCATAAACAGGTCACGCTGCGACACTTGACATAACTTGGGATAGGAAGCTCCAAATGAAATTTCGTAAAAAATGAGAGGTAGTACATAGGCTTTAATATCTCAGGAAACGTTTTCAAAGGCCGAAGCTGAACCAGTGACACGTGGCACACCGTACAAGTTCGCTCTCCTGTTTTATCCCATAAACAGGTCACATTGCGACACTTGGCATAACTCTCTCTCAGAAAATCCAATTGAGGTCAGACCTGTCGGGATGGAAAGATGATAGGTCAGGCTACCACAAAAAAAAAAATTCAGACCCTATGGACCAAAAATTTCGGAGTTACAGCAGAAACAATCAGGTACATATTTCTGTCAAAACATAATTATTTTTGGAGCACCTTCATTCATGGCTTCCGGAATTTAGGGTTTCGGAGAAAGTTAGAATTTTTGGAATCGGAATCCACAGCTGAATGCTACTCAGGAAAATTGAAATTTAGAGACCAAGATCAAATTTTTTGGTTGGGTAGAATACCGGGCTTGATCAAACCCTAGTTCAGGATTTTGATCGGAAAGATGGAAAATTAGGGCTTCAGCAAAAGTTGGAATTTTTGAAGTCTGTAACCACGGCTGGAAGCTCCTCAGAAAAATAAGATTTTAGAGCCTTGGATCGAACCTTTTGATTGGACAGAAGGGTGGGCTTCATCAAACCCTAGTTCGGGTTCCCGTCCAGAAGATCCAGAAGTTTCGAAGGCAATTTTGAGGGGTCAAATTTTGGAGATTTCAAAATTGAAGTATGCTACCAAGACACATCCTTCCATCCATTCAAAAGTGTGAAAGTCAAAGATTGGATTTTTAGGGTTTCTCTAGCAAACCCTAATCAAGCTCCAGATCAAGTTTCAGGGGGAGTTGAGGCTAAGGCCTTACATAAGAAGACTACAAGAAGTCTCGATAGGTATGACTGAAGGAGGTTCAGGTATGTCTTGAAATCTGATTCTTGATTAAGTTCATGATGTGTTTGTCTTCATATTATTTATTAGTACAATCTTGATTAATTTTAGAATTGTCTTATCACCCTAGTAACAGTATGAATGCATGTGAATGATCGAAGACATTCATTGATTAGGGCTATATGATTGTACTAATGCATTATGGTGTTGTGTGAGGTTGATGTTGTCTGCTAACAAGATACAGGTACATCACAAAAGACAAATCAAGTTCCATGACCATGACAACATGAAGACAAAGACTCATCCATAATCTTTGTTCTACTTACGAGGTATGTATGACTTTGTTATATTATGCTTAACCTATGAGACATGCAGGTTCTAGCTCAGGATCTCTAAATCATTGAAGAGATTGTTTAGGTATGTTGTACATAATTAAGCAGGTATACTAATCCAGGTATGTTTTCTTATGTCAAGTTAGAATCTTACCTTGTGTTAGGATCCCTTATATAAGTATACTTGGTATGATTGGTTATGCTTATTCATAAAGTTAGTAATCAAGGGTTTATGCATATTATGTCTCTTGTCTTGATGATTTAATTAACCAGAAGAGTACTATGATCAAACAAGAATATGCATGAGTAAACGAAGACTTCCTTGAAACCCTGAATACTAATGATCATGACTATACATATTCAAGATTATTTAGAATTAGAATGTTTTGAGAATATACTAATGAATGTATGTTTGTGTATGAGATCATGAGGATGACACTAGTGCACACTTGAGCATGCACAGTGGTGCAGAATGAATAGAAGTTCAAAAGACATATAGAAGATCAAGCGGGAGGAAACCACACAAACATAAAAGATAAGTATTTAAGTTGTTATTTGAAATAGTAAATGATATTGCTTGTATGCATATTTGTATTCCTAGAATATATCATGCTGAGTGTAAACATTGATAGAGCATTGAACAGTATACCACTAATATGCATATGATTGGTAAGTTGGACAAACATTCCATTGTTGCTTGTCTAGAATGAAACCTCTTTGCTGACATGCTGAGAGCTGTGCACACTCTCGATAGTATGTTCTGGTAGAGATGGAAGGCATCTAGATAGCCACTGTATGCATACAGGATATGGGAAAGTGTTGTGCCAAAGTATTGGTAAAAATAGTTGCATAACTATGTAAATGATATCTGTATGCATAATAGGTTATCATGTCAATATGATTTGATGATTATGAAGTATTACTAATCATGTACTTAATTTTGAATTGTAGGAAAGATCATGATGAATGATGAACACTGAACAAGCGATGGATGTTCAACAAAAGATTTACAAATCAAACACACTAAAGAAGGCTTGTGGCTAGAATATTCTCTTAGAAAGAGGAAGAGAATCATGATGAGATGTTTGCTCCAAGTGGCTAGATAAGACCATTCTCTTAATGGTGTAATTAAAGAAGAAGTGTGAATCAGGTTCTGTATGGGTTCCCAGGATCGATAATCAATTGATGAGCTTAATGATCACCATGGGTGATGTGGATCTCAACCTTTGCTACAAGGTTGAATATGGTTTCTCTACACAGATGTTGATTGGGAAGAAATTGTATCAGACAGGAAGAGCACATCGAGAGGATGTTACTGTCTGGGATCAGCCATGATCTCATGGTTTAGAAGGAAGCAATCTAGTGTGGCTCTCAGCACAAGCGAAATATATGGCTGCTTGCTCTGCTAGTTGTGAAGCGGTATGGCTTTAGAATGGACCCAACTGTGATCCTATGTGACAAACAGAGTTGTACCAAAATGGTAGAGAATCCAGTATTCCATGATAAGTCAAAGCACATAGAGATATGACATTTCTATATACAAGATATGGTGCAGAAAAGAATTAAAGTTCGAATTTGTAACAAGTTACCGATGTACTAACCAAACCCCTACCTCAAGTAAAGTTTTCCGAGACAAACTTAAAATAGTTCAGAAGGACCCTCCTCGAAAGGGGGAGCGATGTGATCACTTATGATGAGATTGCCCACATCGACAGTGAGGTCGATGATGTGGATACCTATATTGGTGATGCCGACAGAGAGGTTGGTGGATGGTCCTTAGACAGGGTCTAAGGTGATAAGGGGATTGCATCATCCTTGAACACATGTTCTAAAAGAGAGCCGTAGAAGTATGTCTTCAAGAATGAAGTCCTTGGTGGACATGAGGAGATTGGATCATCCCTGGACTTCAGTCCTAAAGAGAGCCGTAGACGTACGTCTTCGAGAATGAAGTCCTTGGTGGACATGAGGGGATTGGATCATCCCTGGACTTCAATCCTAAAGAGAGCCGTAGACGTATGTCTTCGAGAATGAAGTCCTTGGTGGACATGAGGGGATTGGATCATCCCTGGACTTCAGTCCTAAAGAGATCCGTAGACGTATGTCTTCGAGAATGAAGTCCTTGGTGGACATGTGAGGATTGAATCATCCTTGGATTTCAGTCCTAAAGTGAGCCGTAGACTGGGTCTCTGAGAATGTAGTCCTGAATGAATAGGTAGGGGATTGTATCTTCCCCGGACTTTGGTCCCAGAATTGATCCGTAGACTGATGTCTCCGAGAATTGAAGATAGGACTGCATCGTCCCTGGACCTCGGTTCAAAATGTACGTGACGGGATTGCATCGTCCCTAGACATGAGACTTGTCTTAAAGTGATAAGGACTGATCATCCTGTAACTTGATCGGGATTGCATCGTCCCTAGACATGAGACTTTTCTTAAAGTGATAAGGACTGATCATCCTGGAACTTGATCGGGATTACATCGTCCCTAGACATGAGACTTGTCTTAAAGTGATAAGGACTGATCATCCTGGAACTTGATCAGGATTGCATCGTCCCTAGACATGAGACTTGTCTTAAAAGTGATAAGGACTGATCATCCTGGAACTTGATCGGGATTGCATCATCCCTAGACATGAGACTTGTCTTAAAGGTAAGTGTGAGGACTGCATCATCCATGAACTGGGTTCAAAATGTACATGATGGGATTGCATCGTCCCTAGACATGAGACTTGTCTTAAAGTGATAAGGACTAATCATCCTGTAAGTAGATTGGGATTGCATCGTTCCTAGACATGGTGAGGTGTCTTAAAGTGATAAGGACTAATCATCCTGTAAGCAGATTGGGATTGCATCGTCCCTAGACATGGTGAGGTGTCTTAAAGTGATAAGGACTAATCATCCTGTAAGTAGATTGGGATTGCATCGTCCCTAGACATGGTGAGGTGTCTTAAAGTGATAAGGACTAATCATTCTGTAAGTAGATTGGGATTGCATCGTCCCTAGACATGGTGAGGTGTCTTAAAGTGATAAGGACTAATCATCCTATAAGTAGATTGGGATTGCATCGTCCCTAGACATGGTGAGGTGTCTTAAAGTGATAAGGACTAATCATCCTGTAAGTAGATTGGGATTGCATCTTCCCTAGACATGGTGAGGTGTCTTAAAGTGATAAGGACTAATCATCCTATAAGTAGATTGGGATTGCATCGTCCCTAGACATGGTGAGGTGTCTTAAAGTGATAAGCACTAATCATCCTGTAAGTTGATTCAGGATTGCATCATCCCTAGACATGGTGAGGTGTCTTAAAAGGATAAGGATTGATCATCCTGTAAGTTGATCTGGATTGCATCATCCATAGACATGAGAGATGACTTAAACTGAGAGGGACTGATCATCCCGTAAGAGGATCAGGATTGTATCATCCTTGGACCTATGTCCTAAAGTGAGAGGGATTGATCATCCCGTAATAGGATCTTGTGTGTTGCAGAGTATGCTACTATGTATTGATGATAGATGTTAGTGAGAATACATGCTTTTGATGATAGATGTATTAGTGAGAATACATGCTTTTGATGATAGATGTATTAGTGAGAATACATGCATTTGATGATAGATGTATTAGTGAGAATACATGCTTTTGATAATAGATGTATTAGTGAGAATACATGTTTTTGATGATATATGTATTAGTAACAATACATGTTTTGATGATAGATGTATTGGTGTGGATACTAATATAGATGATGATGCTGCTGATCGTGATGGTCTAGATGACGATGCTGCTGATCGTGATAGTCTAGATGACGATGCTACTGATTGTGATAGTCTAGATGACGATGCTGCTGATCATGATGGTCTAGATGATGATGCTGCTGATCGTGATGGTCTAGATGACGATGCTGATGATCGTGTGATGACGATGCTGCTGATTGTGATGGTCTAGATGATGACAATGCTGATGATCGTGTGATGACAATGCTGCTGATCGTGAGGATCCAGATGTTGATGTTGTTGTAGCTATTCGAGTGCTGCAGAAGATAAAGACTCAGTACTGAAGATGTTGATGTTCCAGTATTGAAGATGTTCCAGTAACTGCTTGAGTTACTGATGATGTTGAGAAAGCTTCCAATGATTTATAGATGTATCATGTATGATGTTGATGACTCCTTGCTCGTGCAGATGTTGTTATAATATCCTTCTCGTTAATGGGGAGTGTTGAGATATTGTAACTTCAAAGAATATTATAATTGTACTTTATTATTTTGGAGATGTTTCATTCCTCTGTGAAGATCTTATTGTATATCCGGAGATGTTTATTCCTCCGTCGGAATGTGGTAACTTGGGTTATTAGACTTCCCTAGTGGGGGTCGGCCCTGTATGTGTTATGTGGGTCAAAGGGTTATTAGACCCCCCTAGAGGGGTCGGCCCAGTCAGTTGTAATGGGGTATTTAACCCAATGGTTAAATACGAGCCTACATGATTTGTGTAAAAGACAAGTTGTAGTGTATAAATAGAGGTGGTGTATTCCTCATTTAACACACACACTCACTCACTTGAGAGTGGCACACTTGTGGAGGAGAGGTCTGCTATGGAGAAGGAGGAGCTTATGCTCAGGGTTACATCTTTGTATATTGTTGGTCATCTATATTGAGGAAGCTTTACTGGGTTTTCTACCCCATGAGGGTTTCCCAGGATAAATTTGTGTCTCTTCTGTTTATGCTGTGGTTGTTGTTTCTTCAGTGATCCTGTATATGCTATTATTGTGAAATGGAATGCAATGCTACTATTTTCTGTATTAGCATATTAAATATTAACACAACCACACTATTTCACATGCTACTTCCCAAACTAAAATGTACTATGATTATGCTATCGAATTTACAATTGAATCTCATTTCTTACATTTCATGATATAGTGGATGATCCCATATTAGAATCAATGTCATCTCTACAATAGCAAATTCTATGTTTTATTATCCAACAAGTCTAAAATATTTAGTTCTTTTGTACATAAACCCAAAATCCTTTGTTCCTTGAAGATATTGAAGTGCCCTTTTAGCTTCATTCCAGTGACTATCTCTTGGTTCTTGCATATGCATAGAAAGAATGTTGATAGAGAATGATAAGTTTGGAAAGGTTTTTCTCAAGTAGATTAAAATTCCAATTAATTTTAAATACCTAGTACTACTCACAAGTTCACCCCTTTCAAACTTTGAGAAATTCAAGTTTTGTTCCATGGGAGTAAGAGCAGATTTACAATCCTCCATTCCAAAATTATTCAATAACTCTAAGACATGCATAGATTGACAAATAAATATACTTTGATCTTTCTGTAGTACTTCAACTCCAAGATAGTAATGAAGTAACCCTAGGTTAGTCATCTCAAAATCTATTTTAAGTTCTTGCTTTACTTGAAATATATGGTGATCATTATTCCCCGTGACAAGAAAATCATCAACATAAATCACCAAAATGACTAAGTGATTTCCTTGAATTTGAACATACAAAGTATAACCCCCATTTCATTAAATTTAGACTTCCCAGTAATAATCCGGACTTACAACATGTTCCGAAAGTGTCAATGTTGGTTTTCCATAGTGTGATTATTGGTTTCTAGAATTGGGATCATCAGTTTCCAAAAGTAAGATAACTGGTTTCCAAAAGTATTATTGATGGCTTTTTAAAGTGTCATTGTCGGCTTCTAGTAGTGTGAATACCAGTTTCCAATGTTGTGATTATTGATTTCCAAAAATTTCATTATCATTTGAAAACTTACTCATAATAAGTGTAATTACTCTAACCATTGGATTTCATGAGTTTAACATGTCTTTTTTAATATTCACATAATTAAATTCCTTTACAATGATGAAGTATCTTGTATAGTGAGAAATGACACATGCTCTTTCCTCTCATCAACAATGTTCTTAAATTTTAATTGGAATCACATGAATTACTAAATTGTGAGAAAAGGGCTTATGCTCTTTCTCCTCATCATCCCAATGCCCACATTTTGACATATTGCAAGTTATATGCCTCCTCATATGGGGCACATGGAAGATTCAAATTGATAGCGACTCCCAAATTAGATTTTTGAAACCACTTTGGGGCAGAGGAATTACCGCCGAAAGAATGGAAAATAAGAACTCCCAATATATCTACATGCTCCGCCCTCACTCGTAAAGAATAGCCAACCTAATGAGTTGGGAACAAGTTCTAGTAGCTATAGAAATTTCCAAGATGGCTCTAGAATATAAAAATATATAAGCAGGGGTCAAGAGATCAGCTCAAGAGACACAGACATATTTGGAAATTGATGAGCCAAGGACAAGGCCCCTACGGAGAAAAGATAGAACGGGAGTAAACTCAAGAGGTGATATTTCCATGGTAGAACACACACATGGTGAGGAATTATCGAGCGAATCAATAGAAGCATCACAACTACCTCAAAATAGCATTAATCTGCCTCTTTCAGTATAAATCATTATCCCTCACTGCTGTTTGGACTAGTTAAGACACCAGGCTTCTTGATCGCTCATCCTCTCTAAAGGGAAAGAGTAAAATTCGTAGGATGGTCTCACATGTAAATTGAGATATTCCACATGTGTTTATAGATGTGTAATTCTCTTTTCTCACTTAGACAAAGATGATTAAATAAATTGCATTACCATAATAGACCAGGTGGTATAAAAAAAAAATTATGTTCTTATACTACACATTCCATACCTATTTTATGTCGATGAAAATTATCCTGATAATATAATGAAAGTGATGAGAAACAAGCTTTGCACCATGTTTATATCACTGATATACATGTATGTTGGGTATTGAGATTGGAATAGATATTTCATGTTAATATGAACTATGTTCCTTCTTCTATGTTCATGGATTAATAGTAATTGATGGCTTCTGGATTTGTTTGATTATATGAATGCATGGGATGCCATTTTCAAGCATTAACCAAGAATGATTTGAATTTTGTTTAAACTACTCACTTCACCTTCACCTTGCCTTGACAGAGTCCACATTGACCCTTGTAACATCTCATGGGAATTAACAAAATTCGTAGGGAATTAAGATGCTGGAAGACCCATCCTCAAGAATTATTTCTTTACTATGACCAAAATGATAAAGATGATGAAATAAAAACCCATATCTCATTTTCTATTGATAAATAAAGTATATTACAAATTGTTTTACTTGTATGGAAATAGAGTAATTTGGAAAGAAATTATATCTCAGATCGAGAGAAATAAGCTTGTTATATTTATTCAAACATAGCAAGAATGCATAATTTATCATTGGATAGATTTGATTCCCACTTGTTGATAAATATTGATCGTGATATGTCCCTTTCATTTATTTTTATGTCCTCTTCAATTATGGAAGAGGATATTCCATTACACTCCACATATTCACTTCTACCTCTGGTAAAATTTCTTTCAATTTCACATCTAATCGAGCACCACTAACTTGCACCAACTAGTTAATAGGCTACCTTATCAAAGAACCTTCTGGTAGATTGAAGTGGTTGGAATTTTGTGTAAAGATTTTATGTATATGAATACCAAAATGAAGAGGATAATTGTTGCAATGTGAGCAAGTCTTGTTGCAACCTAATAGAAATATTTACACCATTATCCCAAAATTATAGAATCCCATCATCTCTCCTTGAACACTATTGTCCTTGAGCACAATTGAGATAAAACCCAAGGCTATGCATTCCTTTGTATTTAAACATAGATGCATAATTATGACATGGTATTCATGGACTTCGTTCAGTTCTTTGGGACCAATATTCATCTTTCGCCCCCACATATTCACACTCTGAAGAAGAAACTTCCCCTCAAGTTGTTTCATCATCTGAAGCACTGTTATGACTTGAATCACTGTCATTCTTAGAATCACTAGCCAATGAATGTCCCATAAAACCCTCGTCTGAGGTACCAAGCATTCACCATTGTTAAACATTTGCACACTCTGCCAAGAAGCAAAGTACATTCCACAACGAGTGTCTTCCAATGTTTAAATTTCTTTGGTAGGACTAGATAATGGAACCTCTCCATTTAGAACATTTTCAACATTGAAAAAAAGCAGTTGGATCTAATTTATTTACAATGTAGTAGCTTCATACTTGGGTATACTTTGCATTCTGCAACCTTTCAATCTCTCCAAAATAAGTCTTCATCTTCTCCATCCATAAATGAGGAGACCTCATTATTGACAATCCACAATTCAAGCAATTCATTATTTGAATTATATATTTTACCATTAAATATATATTTAAATATTAAAAATATTTTGTATCGATGCATATTTTTAGTAACAAAATGAACTGATCTAGGGATCAAAAAATTGAAGTCGTCACTGCTGGTCAAGAGCCTTCTAGCTCATCATAGAAGTCTAATTTTTTTTCCATATGCAAATGAAATTTAAAATAAAAAAAATATAGTTTTGGAGGTTAATCAATTGAACATTTTAAACTATTTATGTATCACGAATAGTCTAAGGGAGTGCCCATGCTATCATTCGAATGGAACAAGTGTAAGGAAAGGGATAGTACTCCTTTACCCTTCGTCCCGTAAAATACTAGAGCAAGAGAAAGGGCCAATTTCTCACTCAAACACCAAGTCTAGAATTTGAGATAGTGCAGATGCCCCGTATCCACGTTCGCACTCCTCGTCACTCTAACCATAGAAGGGTGAGAAAGGGCCAGTGCTCCTTCTCCTCCTTACTCAAAATTTATAAGTGTGAGGAAGGGCCAGAGAAATTTAGAATAGGGTGATAAAGGACCAAAGTTTCCACTCCTCCTCCCAACAATATAAGGGCTTTTCTCACTCAAATTACAAGAGTTTGAGAGAGGGCCAATTTTCCTTTTCCTGTTATGTCCTAAAATTACTAGCTTGTTGGGAAGTGAGGCCACCCCAAAAGGGCTAGTGCTCCTTCTCCACCTTACTCAAACTATTTGAGAAAGGGAACATGAATTTGAGAAAGGGAACATGCTCATTATCCTAGAAAAACTCTAAGAAAGAGCCCATGCTACTCATTAGAATGTGGTGTTCTTCCTACAAAGCGCACTTTTCGATTCCAACAGTGTAATTGTTTTCGGACTTTAGAAAATATAATGTTGGGATTTAGAAAACCTGTTTTTTGTTTTTTTTTCCAAACCTATTTTTGTAGGACTCCCAGAAAAAAACCACTAAAACTTCATGTTTAATAACATATCCTAACGATTTAACATTGAATGTAACCAACCAAGCTATATTGTGCATTTAGACCAATGCAAACTCCCAAACCATATTGCAATCGACCATATTTGAATCACTTTACCTCATTAAACTTACCCAGTTTTAAGGGTTTGATGCAGTTTCATTCGTCTCTGCACAATAGGGCTATATTTCCAAGTGGTAATGGCTATATCAGTGCTTTTTGTGGACCTCGATAATAATTAAGGTGGGAGTAAGATGGAGATAGTGAATGATGGAATACCTTGGATGAGCATTCTCTAGAAATGGGCACTTTTGTAGACTTCTGACAACCTGCCTCCATTTTTCTGAACCCACTAGTCTTGTCAGGTGCCTTCATTTTTGTTTTTGTTTATTTCTACTAGTTTTTTCTCAGCAATCATGATAGGACCTTATTTTTTTCCCTACGTTTTTTCGGCATATCATCCTCATTATTTTCTTCTTCTCATGTAGAGGGTTTTAATTCCTCTCCATTGACTTGTGACGATGTGGCTTCTGGTACTATAAAGGAGGATATTATACAAAGGAAGACAGAGGAAGGACCTATTAATTTTTCAGAATTTACTTCAATCTGATCTAGGATCTTAACTGAGAGAAGAACATGTACAACATATCTACAACATATCAATCATGGACACAATAATGTAAGCACACAAGAGACACAGAGTTTACTTGGGGAAAACCATAAAGGTGAAGAAACCCAATAACTTCCTCAGAGATAGATAGAGCAATGATACAACCCAAGCATAAGAGATAGTCTTCTCCTAGCAGCAGCTTCTCCTCCTCCACTAGTGAGCCACTCTCTCATGAGTGCATGAGTGAGAAGTGAATGAGCAAATAGAGTGCCTCCCGCACTCTATTTATACTTGACTTGACTTTCCTAATAACTTTTACTAGGTCGGCCTTAACTTAACCACATAAAATAATGCTGACTGGGCCGACCCCCAATAGGGTGGTCTAATCACCCTTCGACCCACATGGCCAAACCCCAATAGGGTGGTCTAATAACCCTTTGACCCACATGACTTATACAGGGCCGACCCCAACAAGGTGGTCTAATAACCCATCAAGTATAAGTTATGACACTTACAATATAAATGACGACACTTCCGTATGGAGGAATAATAACATCTCTATAGGAATACAAACACTTCCGTATAGAGGAATAATAACATCTCTATAGGAATACATATATGAAATACATTCCGAAGTTACATATACATCAACACTCCCTCTTAACTAGGAAGGTATTTCTTGACACAGGTCTTCTAGCACAAGTCTTCTTCTCTGGATCATCGTCATCGTCACTACTGTTGCTATCTCAATAAATCTCTGAATCTACTAGTCATAGGAAGTTCTATAGAGCCAGTCCTTTTTCATACTAGATGTAGGCCCACCTCCTACAGGTCTTCATCATCACTGGCCATACTGTGGAATCCTCAGGACTTATTACGTGCGTCACAAAACCTCGAAAGAGCATCCCAGGACTGATTACGAGCACACAGCTCAACCTATCGGATCTCCCAAAACCTTTTACATTCTACTGCACAACCTATCCATGGCCACAGAGTATCACGAAGCACAACCTAGATGCACACACACAACACTTACACTCACCGACATGGGAGGACCAACATACCACCATCCGTGAAAGGATCACAGCACTTACATCAACGACCATGGGAGGACCAACCTACCACCATGTCAGAATGGCATAGCACTTATATTACAGCCATGGGAGAACACATCTACAACCATGCTCAAATGGCCCTAACACTTATATTGCAGCTATGGGAGAACACATCTACAACCATGCTCGAATGGCCCTAGCACTTATATCGCAGCCATGGGAGAAAACATTTACAACCATGCTCGAATGGCCCTAGAAATTACATCACGACCATGGGAGAACACATCTTCCACCATGTCGGAAAAGCCCAGCAATTACATCGTGACCATGGGAGAACACATCTACAACCATGTCTGAAAAGCTCATGTGCATCTATGTCTTCGGAACTCATCACAGATAATCCAACTAATTATGTAATGTATCCACCTGATACATGTCATCACATATAATCATCCTGATCATCATCACTGCATCGTCCTGATGGATGTCATCTGGAGAAACATCCCGAAGCTCACCATCCATGATCATACAATGCATCCACCTGATGCATACACAGTATCTTCCCGATACATATCATCATACATGATCTACCTGATCATACAATGTATCCACCTGATACATATACAAATACATGATCCACCTGATCATTCCTGATACATATGAACATACATGATCTACCTGATCATATCCAACATCCAACCTGATGCATCTGCACATAAATGATCCAATTGATCATATCCAACATCCAACATGATGCATACATACATAAATGATCCAACTGATCATATCCAACATCCAACATGATGCATACATACATAAATGATCCAACTGATCATATCAAGCATCCAACATGATGCATATACATATACAGAGCAGTAACTGGAGCATCGTCTTGATGCTCATCATCCAGCGCTTACATCCACAGCCATGTGAAGGATCCTCCTTTCAACATGCTTGGAATGGCTTCAGAAAATGTCTCCATCACTTCTTCCTCGAAGTGTCATCAGTCTAAAGAACACCAAGCCTCTCTCTGAAGTACTCGAACTTCACTCTGGCTAGTGGCTTCGTCAGCACATCTGCAATCTGCTCATCCGTTGCAACATACAGAAGCTTCACTGCTCCTCTCTACACCATATCCCTGATATAGTGATATTTGATCTCTATGTGTTTCGACCTGTCGTGGAACACCGTGTTCTCAGTCAGCTTCACACAACTCTGGTTGTCACAAAATAAACCAATAGCCTCCAACGGTAGATCAAATAAATCAGACAGTAGCTTCCTCAGCCATACTGCCTCACAACTAGCCGAACAGGCTGCAACATACTCTACCTCAGCTGTACTCAGTGCTACGCAGGACTGCTTCCTGCTAAACTAAGAGTTCACACCTGATCCCATACTGAAGTAGCACCCAGAAGTGCTCTTCCTATCTGCAGCACTGCTTACCCAATCTGAGTCAACATAACCCTGCAAGTTAAACTTTTGATTCACATCATACTTGAGCCCATAGTCAACTGTACCCTTCAGGTACCTCAGAATATGCTTTACAGCAACCAGGTGAACACCTTTGGGATCCGTCAGGAACTTGCTTAATGTGTTCACCGCAAAGAAAATATCAGGTACATCAAGGACCCAATCATCTAATGATACACAGTAACATCAACCGGATCAGATGAAGCATCACACAGAAGCTTCAGGTTTGATGCCATAGGTGTGGCCATGGCCTTGCAGTCCATCATCCTGAACCTCTTCAGGATCTCTACTACATACTTCCCTTGTCCAAGGAAGATACCATCTGCACTCTGCCACACCTCCATGCCTAGAAAATAGTGCATCATCCCCAAGTCCTTCATCTCAAACTCGGCTGCAAGCTTTCACTGCGTTTCGGCAATCAATCTATCCTTTCCTGTAACAAACAGGTCATCCATATACAAAAGTAGTATCACTGGATTTCCTTCCTCAACCTTGTAGTAAATATTGGAATCCGCTTTACTTTTGGTAAATCCCAAACTGGATAGAAAGTTGTCTATCCTACCATACCAAGTTCTGCACATATATGACTCCCTGTCATGTATCTCAGAACCAAGTGGCTGCTCCACATACACTTCCTCCTTGACTACACCATTCAAGAAATCTGTATTGAAATCCATCTGGTGTATCTTCCACTTCATCACTGCAGCAAGTATTGATCTGATGGAAGTGGATTTGGATACAGGAGCAAAAGTCTCTATGATACTATCTATAGCATACTTGATATTTATAGATCCACATGGAAGTCACGACAGACTTCTCATCCCAAACATCATTCATGATCGACTAGTACTCCTCGATCATGACATTCTTTCCAGATCCTAGGAACTTCAATATCTTCAATATTTTCAATAGATAACTTTGTTGCTGAACAAATGTTGTAGTCCTTCTTTTGTAGGTGATGGCATATGATCTTTCCTACAAAACAAGTTAAATTGCATGATTAGGAACATCCCATAGTTTTCAGAACAAATTCTTACACATAAAGAAATATGTCATACAGTTATGCAATTATCTTAGCCAATGCTTCAATACAACATTTATCCATATCCCATAACTTTCTAGATGCCTTCCAATCTCTACCAGAACATTGTTAAGGGTGTGCACAACTCCCAACATGTCAGCAAAGAGGTTTCATTATAGATAAGTAGAAATGGAATGTTATACAGTGCCATAGGCCACTTACCCATGTATATTGTAGTATACGTGTTCATCAATGCAACTATTCTAATATGCATAATACACAACCTAATTCTAGGAACATCAGTATATACATTATTGAACAGTATTATTTAAACAATCAAATATGCAAGGAATGATAATTCAAATACTTATCTTTGTTTGTTTGTTGGGTTGACTCCCTCTCGGTCTTTGCTTCCTTTCTGCAACTCCATTCTGATGTGGATTGTGAGAAGTGGTCAACTCCCTCTGAATATCTACATCCTTGCAGAAATTACTGAAGTGTGCTCCCTCTTGATCTTTGCTTCCTAGATTACTTGTCCTTGAACTTATATCCATCCTTAATCACTATGCATGCTTATTAGTATCATCATTGTGTCATCCTCGAGGTTTCATACATAATCACAGATTCATTAGTATAATCTTAATACTATCAAAACACAATAATCTTAAACATGTATAGTCATGATTATTTCAAACACAAATAATAAACATTAGTATTCAAGGTTTCAGGGAAGACTTCTTTTACTCATGCATATTCTTATTTGATCATAGGACTCTTCTGGTTAGTCAAATCATCAATCAAGATAAGAGACATAATATGCATAAACCCTTGATTACTTACATTTCTAACCTTATGAATAAACATAACCAATCATACCAAGTATACTTATATAAGGGATCCTAACACAAGGTAATATTCTAACTTGATATAGGAAAAACATACATGGATTACTATGTTAGCTAGTTATGTCTAACATACCCGCATGATGTCTTTTGGTTCTCTTCAATGACTTGTGCTAGTAACCTGCATGTCTCATAAGTTAACCATTGTAGAACCAAGTTATACATACCTCGTAAGTAGATCTTCTATGTGATCCATGAAAATGGATGAATCTTTGTCTTCATGTCACCATGATCATATGTTCTTGAAGTAGAACATGATTTGTCTTTCTTGGTGTACCTTTCATGTTAGCGAACAACATAAACCTCATACAACATCACAATGCATTAGTACAATCATAAGTGTCAAAACCTTAATCAATGAATATATTCTACCATGTATTCATAATTTTATTAAGGTGATACGACAAGTCTAGTAATTAATTAAGATAAACATATCATAAAATTAACCGTGAACAGAATTCAAAACATACCTGTAAGTCATACCGATCGAGATTGCTTGTAATCTTCTTATGTAAGGCCTCAGCCTCATCTCCCTCTGAAACAAGAACTTCTTCACTTATGCAGGTGACCAATCCATTCTCTTCTAGGATTAACCCAATCCACTTGATTTGCAAGAAATGGATCTGGAGCTAGATTAGGGTTTGTCAGAGAAACCCTAAAAATTCAAACTTTGAATTTCAAACTTCTGAAAGGATAGAAAGATGCACCTTGATGAGCTGATCAAGCTAGTATATTCAAAATTTGAAAACTGCAAAGTTTCACCCCTCAATTTTTCCTTTGAAACTTCTGGATTCACCGGACATGACCCCAAACTAGGGTTTGACAAAGCCCACCCTTCTACCCAATCAAAAGGTTCAATCCAAAGCTCTAAGCTTCTATTTTTCTGAGGAGCTTCCAACTGTGGTCACAGATTTCAAAAATTCCCATTTTTGCCGAAGCCCTAATTTTCCACTTTTCTAATCAAAGTCCCAAATTAGGGTTTGATCAAGCTCGGCCTTCTACCCAATGAAATATTCTGATCTTGGTCTCTAAATTTTGATTTTGATGAGTAGCATTCATATGTGGTCTCCAATTACAAAAATTCCATCTTTCTCCAAAACCCTAAATTCCCGAAGCCATGAATAAAGGTGCTAAAAAATAATTCTGTTTTGATAGAAATATGTACCTGATTTTTTCTAGTGTAACTTTGAACTTTCAGATCCACAGGATCTGAAACATTTACTTGTGGTAGCTCGACCTATCATCTTTCCAACCCCATAGGTCTTACCTCAATTGGATTCTCTGAGAGAGAGTTATGCCAAGTGTCGCAACGTGCCCTGTTTATGGGATAAAACAGGAGAGCGAACTTGTACGGCATTCCACGCCTCACTGGTTTAGTTTCGGCCTCTGAAAAAGTTACTTGAGCAAGTACAGTCCGTGCACTACCTGTCACATTTTACGAAATTTCATTTGGAGCTTCCTAGCGAAATTTATGACCTTTTTTCCAAGGTCACCTATTTATGACTCAAATCTGGAAGAGGCAGAAACCCTAGATTGTACAGATCATAAAACACAAAGTACAACGACTTAGAAGTTTTCCTTTGGAAACAAGGTACATGGGGATTAGATATTCAACCTATAAAAGTTTCAGATCTGAAAAATTTTCAAAAATGGATTTATAGCGAAAGTGATACGATGACTGGTTTTTGCTATATCAAGCCCTAGCATCGTAAGTGCAACAAGTGTCATACATGCCATACCATGTCTTCTTTCAGGCTAGCTATGATACCATGTTAATTTTTTAGAATATACTTCAATATGATCTAGGCTCTTAACTGAGAGAACAACATGTAGAACATATCTACATCATATCAATCATGGACACAATAATGCAAGCACAGAAGAGACACAGAGTTTACTTGGGGAAAACCATAAAGGTGAAAAACCCCAATAACTTCCTCAGAGATAGATAGAGCAATGATACAACTCATGCATAAGAGATAGTCTTCTCCTAGCAGCAGTTTCTCCTCCTCCACTAGTGCGCCACTCTCTCATGAGTGCATGAGTGAGAAGTGAATGAGCAAATAGAGTGCCTCCCACACTCGATTTATACTTGACTTGACTTGCCTAATAACCTTTATTAGGTCGGCCTTAACTTAACCACATAACATAATGCTGACTAGGCCGACCCCCAATAGGGTGGTCTAATAACCCTTTGACCCACATGACTTATACAGGGCCAACCCCAACAAGGTGGTCTAATAACCCATCAAGTATAAGTTACGAAACTTACAATATAAATGACGACACTTCCGTATAAAGGAATAATAACATCTCTATAGGAATACAAACACTTCCATATAGAGGAATAATAACATCTCTATAGGAATACATATATGAAATACATTCCGAAGTTACATATACATCAATAGGACCCCACCTATCCCACTTATTCTAGATGGTTCGGGACCACTATGTATGCATCAGAGACCTATAATTGGTCTTTTCCACGGTGAACCCTTTGTGAGATTTTGTGATATTCTCACAAATATCTAGAGACAAAGATAAAATTCACACTAAGTCTAACATATATCAAAAGAATTGAGCAGGAAAAATAGAGAAGAAATAACTATGTTACAACAAAAGAGAATGAAGAACAATTGGAAAAAATTCCATTATATTATTATTCAGTAAAACGTGTACATAAATGATACATATCCAAAGGAGAAATTCGTGAGCCTAAAGAGGCAGTTGGAATCCACACATGTGGCAAGATTAGTTTGCATTGGAACCATCTCCTGATAAGGTCCAATGGCCAACGATGATGAATGGATATTAAGCTGAGGTGGACCGGTGCATGAATGAGTCATTAGGGCTAAAAATTAAGGGATGAGACTTCAAGGGGGTGAAATACTGACTTGTATTGGTCAAAATAGGCGGTCCTACACTCATTGGCAGTGAAACTAGGTGTAGCAGTTAGTTCACTAGTAAATCAAGGGGACAAGGCACCCTAAATCATGGAACTGACTATGCTAACTCCTAAAATAATGCATGAGGGAACCTTTGGACTTTAGTGATGTAACGAAGGTGCTCTGAGTGGATAAGAGGGATCATGATGACCAAAATTAAGCTCTAGAGGGCCTAAATTAAGGAATAGGTGCTAGGAGACTCAACTACCAATGCATGGATGCATGGAGTGCTTCATGGAATGCATGTATGCATGAAAAACCAAGATGAGATGGTTAGAATATTCCAACACGCTCGTCGGAAATGTTGATATTTGGTTGAGCTTTGATCTTCAATGCTTTTAGATGCAGAAAATTGAAACAATGAGACAATTCAATCACATGAAATTCATACATCCATAAAACAAGATATACCCTGGGGAAAATCCTCAAAACTATGAGAAAAAAAACCCTAGCAATTATTCTTAGTATAATATAATGGATAGAAGGTAATGCTTTATTTTACAACATAAAATATTTCTTTTAGAAGATAAGAGATCACGAAAACACTCTTGGTAAAGATACGGAAGCAATAGAGAACAGATATCAATCGGATGCGTTTTGCAATGTGCCCAACACAACAATAACAAGAAAGAACAATAACCTAGACAAAGAGAAGTTCCTTTACTTCAATGGAGAAGAGAATTCGCTTCACACTAAATTCATCAGTCCCATATAACATATTTATACATTCTTCTCATTCATCGGCTTCTTCTAACTTCAGGATGAACTTGCCCCCATATTGGATGTATCAATATTGCATGAATACATGCGCCCCACTTCTCATGTAGTGCTTCATCTCACTAAAATGTCTCTTAGGATGAACTTTCCTCTTAACTGAAAAGTTTCCCACTTATTTAGGTGGCTAACTTGAGCGTCATCATGCAAGTGTCACAACTCAAGTATCGTATTTTAGTTTAACATAAGTGTCGTCATGCAATAACACTTAGATAACTAGATATTCTTTGTTGTCACTTAGTTAACTCTCTTTCACGGATTCTTTCTTGATAACTTCACTATAGTGATCAATTCGAGCTCTCCTTGACTTACTGAAGTGTCGTCTTTTCATTTAACTAAAGTGAAAACACTTTAGTTAACTAGTCCTTCTTATTTAACACTTGGTTAACTATTGTTAACTGAAATCATGTTTATTGATTTAGTGGTAGTGACCACTATGAGTTCTTTAGTTAACTGAGTCTTACATTGTGTCTTTAACTGAAGATTAACAATTCGAGTTCACTTAGTCATCTCCTGATCAATTTGAATTCTTCTTTTATTTACACATTTATCTTTTACAACATGGTCAATATGTTCTAACCTTAATTATCCATCACATTACATTATACTAAGAAGAATTATCAGATTCTGTGATCATAGTATATTATTCCAAACCAAATGATCATATGATAAAGTAATTCACTTTAGAGGTAATCAATCTCTAAAGGAGACTTAATAGAAATTTGGTGATCATGGTTAATAATACATCACACAACATTAAATTATTTTAACAAGTAAATCACGACCTTTATATGGAAGGTCCGGTTGGTTTATTTGTAACTTCAGAAGATATTCACTTGTATATTGTATGTATTACATTTGTACTTTATTGTATCCCCAACGGAGATGTATTATTCCTTTGATTGGAAGTGTCGTCATTTGTATTTGCAAGTGTTGCAAGTTACATTGTAAGTGTTGTAACTTATATTTGATGGATTATTAGACCACCTTGGTGGGGTCGGCCCTGTATGAGTCATGTGGATGGGTTATTAGGCTTCCTTAGGAAGTCGGCCTAGTTAGGGTTAAAGGCAGGTTAAGTTAATGTATAAATAGAGAGTGTGAATCTCTCATTCTATTCATTCACTCACTCATCCAACTCGCATAGTTGAGAGAGAGGAGTGTGCACAAGTGGAGGAGGAATAGTTGCTGAAGACATCTATCTTTTGGGGTTTGATCTTTGTGATCTTTGTATTGGTGCTCATTCTATCTCTGAGGAAGTTGTGGGGTTTTTCACCTTCTTGGTTTTCCCCAAGGAAACATTGTGTCTCTTGTGTCTATGATTGTTATGCTCTACATGTTATTCTCTTAGTAGGATCTTAGATAATATCTGAATGAAATTATCGAAATTTTAACATGGTATCAGAGCGGGACTAAGATGAAGACACTGTGCAGTTGCGGAAGCTAGGGATTCTTAATTTTTGGGTTTCTCTCCACAGATCATCAAAGGAAAGAGGCTAGGATGAATCTCCTAAGGAAGGTGCATCTTTCTGTCAAAACATAATTCAATTCTGAGCACTTTTAGTTTTTGGCCTGTCACTGCTGCGGGAAATTAGGGTTTCTGCAAAAGTTGGAATTTTTGGAATTTGAGACCACGGTTGGAAGATCCTTAGAAAAATTGAATTTTAGAGACCAAGATTGAAATTTTTGGTTGGGAAGAACCCCGGGCTCTATCAAACCCTAGTTCATAATTTTGACCAGAAAACCAGATTTTGACAGAAATTGTAGACTAAAAATTTGCAGGTCAATTTTTAGGGGTCAGTATTTGGAGTTTTCAAAATCAGAGCACACCAGCTTGCTCGCCTCATTCAATTGCATCTCCCTGTCCAGACAAAAGTTTGAAATTCCAAGTTTGTATTTTTAGGGTTTCTCTGACAAACCCTAGCCAGCTCCAGATCCAGATTCAACAATTCAAGTGGTAAGACCTAAATCTTTTATTTCCATTTGAGTTTCTCATTAATATGTCTCACCACACCAAGCTTGAGGATAAGCTTGAAGGGGCTGATAACTTCTGAGCATGGAAGTATAGGATTGGGTTAATCCTAGAAGAGAATGAATTGGACACCTACATAAGTGAAGAGGTTCCAGTTCTAGAGGGAGATGAGGCTAAGGCCTTACATAAGAAGAACTTGGCCAAGGCCAAGAGAATCATTGCAGATTCCATCAAAGACCATCTCATACCACATGTTTCTTCCCTAAAGACACCCAAGGAGATGTTTGATTCCTTGACCAAGTTGTTTAAAGGAAATAATATAAATCGGAAGATGACATTACGGAATCAATTGAAGAGTGTAAAGATCCAGAATGGAGAGACCATCCAATCCTACTTTACTAAGGTCTCTTAAATCAAAGAACAACTTGAAGCTATGGATGAAGTGGTGGAGAATGGAGAAACTATGATGACCACTTTGAATGGCCTACCTAGGTCATGGGACTCCTTCATCCAAGGAATCTGTGCAAGAAGGAAATTGATTTCTTTCAGTGGACTATGGGAGGAATGCTCACAAGAAGAAGCTAGGCTTGTGGCTCGAGAAGAAAATATGGGAAGTGAAAACCAAGCTCTCACAGCTCACACCAGGAGAAGTAAGTTCAAGAGGGAGCAACCTCATCACAAGAAACCTTTTCACCATCATCAAAAGAATAAAGATCTCTCTGACATTAGATGCTACTCATGTGAGGAGAAGGGACACTATGCCTCATAATGTCCCAGGAACGGAAAAGGATTCAACAATAATAACAACAAGAAGAACAAGAAGAGATATCATGCTCATGCTGCTGAGGATGATGAACCTCCTAGAAAGAAGACTAAAGAAGAAAGTGGAGACTCTTCAAGTGACGAAGA
Source organism: Larix kaempferi (assembly GCA_027924585.1). Lineage (NCBI taxonomy): Eukaryota > Viridiplantae > Streptophyta > Pinopsida > Pinales > Pinaceae > Larix > Larix kaempferi. The sequence goes on from BSBM01000314.1 coordinate 9,536,247, forward strand.
ATATGTTCTAATCTCTGCTCTCACAGGTACTGTTACACATGGGTGTAATGATTGGATTATTGATAGTGGGGCTTCCAAACATATGACGGGATTTAAAGAATCTCTTATGGACCTATCTGAACATGAGTCACCTCATAAGGTGAACCTTGGGGATGAATATCAATACCCAATAAAAGGAAGTGGTGAAGCCTCCTACAAGTTAGACTTTGGGAAGTCTTTAAAGATGCAAGATGTTCTATATGTACCTGGAATCAAGAAGAATCTTCTCTCCATATCATCTTTGGATGCAAAAGGGATGAGAGTTGCATTTGTGGATGGCCAATTACTTATGTGTCCAAAAGGTAAGACCATAGATGATGTAGTAGTGATTGGAGAGCAAGAGGGAGGATTGTACAAATTGAAGGGACAACCTGAACAAGCCATGGTACATGAATCCATGGAGCCAAGTGAACTTTGGCATAGAAGGCTTGCACATGTGCACTATAGAGCACTACCAATTGCAAGCAAAGTAGTAGAAGGTCTTCTTGAAATCTAGTAAAAGCATGAAGGTGTTTGCAAAGGATGTGCAAAAGGAAAGACATAAAGAAGGAATTTCCAAGCAGTGAAAGCAAGGCAAAAGGAAAATTTCAAATTATCCACTCCAATGTATGCAGTCCGATGTCATCTAGTTCTATGAGTGCGTATGTATTCATTGATGATTTCTCTAGGAAGACTTGGATTTATTTCTTGAAGAACAAAGATGAAGTATTCAACAAATTCAAGGAATTCAAATCCTTGATAGAAAACCACACTTAAAAGAGGATCAAGACCCTTAGATCCGACAATGGTGGAGAATTCACTTCAGCAGACTTCAAGGAGATATGCAGTGATTCAGGGATTAAGAGGGAGTTGACCACTCCTTACAATCCACAACAAAATGGAGTTGCAGAAAGGAATAATAGAACTATCATGGAAGAAGAATGGGAAATGCTTCATGACCAAGATCTGCCTATGCATCTATGGGAAGAAGTAGCAAGGACAACTATATATGTGCATAATAGAACACCATACATGATACTTGACAACAAGACACCAGAAGAAGCTTTCTTCGGTAAGAAACTAGAAGTGAGAAATCTTAGGATATTTGGTTGTCCAGTATATACACATGTTCTAAGAGAAAAGAGGACAAAGCTAGATCCTTCAGGAAAGAAGGGTATATTCGTGGGTTACAATGAGAATTCGAAAGCATACATAATCTACTTTCCAGGGTTCAAGAAGATTGACATCAGCAGGGATGTGACTTTTGATGAAGACTCAAAATACATAAAATCCAAGAAACCACCTGTTGAAGACAATGAAGAACCAAGAGCACCCAGAATACAAGACACCACCATGAACGAAGCAATTCCAGAAGAGGATCATGAAATAGAAGATCCACAAGAGCCTATAGATCCACCTCGTGAGAAGAACTCTCACAAGAGGAAACCAGCATGGGAAAGAGAGCTCATCCAAGATGTAGAGAGGTATGGTGTTCCAGAAGAGGAACACAGAGAAAGAAAGATAACAAGGTCACACACAAACTATGTATCCTTACTATGTGACATAATGGAAAAAGAACCTTCTAGTTATGAAGAAGCGGCATAAAAGAAAGAATGGAAGGAGGCCATGGTCGAGGAATACCAGTCAATCATGAAGAATGATTTTTGGGAGGTGGTCCCAAGACCAGAAGGGAAGTCTCTTGTGACTTCCAATTGGATCTACAAGATCAAGCATGTTGCAGATGGTAGCATAGAGAAATACAAGGCAATATTTGTGGCTCATGCATTCTCCCAGAAAGAAGGGATAGACTATGAAGAAAATTTTGCACCTGTATCCAGATACACTTCCATCAGAACAGTACTTGCTCTGGATGCAGTGATGAAGTGGAAGATACACCAGATGGATGTCAAGACAACTTTCTTGAATGGTGTAGTTGAAGAGGAAGTGTATGTGGAGAAACCACTCAGATTTGAGACACATGACAAGGAGTCACATGTGTGCAAATTAAAGAAAACCTTCTACAGTTTGAAACAAGCACCCAGGACATGGTACGACATGATTGATAGCTTCTTGGCTAGTTTGTGCTTTACCAAGAGTAAAGCAGATTCCAACCTTTACTACAAGGTTGAGGAAGGCAATCCAGTGATACTCCTACTATATGTAGATGACCTGTATGTGACAGGTGAAATTGGGTTGATTGTTGATACGAAGAGGAAGCTTGCTGTCGAGTTTGAGATGAAGGACTTGGGTATGATGCATTACTTTCTAGGTATTGAGGTGTGGTAGAGTGCAGATGGAATATTCCTTGGACAAGGGAAGTACACAGTAGATATCCTGAAGCGGTTCGGGATAATAGACTGTAAGGCCATGGCCACACCTATGGCATTGAACCTAAAGCTATTGATTGATGCTTCATCAGAGTCGGTTGATGCCACGGTGTATTGTCAGATGATTGGGTCCTTGACGTACTTGACGAACACGAGACCAAATATTTGATTTGTTGTGAACACCTTGAGCCAGTTCCTGACAGATCCTAGACATGTTCACTTGATTCCTGTAAAACATATTCTAAGGTACCTGAAGGGTATGGTGATTATGGGCTCAAGTATGATGCAAATCAAAAGTTTAACCTGGAGGGTTATGTTGATTCAGATTAGGCAGGCAGTGCTGCAGATAGGAAGAGCACCTCGGGGTGTTGCTTCATAATGGGATCAAGTGTGATCTCTTGGTTGAGCAGGAAGCAATCTTGCGTAGCACTGAGTACAGCCGAAGCAGAGTATGTCGCAGCTTGTTCGGCTAGTTGTGAGGCAGTATGGATAAGGAAGCTATTGTATGATTTGTTTGATCTCCAATTGCATGCTACTTGTATCTTCTGTGACAACCAGGGTTGTGTGAAGTTGTCTGAGAACCCAGTGTTCCATGACAAGTCGAAGCACATCGAGATCAAGTATCACTATATCAGAGATATGGTGCAGAGAAGAGCAGTGAAGCTCCTGTATGTTGCGACGGATGAGTAGATAGAAAATGTGTTGACCAAACCACTAGCTAGGGTGAAGTTCAAGTACTTCAAAGAGAGGCTTGGTGTTCTTCAGAATGAAGATACTTCTAGGAGGAAGTGACGGGACACAGTTGCTAGAGCCATTCCAAGCATGGTGGTAGGAGGGACCTCCCCATGGCTATGGATGTAAGTGCCGTGTATGATGAGCATCAGGACGATGCTCCGGATGATGTTCTATATGATGATGATCAGTATGATCATGAGCATCAGCATGATGTTACGTGCGAGGATCATCAGGTTGATCATGAGTATCATGATGATACTCCGAGGCCGTGGATATGTGTTAGGTTGTGCAGTGGCATGTAATTTAGTCCTGGGATATCCGATAGTTTGAGAAGGAAGCTCGTAATCAGTCCTGGGATGCTCTTTCGAGGTTTTTCCTGGTAGCATGTAATTTAGTCCTGGGAGATCCGATAGGTTGAGCAGTAAGCTCGAAATCAGTCCTGGGATGCTCTTTTGAGGTTTTGCTTGGTAAGCATGTAATGTAGTCCTGGGAGATCCTATAGGTTGAGAAAGAAGATCGTAATTAGTCCTGGGATGCTCTTTCGAGGTTTTGCTTGGTCGCATATAATTTAGTCTTGGGAGATCTTATAGGTTTAGCAGTAAGCTCGTAATTAATCCTGAGATGCTCTTTCAAGGTTTTGCAAATTCTGCATGTAATTTAGTCTTGGGAGATCTTATAGGTTGAGCAGTAAGCTCGTAATTAGTCCTGAGATGCTCTTTCGAGGTTTTTCAGAGGCACATAATCAGTCCTGAGATTCCACCTATGTCAAGCCACTCGCAGATATGATGAAGACCTACATGGAGGCTAGGCATACATCCATCATGAGAAAGGGCTGGCTATGTAGAACTTCCTATGAAGAGAAGAAATGAGAGATAGCACCAGTGATCGAGATGACGAGTACAACAACAGTGACAATGATGCTCCAGTGATCTAGTGACGATGATCCAGCTCCAGTATTGAATACTTGTGCTTATATGTATTGATGACCTATGTCAAGAGAATACCTTCCTAGTTAAGAGGGAGTGTTGATGTATTTGTAACTTCGGAAGATATTCACTTGTATATTGTATGTATTACATTTGTACTTTATTGTATCCCCAATGGAGATGTATTATTCCTCCGATTGGAATTGTCGTCATTTGTATTTGCAAGTGTCGCAGGTTACATTGTAAGTGTCATAACTTATATTTCATGGGTTATTAGACCACCTTGGTGGGTTCATCCCTGTATGATTCATGTGGATGGGTTATTAGGATTCCTTAGGAAGTCGGCCTAGTTAGGGTTAAAGGTAGGTTAAGTTAATGTATAAATAGAGAGTGTGACTCTCTCATTCTATTCATTCACTCACTCATCCAACTCGCATAGTTAAGAGAGAGGAGTGCGCACAAGTGGAGGAGGAGTAGCTGTTGAAGAAATATATCTTTTGGGGTTTGATATTTGTGATATTTGTATTGGTGCTCATTCTATCTCTGAGGAAGTTGTGGGGTTTTTCACCTTCTTGGTTTTCCCCGAGGAAACATTGTGTCTATTGTGTCCATGATTGTTATGATGTGCATGCTATTCTCTTAGTAGGATCCTAGATAATATTTGAATGAAATTATTGAACACCTCTATACGGGAGGTCCATCCCATGGATACCTTTATACGGAAGGTTCACATGAGAATCATGACTTGAAACACAATTATGGATCCTTGTCCAACAAGGAATTACAACATCAATACTTTGATCAGTTACCTCTATATGGGAGGAATAAAATTTACACAAAAGGAAGTCAAAGTGTTCACCTCTATACGGGAGGATCAATCTTGGTTGCACAATATTGGTTTGAAGAATGTCTCCTGATGCTATACATTTAACACTCCCTCTCAGCAAGGGAGGAAGTCTCTGCCATACAAAGGTTGTCTTTGAAGTACTTGAACTTTGTCACTGACAAAGGATTTGTTAACACATCTACAATATGCTCATCAGTAGAAACGTAATGAAGTTTCATTGTACCTTTCTGTACCATGTATCGGATGAAGTGATACTTCATTTCGATGTGCTTTGACTTGTCATCAAACACTAGGCTTTCATAAATCTTGATGCAACTATGATTGTCACATCTAATAACAATAGGCTCAAGATTTTCACTGAACAAACCTGGAAGTATCTTTCTGAGCTAGACTGCTTCTCAGTAGGAAACACTAACAACTATGTATTCTGCTTCGGTAGTGCTCTGGGATACAGAGGCCTACTTCCTATTAGACCAATATATCATAATTGATCCTAGTCTATAATAGTAGTCGGATGTACTCTTACGGTCCATAATGCTTCCTCCCTAGTCTGAGTATATATAACCAAGTAACATGTCTCCTCCACTGAAGGCACATTTGATTCCATATGCAATTGTACCTTGAAGGTACCTATGCACATGCTTAGCATCTATCCAGTGTCTGTGTCTCGGATCAGAAATAAATTGACTTAGAAGGCTCATGGCATAACCTACATCAGGACTCAAATGTATCAAGTACATTAACGAGCCTATAAGTTATCTATACAAAGTGGGATCTACTGGATCTGATCCAGATATTGACTCGTGAATTTTACTCAAATTGGAAACCATTGGTGTAGTCATAGATTTGGAATCTATCATGCCAAACCTGCGCAATATATCCACAGTTTACTTCCCTTGAGAAGAAAATTTTCATTTTTCTTTACCAGATCTCAAGGCCAAGAAAGTATTTCCTCAGACCTAATTAGTATTTCATATCGAATTATGAGGTGAGCTCCCTCTTGCACCAAGAAATCAAATGTTCCTCTCTAGTGAGAAAAAAATCATCAACATACATAACCAATATCAACGGTTGGTTCTTCACTACTTTGAAGTACAAATTTGGATCAAATTCACTCTTGCAGAAACCTTGTTTTTTAAGGTAGCTATCAATTCTAGAGTACCAAGCCCTAGGGGATTGCTTAATCCCATATAGATATTTCTATAACTTGAAAAAATGGGACTCCTTCCCATGCACCACAAATCCTTTAGGATGATAAATATAAACCTCTTCCTCAACCTCACCATTGAGGAAGGTTGTTTTCACATCCATTTGGCGAAGTTTCCATCCTATAACATATGCAAGTGGAATCATTTCTTGGATCGTGGTGTACCTTGCCATAGGGGAAAAAGTCTCATCATAATCGATGCCTTATTTCTGAGATAAACCTTTCGTGACAAATCTAGATTTATACTTCTCAATGCTACCATGCACAACATGCTTTATATTGTAAATCCATCTAGAAGTCATAATGGACTTCCTATCAGGGCTGGGAACAACCTCCCAAACATCATTCTTCATTATAGAGTTGTACTCTTCTATCATTTCATCTTTCCAAACTTGCTACTCTGCAGCTTCTTCATATGACGATTGTTTTGAATCACTGATGTGACTCATCAGTGCAACGTACCCTGCATATCTGTCATGTTGCTTGTGCTCTCTGGATGAGTCTTCTGGTTCTCCATGTTTCTTTGCATTGCGTAAGATATCTCGACACCAAGAAAATATTATTTTGGTGGGAGGTTCATTAGGTGACCTATCAATCAATTCTATTGGTTCTTCAGGAGCTAGCCAATCTGAGGCATCTTCTGGTTTCTCCCTCTCTAACTCTGAAGGGGGGTAATCAGACTCGGGATCCTCCATCTCTGTATCATATTTAATCTCTTTCGATATTTTGAAAGCAACTTCCTCATGGAAGGTAACATCTTGGTTGACTTCAACGTGTCTCTCACTAGGTACATATATTCAGTATGCTTTGGATGACTCGCTACAACCCACAAATGTGCCTTTCTTTCTAGAAGGATCCATCTTTGTTCGTTTTTCTTTCAGTACATGAATGTATACTGGGCTTATGAATATCCTCAAGTGTGATATTTATGGCTTCTCATTGGTAAACCCTTCTTCTGGTGTCTTTACATATAGAATGACGTGCAAGATTCTATTATCTATGTACACAATTGTACGGGTGGCTTCTTCCCATAATGAGGTAGACATATCTTGATCATGCATCATGGCTTTTGTAGCCTCACATATGGTTCTATTATTCCTTTCAGAAACCCCATTTTGTTGAGGTTTGTATGGTACTGTTAACTGTCTACATATTCCTGCATCGCTACATAGCTCATTAAATGCATGCGAATCAAATTCACCTCCATTATCATACTTTAATGCACATATGTGCTTTTCTTTCTAATTTTCAACTAGGGCTTTAAACTCTTTAAATTTGCTAAGAGTTTCACTTTTATACTTCATGAAAGAAATCCACGACTTCCTAAAAAAATCATCTATGAACAGTGGGTGAAATCATGAAGATGGGTATCTATTTCGTGAGAATTAGGCAATTGAGAAGCATAATGGAGGTTATTCGGCCAAATAACATAATTATTTGGCTGAATAACCTCAAGTTCATTCATCTGAATAAACATTCACGGTTCACCGTTAAAAGTAATGGTGAACCTAGATCTGCGTGCGAGGCAGTGCCGGCCGGAAAAATTGTCCGGTGATTTTTTTGTTTATTCAGCCGAATTCGTGTTCTGCATATAAGGTCAGTTGCATCCATTGTTGTTCATTTTTCCACTGAATCGTTTGTTTGTAGGCCCCTATTGTCGCCTTGCTGGGATCCTGTCCCCGACCCCACCTACTGCTTCGACGTCACCTTGCGTTGCTGCAATGTCGACGTCCTCCCGCCCTGCTGTGAATTCGACGTCCTCGCCCTGGTGCTAGTTCGATGTCCCTCTTCCCTACTGCTAATTCAATGTCCTTCCGCCCTACTGCTAATTTGACGTCCTCTCCTTGCTGCTAATTCGACATCCTTCCTTCCTGCGACTCTGCCCTACAGTGGCACCCCTTTTTTTGCCACGTTGCAAATGAGGAGCGCTGAGGCTGGTTCGAGGCAGTTTCTCGTGGAGTTTGTCAGCCTACAATTCAACAGATAAGGTAGCATTTTTTTTAGTTATAATCTCATTTTAGCTATTTTCTCATTTTAGTTAGTTTTTTTTTTCATATTTTAATCCTTTTTGTTGTTTGTAGGAGGTTGGTGTTCGACTGCACTTCTTCGACAAGCGTTCGGCTTCGGGTCTTCAGCAGGCATTCATCATTCAGATTCGCTTATTTGGTAAGTGTTAAACTAGGTACTAGTTAAAAATTTATTGGCTAATTTAATTGTTAGCTAATTTATAGAACTTTGTTCATGAACTTAATAGAGGAGTTACTTTTATAGTTTTATTTATAGAGTTGTGACTTTGATAGTTGAAGTATATAGTTTGGAGAGTTGAAGTATATAGTTTTATTCCTCGTCTAGTTTTATCGCTAACAGATATAAGAATAGTAGTTTCCTTTGTCTTGAATATATAGGATTTGGATTGAATAGATAGAAATAGTTGTTTCCTTAGGAGTAGTATAGTATGCAAACAAGACATGAACTTTGTTTATGAACAGATTTCATGAACTATGTTCATGAACAGATTTCATGAACTTTTTTCATGAACACCCCTGGCCACCATCACTACACACTAATAAAAAATACTGCAAACACCTGTATGTGGCAATCAATCGGACCAAACTAACAAATACCATCACCGCATTTCACCCACCCATAGAATCTGAGAACAAAACTGCGAAGCGAAGAAAAAAAAGCAAACTGCTTACCTGATAGCAAAACCTTATATAACAAACTGATTACTTGGTGTTATGAGCTAAACGGAGCTAAAAAGTAAATTTCAATGTTGAACAGAGTTCATGAAATCTGTTCATGAATAGAGTTTTGGTGTAAAAGAAAACTCCAATGTCCTAAATGTAAAAAAAAAGAGGTATAAAATAAAAGGCAAGATCATACATACTATAGCAAACAAAAAGACATAATAATAAGATAGTTAATAAAAATAAACTATTAATGTCAAATTTACCATAGGATGTACATACTCCTTTGTCATCTTTGAAAGAGTCTGATCGCTAGAGGATCTTTGCAGCAAATGGTGTTCCAATGTCTACATCAAGTTCACATGAGCCTAATGTTTATTTCCACTTGCACATTTGAAAAAACATATATAACATGCTTACTTGATAGCACAACCTTATATAACAAACTGATTACTTGAATTTATGAACTAAACAGAGCTAAACAGTAAATTTCAATGTTGAACAAAGTTCGTTCATGAACAGATTTCAACTCTGTTCATGAACAGATTTTGCGTGTAAAAGAAAACTCCAATGTCATGAATGTAAAAAAAAGAGGTATAAAAGAAAAGGAAAGAGCATACATACTATAGGAAACAAAAAGACATAATAATAAGATAGTTAATAAAAATAAACTATTAATGTCAAATTTACTGTAGGATGTACATACTCCTTTGTCATCTTTGAAAGAGTCCAGTCGCTGGAGAATCTTTGTAGCAAATGGTGTTCCAATGTCTACATCCAGTTCACATAAGCCTAATGTTTATTTCCACTAGCACATTTGAACACACATATATAACATGCTTCTATAATTCAATCCAAGTCATAAACAATGTCCCGAATGCAAAAAAAAAGAGGTATAAAAGAAAAGGAAAGAGCATACATACTATAGGAAACAAAAAGACATAATAATAATATAGTTAATAAAAATAAACTATTAATGTCAAATTTACTATAGGATGTACATACTCCTATGTCATCTTTGAAAGAGTCCGGTCGTTGGGGAATCTTTGCAGCAAATGGTGTTCCAATGTCTACATCAAGTTCACATGAGCCTAATGTTTATTTCCACTAGCACATTTGAACACACATATATAACATGCTTCTATAATTCAATCCAAGTCATAAATTCCATCTCATCTCATAAGTAAAATTGTTCCATAAGTACAAATCATAACAACACTTATAATCTTTATTTTTTCTTATATAACATAACATCTTTCTTTGGGAGATTAGGTTAAATGTTTTGAATGTTAAAATATCAAAACATGTAGAATTTGAATATGTTATGATTTGATAGTTGTGTAAATGTAGACATCATATCAAATGGAAATAGAGGAGTCTTGTGATAAAGCGAGCACGAATTTCGACCACTTTTTAAGATATTTTCCTATAGAAACTTTTGTTCATCAACAGAGCTAATTAACAAACATATAGAAAAATATATAATAATTAGATTATTTTACTAGTTTTAATATTCTTAATGTTATTAGGGCCTAAGCTAATGGTACTTCAATGAAGTGATCCTTCTCATATTAACACTACTAATATAATTAAATTATTTTAGTAGTGTTAATATTCTTAATGTTGTTATACTTAGACCCCCATTAAATATAATAAGTGAAAAGGAAGAAAGACCACATTGATGCACCTTTTTTTTCTTTGCACTGACTTAGCCACTTTCAATTCACAAACTGTAAAATAGATAGTAGGTGTTGGTGCTCCATAGGGATGAAATTTATTAACACGGCTAGACTAATATAGGAAATAAAAGTAATGCATAGAACTCCCCTTGACATGGTTGTTGTACCTATAATGGTTGCATGGTCAAAATTACAATTGATCATAACAACACTTACAATCTTTATTTTGTCTTATATAAGATAATATCTTTTTCTAGGAGATTAGGTTAAATGTTTGGAATGTTAAAATATCAAAACATGTAGAATTTGAATATGTTATGAGTTGATAGTTGTGTAAATGTATATATCATATCAAATGGAAAGAGAGGAGTGTTTGAGGAAAAAGCGTAGGAGGTCATCACGGTCCTCATAAATTGGTGTCTTGACTGATGATCAAAGGTTTCCGGCTTCACCTTGGGATTCAAGCTTATTTTATAGTTCACATTCATCTGATCATCGGCGAGGCCAAAGTGGTACAAATGATTCCCCTGTATCTTCTATGGTAGAACATTGATCTCGACCTTCTATTGGTATGGACATTTATGTCTTAATACATGTATCAATTGTAATTTTGTGCTTGTTCAAAAAGTTTGTACATGTTTAATTTCAACTGTGTTTGTATTTGAAGCAGAGCAAGGTTCTGAAGAGGCTCGTAATTCTACACAGAGGGATGAAGTTCGAGCAAGGATGAGAGATGCTGAACCAGATGTGGGCATAGAACAAGGTTCAGAAGAGGCTCATAATTCTACACAGAGGGATATAGGTCAAGCAAGGATGGCATATGTTGAATTAGATGTGGGTTGTATACCTATAACAAATTATCCATCTGATTTACCTGAGGAGCTTCCATGGGAAGGTGGTTTTCAACAAACAACCCTTGAAAGTTGTAGATCCCACTATGACAAGTTGCAACATGATCTTTCTAGTTTGGATCTCCCTCCAAAGAGAAAACAAAGTCTACAGATTGTTTTGCGATCATTGAAAAAATTCATTGAGGCATATGAGGATATCGAACCAACTACGAATGGTTTTGTTGACTTTATGTGGAGGCGAAGGTTCCAAGTGATGGGTCTGGACAAGTGGGCTGTTGTGAAGGAGAGAGTGACCAAAGAACATGCCAATTCAATGTTTAATTTCAAAGAAGGCCTAAAGAGAAAAATGTTGAAAGTGCAATATTTCAAGCACCTTGAACTTGCACATCTAATATATGATTGGTTCCTTGCAGCCTATGGTCGGTTTCCAAGGAATGATTAGGTTCCTAATTATTTTTCTATATTTTTTTATGCGGATTTTTTTAAAAATATGAAGCGAGACTATACCAATCTTCATTCTGACTTTTATGGAGTTGGAAAGGGGAGAATATACGATCGAAAAGGTTCTATTAGAGATCCCACAACTCTTCAACCTCCACCCTAGATATCTCTCCCACCCAAGCTTGTGACATTAAAATCGGAGATGGAGCCCACATCCCAACTTGGGACAGCTGCAAGGGATTATGTTGCTGAAGATTTAACGTTGGCATTTGTAGGAGTTGATGTGGGATTGGTTCGAGAGAGGGCTCGAGCCACTATTCGTCAAAAGTTTGTTTACAAAATGAATGATGAGGTAGATGGAATGAGCATTGAAGATCTCAGGGCTTATGCTAAGGTTTGTTGCGATACAACTTTAGATATCCTATCCAATGACACATTGAGTATAGGAGAGGTCTGTTGTTTATGTACATACAATCTATTTAATTTTTTTATTCATTTTGAATTGAACTTTTTGTTACATTATATCTATGACATTATGTCTCTTTTGATGTATAGTAATAAATACATTACATAAATGTTTATTGGTTGCAGTTTTCTAGAATGTTGAATTAACATAATTTTCGATTCTCCACCAGTGAAAATGTAGAAGAGCATCTAGGAGAGCTATATTTATTATTTACATATTTATATTTATGTTTGAAATATATTGTATGCTTTTTTTGAATTTTAAGTTATCTATGTATCTTATTGTTAGTGTGATTTATCCATGCAGGTTCATTTAGATTCCAACTTTTTTGATGATTTTCCATCTCTTGTGAGCTCATGATCTTTTAATTTTTTTGTTTCGGTTTTAAGTGAATTGTTTAATTTTAGTTTATTTTGATTGCACAATGTTTTATTTTTTAGCAAAATTTAAATTTTAAGGAACATGAGAACATATGGAAATTGGTGGTGAGGATATAGGTTCTTTGATGGACGTGGATATTGGCACTGAGGTAATTTTGTTAATAATTGAACTAGATTATTTTCATTTTTATTTTTATAAGTTTAATATTTTATTTTTTTGAATTTAGTTTAAAATTGTTTGAATAATTTATAAGATTCATAATTTTCTTTTATACATGTTGCAGGTTGGGTCTCTTCGAGGAAAAGGGAAGACCCCAGTGGATGATAGTGGTGGACTTTCATTCAAAGAATGATTTTTATTGGTCTTTTTTTGTTTTCCCATACTACCATATTGCATATATCTTCATGTTGATACAGATGATGTAGTTGTTTTGGACATACAAGAACTTTATTTTTGGATTATATATGTACATTGAACTCACATGTTCAGGAACATTTTTATTATTATTATATACATGTACATTGATCTTACATATTCTGTATTTGCTTTGAATGATCTAACTTTTTTTTTGGGTTAATTACATAGCACACTTTGTGTGGTAAATGATTAGAATATTATTTTGCACGATGTTCATGAATGTATGTTCAATCTTGAAATGGTTTTAAAATATATTAAAACACATGTTTTAATGATTAAACTATTTTATTTTATGAATAATATAAATTCCATGTGATTTTTCTTGGAGTTTGTCCTCGCAAACTGGAATATTTTAGATAATTGTGTGATGTAGAACAACACTAATTAGTTGATGTACCTTCTTTTTGTAATTTTCAGATTGCAAATTTTATTTAAAGTAGACATTAATTATTTGTTGTTTTAAATTAGTTCATAGAATATAGCATTTTGCAGTTTGCACTCCTGAAGATTTCTTTATTGACTTTCAGTATATGCTAGACTTAAGTTTTGATAGGTGCAAATATAAAGTTACAAGTTTTAAGACCTACAGGATTTAATCCTTGAGTGTAGATTTGTAGTATTGACAATTTTTTAGTACATATATTTGAATGTTTGAGTGCATATGTAAAAATATATGAGTGCAAATGTAAAATATTTTCAGTGTAGATGTAAATAACATTTAGTGAAGGTTTCAACAAATCTTGGTAGTCTTTTAATATATGATCTTGGTTTCAACAATAAACTTGAATTTCAAATAAATGATAACTTGAATCTTATATAAATGATTCATAATTTCAATTTTTAACTAATGATTCATATGTTCAATGTTCAGGTACCACACTTTTGTAGTTGGTGAACTATAGATGCTGCTGAAATCATGGCAAATGGGGATATAACGATTTTTTGTTTTTTAATAATAAGCAAGGATTTTAGGATTTTGAATCTTATGCTAAATTAAAGCAATGATTTTAGACAACAATTTGATGAATTTTCATCGGTTTGTTGTAAATAACCATTGCTTTAATTTAGCATAAGATTTAGAGTCTTGTAGTCCTTGTTTGTGATTAAAAATCAAATGATCATTATCTCCATTGGCCATGATTTCAGTTATGCGAGCTTAACTAGTTATGTTCAATTTCATCATCGTATAAAATCATATCTTCATATAATCTAGATCAAATGGAAGTAAATTATATAGATACACAAGTGATATTGTCAAGAATTCAAAATAAGATCTTCATATAATCTAGATAAAATGTAACTAAATTCTATTTACACAAGTGATATTATCCTTGTGCATGTATCATTTATTTAAAAAACCATAGGTTAGCAAAGTTACAAAAAATTCATGGATCATATTCATATGAATTGTTCAGGTCACCACAAAGCCACTAATGGATCAACCCATTTAATGGATCACGAATAATAATTTTCCATTATTAAATACATTAGAGAAGCATGAAATGGATTCATCACAATCCAAATATTTTCAGGAAATTACACATTAAAGACCACACATATTACCCTAAAATCATTCAAATTCAATCATGGTCAAATGGTTTTAACTATACAACCACATATCAAAATTGATAAGGATTCCAATTTAGGATTTTTTTCACATACTTAAATACCATAGATCCCTCAATATAATGGAATCAATTGCTTAATCTAATACTTGTAAAATTACATTTGCATTCAACATTCCACAGTTGAAATATAACATTTTTTTACTTTTTCCAACTTTTATTAAAGTTCTCATTACCAAATAATTATCGAATCGATTTCAACATGCTAAAGTACAATCATTTAAACTCTTATTCTAGTTCTCATTCAAGATCATAGTCATAGTTCTAAATATAAAAATTATATATTTTACACAACATTTGACATGCACAAAAACATCGATCAATTCATTTTCGATATAGTTAAAAACATCGCAATGGAATGCCGTCCTCAATTATTCGTTCATGGTCATATTTGGATAGTTTCCATTTTCTAGTTTTCAATATTTTTTTTCGATGGAGCTTGTACTAATTTTATTTGAGATGCACATACTAAATGACTATATTGACAACATATAACATCAGGTTCATAATCCTGAAATTAGACATAATTTTCAGTCATATGGGTCTGCTGAAAAAAATAACCTTTTAAAATGATGGATCCTCTCTCATATGTAAATCCTTTGTCGTCGTAGTCCTCCAATAACTTCATCTTTCCTTCAGTGCATCGCATCAAATAATATTTCACCTTTTCTTTGTTGTCTAAAGGCGCAATCACAGCGAAAACATCTCCTGTGCAAATTACAATTGACGTCATGGTTTTTAAATCAAATAAATTGACTATATACATAAGGTGATGGACAACAATGAACAATCAACAAAGAAGTTGTAAGTTCATTACCTTCTCTAACAAGATCTGAAATTTCATCACCATCAGATGATATTGCTATTTCTTCTGATTCTAATTCTTCTAAGCTTACTAGTGGCATTTTTCCCTTTGGATTAATCTCTGTGTGTTTCTAGTGTTTTACATAGTTGTTCGTTATGTTTTCACAAACTTTGGTAGATTCAACATTTTCAATGCAAATATGACAAAAGCATGATTGCTTTCTACTGTCAAATGCAAACATGTTTTGGAAGGATTTTGTTTGAATAGAGTGTAAATCTCTAGTCCCATGTATGGTGCTAGCCTCATATGGGATTGATATATCTATATCTTGGATTCCAATGAGCCAAAATAACCTACACAATATATGATAAATCACAAAGGACAACTTTTAATGTTAGTGTACATATACTTAAATGATAGACTTGCAAATAATATTTTTCTAAATTGACAATTAATATAAATTAAAAAATTTGTTTACATACATGCGCACATCTTTTGATTATTGAATATAATCATGGCTTAGATGTAATTTACACCATTGGACAACCTCTGCAACTGAATGAAATCGCGCAAAATAATGGTTCATTTTCCATCTTCGAAGTGTTCATTTTACGCATGCTCCTGCACCATCATGTTCACCTTTTCCATGTCCAGTTTAAAAGAAATTCTAGCGATGTTTAATGTTCGATGCTTTATGAAGTCGACATAACAAAAAAAATGATCGTGAAGATTTAAATTGTCCCCCACATCCATCTGGCCATATCCAATGTTCATTGAAGTTAACTTCACGTCTTTTTAATGAATCATAGAAAATAATTCCAATACAATGCTGAACAAAATGTGTATCATGTGTACGATCATCACTGATATAAAAATGATATTCTTTAATAACATATCGATTCTCACACGTGCTTTCAATGCCATCAACATCATGTTGAGAATGTCTATATATAACGTGGACAAATATTGAAACTTGGTCACAATGATAGTATTCACTTTGTATCTCTTTTTGTGCAGCAAATGTGTAGTTTTCTGCAAAATCAACCACAAACAAAATTGTTTTGGGTGGAAAAATTTCACAAGACTATTTGAATTGAAGGTCTTTCCATCGTGCTCTATGTGAATGCTTGGTGTATTTATAAATTTCAGTTTCAAATTTCTTCAGAAAATCTGTCACACATATTTTATCTATTGCGGAATAAAACCAGATTTCCACAATGATGACAATGTTTTCCATTAACACATTTCTTATTGTAAAATAGTTCATCGTGATCTGTCTCACATAGAATTTGAGATATGAATTCACGTATTGTGGGCGGCGGTGGTGAATTTGTCCAAAATTTTTTACCAAATTGAAGAAAAGTGTCGTAATATAATTCAAATTGCACGTGATAACAACAACAACATGTGTCACGTATAGTAATAGGTATAACATACCATGGTTTTTGTTGTGCAAATGTAGTGATTGACATATTAATTCCACGATGATCCTCCTTGAATTTATTGAACAATTGTACTTGTTTCATTTCCATTATGTGTTTTGCATGGCTTTCATATACATTTCGTGATACTCTTTATCATATCACATCCCTTGAATTTGGTTAAACTCGAGCATGTGCCAACCAATATTTATGTACAATATCTTTAATACCTTCTCCCATTCTATCTTTGTAAGGTTGTCTACAAATAATTGCCCAACATGCAAGTTCATCATTTTCATCTATTTGCATTCTGAATTTGTTATGTTTGTATAATGTCTTTCTTGAGGTTCTTATTGTTTTGGATAGTTGTGTTGTCAAACAATTTCGTCTAATACTAGTTGAAATAATTGTTGTCTAAATTGCTCTACATGCAGCTTTGGTATCTTTCTTCCTGGATTTTCCAAATTTTTTTATTACATCACTTATATTTTCTATCACATTATGTTTCAATTTCGACTCTTTTGTCGCCTTCTGAATACCCAATAATGACGTAGCATCTCTTAACTTCTTGGACACTAATAAACATCTCAAAATTTGCTCTTGTCCTGTTATTGAATATTGTTTGAGAAAACCATCATAAATTTGCATAACACGATATCATGCAACATGTGTGGCTATTGTTTCTCCATATTTGTCGCAATCAATGTCTTCTAACATTCCATCATCAATGGTGAAAGCACCTATACATTAAGTTAAATTTAATTTAACATATATATAAAATATACAATTCATTATAAAAAATGAATTTGGAAAATACATGATATATACACACTAGGTCCAATTTCTTGTTCTTGAACTTGATCTTCAATATTGACTTCATCAACATTAGCATGTAAATCCCTATTTACATCTTCAACAATGATCTCTTCAACTTCAATTTGTTCTTCTTGTACTCTATTTTCAATATCCATTTCATCAACATTGTCATGTAAATATGTATTTGTATCTTCAGTAATTGTCTCTTCTGTTTGTGCAACCCTTTCTTTTTTGGCATGATATATGAGTCTTTTTGTTTCCCTATGAGCATCATCATCACGTTTACGATCACTTTTTCTTTGGTGGTTTCTCTCACTACCCATGATTGTTTAATCTGTAGAGGTTAAATTAAATAATCATCGCTTTATAGTAAAAAAATAAAGATTTAAGATTTAAAAACAGTTACTAAATTTGTTTTTTTGAGTCTTTCAACCATTTATAAAAATATGAACTGAAATTTACTCACCTTATAAAAATCTTGTAAGAGTCCTTTGAAGAACAACTCCTTGCAAAGAAATTTTCTTTGAAAAAACACCTTGAAAAGAAATAAGAAATCTCCTTGGAAAGAAATAAAAAACTCCTTGGAAAAAAATCTCCTTTGAAGGAAAACTCTTTGCAAAAAAATAAGAACTCCTTGGCAATAAATCTTCTTTGAAAAAACCCCTTGTAAAAAAATAAAAACTCCTTGGAAAGAAATAAACTCCTTGTAAAGAAATATCCTTTGAAAAAACCCCTTGGAAAGAAATAAGAACTCCTTGAAAAAAAATCTGCTTTGAAAAAACCCCTTCCAAATATATTATACAGACCTCTACGAGAAACTAAGATGTGAAATGATGCCTCCTTTAGTTTTATTTATACAATTGTAAATAATTTAATTTCTTCTTTTTTTTTCGTCCGACGAAAATTTTTTGCGTTTTTTTTTCGGCCGAATAACCGTTGTCAATTTTAACAGTGTGCTAATGGAAAATATTTATTCGGCCAAATAATTATTCGGCTGAATATTTATTCGGCCGAATAATATCTGAGACCTTAAAACAATGTTGTTTTCAGGCTTCTCTATTTTTGGAAGGGAAAAACCATCTGTTACAGTGAAAATCGACTGTCGGACTTGATACCATTAGTTTATTCATTGAATCTACTAGCTATTGGTATAGATTTTGTTATGTTTAGGTGGGATCTGATAATTGTAATTTTTTTTTTGTTAACATGTGTCCAGTTTGTTTTCATCGATTTCAAAATGAGGTGAAATGAAAAATCCATAACTTTAAAAATACACCATAAAAAAATTGAAAAAATATGGTGTAGTTAATTGGAGTGTCTACTTCAAAAGAGTATTCTTAGATGTTTTAGTTTTAGTGTAAATTGAGAGAAATGTCGTGTCAAAAAAAACATTTTGAAAATCGTTAAGTTTTCCCCATTGATTGAATTCAAAAAAATATAATAATTAGTATATAGCTCCATTGGTTACAAAATTATAGTCATGCAATAGTACATTTTGTGTAGATTGTCTTAACGTATTTTTTTTTTACAAAACACAAGTTTAAGAATGATTTCAGCCTCCCCCAAAAATATGACTATTTTTTAGTCCCTTCATTTTATAAGAAAATACTGTCGAACATTTTCCAAATTGACATATCAAATCGCAATAGAAAAATTTGAAAAAATAATGAATAGAAAGCTAACATAATTCTCTAAAAGTTTTCTTTTTACTGAAAAGTGAAATTCTAAACAATATCACTTTTGTTCACCCAAAGTTGAAAAACATGAAAAATAAGATTTATTTTCTCATAAGACCCCCCAAAATAGACACCCATCTTCATGGATTCACTCCAATACATAATATAAGAAGCGACTTACGGAGGGGGGTGACATGGGACCACATACATCAGAATGTATCATATCTAAAATCCCTTTAGATCTACTATTACTACTGGAAAACATTTCTTAACATTCTTCCAAAGTGCACAACCCTGACATACAATATCATGTTCAAAATCAAATACGAGCATACCTTTTACCATCTTTTGAAGTCCTGGTAGCACTTTGTAGTGTATGTGTAAAAGCCTTCAGTGACATAGCTCGTATGGAGTGATAGTTTGGTGAATCATAGCATAAATGTACTTCCCGAGTACCTTTTAGAGTCCTCCCTCTCAAACTCGAATCACAGTAGCAAATTCTATGCTTTTGTTCTTCGGCCATAAAAGTGCTTTGCTATCCAGGAAGATAACTCAAAAGCTTTTGTCTTCAAGAAACGAGACTGAAAGGAGTTTCTTATTCAATCCTGGAACATATAGAATGTCCTCCACATGTATAATATTACAGGTGCTCACTGGAATGAAGTGGATCTAACTCCTTGGATCGAATATGTTGAGTTTCCCCCCAACTCTACCATGAATGTGAAATATTCCTCCTTTAGATCAGTGATGGCACTCTTGTAACTAGTCATATGTTTGGATGCACCACTGTCAATCAACCATGTGTCTGCACTTGTGATGACATATACTGAAAGGGATGAGATAAGGTAATACTCCCTTCTTGTCTCCTTTTCTTCGGATGCATTCTTTTGAGTGATTTCATATTCTATGGTGGTAGAAGCATGAAAATTTCCTTTCTGCTTTGATTTTCACTCTCCTGAGAAATGGACTTTCTTGTTGCAATTGAAGCATCTAGATTTTAACTTTTCAAATCTGTAGTGCCCCTAGACTACTATAGACATTGAGGGCACCTGCTAAGTCACCTGACTGTTTGAAACATTAATAAAATAACCCTATGATTTTATTTTGAGTATATTTATGATTACGATTGATTGATATATGTGCATTTGGGTAGTTATTGTGAATGGACAATTTCATGTTGTTTAACGATTAACTTTGATATGAAAACTGTACATATGAATGATGCTTAACGACTAGCTGTGTAATTGATTATGTGATTAGACGAAAGAGTAATGATTAAGTAAATTATAGATGCTTAATGAGGCAACAGATTTATAAACCAAATTGTGATTATTGAGGACAGTGCTACTAATTTACGTTTCTGAGAAATGTGTGTAGCGACAGGTGAAACGGTTCACCAACGGACACACAAAGGAATATGAAGGGTCATAGAGTACGAGTAAATCACACACAGGGAGAGCGACGACGATGTCGACTTCCGACGGAATACCACGCTTGAGCAGATAAGCACTGATCCGCTTGCTCAAGAGGAAAGCGTGAGGGCGTACGAGGTGGGCCACAACGGAGCTGGTCACGTACGAGTTGGGGGGTGCGCAGTGAGAATGGACTCACTCCTCAACGCCATTAGTCCCTAATAGCGTGTAGACGGAGGATGGAAGGTAACGGCTCCTGAAATCCCTACATGAAGTTCCCACAAGTCAAAACGGAAGGATGATGGCAGAAGGGCCCGACAGTGCGGTACCTTGCCAAAAATGAGAAGAGTGGATGCAAGGACCCAACGATGTGGTGCCTTGCCGAGAAATGGAAACTACAGATGACTGGACCCGACGGAGTGGTGCCATGTCAGGGAAATTAAATTAAGGAACAAGGAGGCCCAACGGCGCGGCACCGGGTCCCTAGTAAAAGTTGATTACTAAACTTAACTGCGTTGAAACGTATAATTTTGCACCTAGAACTTTACTTAGAAATGTATTTGAGTACTTTAGGCATTTGCACATAAATGATTACTTTGGCATTTAAATAATATTAAGTGTTATTTAGGAATTGCACATGAAAGGATATTCCTGATTGCTTAAAAATATTATAAATATTTATTTAGGAGCAAAATGGAATCCTAGGCATGGACACCTAGTCAACTCCACCTACACCACAAATCTAGGAGTTAAGTGAAATATCTAGGGGACAAACATGAGCAAACTTAGGGATGTTGGTGCATCTCCTAGATAAATTGACACTTGGATGGGTGAGTTGTTTTTCATTAAAGAATTAATTAAATAATTATTTATGCATGAAGCGACATGTGTCGCAGGGGATTTTCCTTTAAAAGGAAGACTTTGGGGATGGGTAAAGGACCCAGACCCTGGATGACTATCGTAATATTGAGTTACCTCATGACTTGCTGTTATTGAGGGTTTGGCTGGAAATCTTGGTGGGGGGGGGAAACCCAAGCTATGTTTCTTGAGAATTGTGTGTGAACTTTACGACCCAAAGCTCGGGGGAGGCCATGCAACTGAAAGCATGAGCCTATGGTTGGGTGGCGAAGCTAACGGTTGCTTCGCCAATGGTTAAACGAGCTTTGCTGGAGGGATCCTACAGAAGACGAAGGCGACAATGGACCAGCTGGATCAGATTGACAGGTTAAGGTTTTGCTTATTTTTGTTAAGTTATTCACGCTTTTTATTTTATTTTTCCAATAACTATGATGGCTAATTTGTTTGTATGAAGTTGTTAAAGTTTCATGTTCAGTTCAAGGGGACACTAAAGGAGGGGTCCTACAAAATCCTTTGATGAAATCCTTCTTCTTTGGATGAGAGAACTTATTTTGGAGGAAGGGTTTCCTTCCTTTCTTCATTCTTGCCATGAGGGCAAGGTTTTGTCTTTGATGCAAACTTACTTGATCTGGATTCGCCCTTCCTCTTGCAGGAAGTCATGGCACAACCTTTCGAAGTCAGGTTGTACCTCTTGGCCATTTATCGCAGCCAATAATTTTTCCCATGAGGATGGGATACTATCAATAGTAGTTTGGAGAAGATCATATTCATCTACCACTACTCCAATAATAGAAATCTAATCTATTATCTAAGATATTTTGGTGAAGAAGGAGGCCACTGTCTCATCCATCTCCATCTTTAAGTTTCAAATCTTATTCTTCATTTACCTATTTTGAATCAGGGCCTTCTTCTCATATATATTAGTCAATGTATCATAACATTCTTTTGCGATCTTCAATGGTGTGATCACAAGCATCAAGTTATCTTTTAACGAATCATAGATGATCCATTTGGCCTTAGCTTGATTTTTCTTGAATTTGATGCACCCTCCATTAGAAGTAGGCTCCTCAACCACATTGGATACATAGCCATCCAAGTTATGTTGTTCTAGGATGTTGAGAATCCTATCCTTCCAATTGTGAAGTTTGAGGTGCCCTCAAGATGGTCTTCTGGGCATACATAGATTGATGCCATAGTATTCAAATATTATTCTCAACTTCTCAGGATCTACGTAGGATCTAGCTGGCATGAAAAACTGATCTCCTGCATTCCCTAAGCTCTGATACCATGTTAATATTTGGATGAGCTTTGATCTTCAATTCCTTTAGATGCAAAAAATTGAAACAATGAGACAATTCAATCACATGAAATTTATACATCCATAACACAATATATACCCTGGGGAAAACCCTCAAAACTATGAGTACAAAAACCCCAACAATTCTTCTCAGTATACTATAATTGATAACAGAGAATGATTTAATTTACAACATAGCGGATTGCTTTCGGAAGATAAGAGATCACCAAAACACTCTTGGTGAAGATATAGAAGCAATAGATAAGAGATATCAATCGGATGTGTTTTTCGATGTGCCCAACACAACAATAACAAGCAGGAACAATAACCTACATAAAGAGAAGTGCCTTGCCTTCAACGGGGAAGAGAATTTGCTTCACACTGAATTCATCAATCTTGTATAACATATGTATACACTCTTCTCATGCATCGACTTCTTCTAACTTCAAGATAAACTCACCCTAATATTGGATGTATCAATCTTGCATGAAGAAGTGCGCCCCACTTCTCATGCATTGCTTTATCTCACTAAAATATCTCTTAGGATGAACTCGCCTTTTAAATAAAATCCTGTGCACTTATTTAGGTGGCTAACTTTTCATCATGCAAGTGTCGCAACTCAAGTGTCATCTTTTAGTTTAACATAAGTGTTGTCATGTAATAACACTTAGCTAACTAGATATTCCTTGTTGCCACTTAGTTAACTCTCTTTAACTGATTCTTTCCTGATAACATAACTGTAGTGATCAATTCGATTTCTCCTTGATTTACTGAAGTGTCATCTTTTAGTTTAACTAAAGTGAAAACACTTTAGTTAACTAATCCTTCTTATTTAACACTTAGCTAACTATTATTAAATGAAATCATGCTGATTGATTTACTTGTAGTGAACACTATCAGTTCGTTAGTTAACTGAGGCATACATTGTGGCTTTAACTGAAGCTTGACAATTCGAGTTCACTTAGTCGTCTCCTGATCAATTTGAATTCTATTTTTCTCTATGCATTTATCTTTATCTCTTTATATTTTACTGCATGGTCAATATGTGATAACTTTAATTATCCATCACATTACATTATCCTAAGAAGAATTATCGGATGTTGCGACCATAGTATATTATTCCAGACCAAATGATCATATGCTAAAGTAATTCACTTTAGATGTGATCAATCTCTAAAGGAGACTTAATACCAATCTGGTGATCATGGTTAATAATACATCACACAACATTAAATGCTTTTAACAAGTAAAGCGTGACCTTTATATGGAAGGTCCACCTCTATACGGGAGGTCCATCACATGGATACACTTATAAGGAAGGTTCACATGAGAATCATGACTTGACACACAAGTCTGGAGCCTTGTCCAACATGAATTTACAACATCATTACTTTAATAAATTACCTCTATACAGGAGGAATAACCTGTACACGGAAGGAAATCAAAGTGTTCACCTCTATACAAGAGGATCAATATTGGTTGCACAAGATTGGTTTGGAGAATGTCTCTCGATGATGTACATTTAACAGCAACAGGGGCCATAACTAGGGTCTATCATTCCAACATTAGGAAAAAAAGGCGTTGTTTGGAGAGGGAATTTGGGGTGAATCTGGCCCTGGGTGAGGATGTTCCCATGTACAAGGTATTTTCTATGACTGGAATTGCCATTGTTGGACATTTCTGAGGAGGTAATATGGATCTCCCACTTTTTGTAATTAGGTTGAAAATTAGTGGAGTTTCCTTGATTATTTTCCTCAACTCTTTGCACTATCAAAAGGTTGGTTGGGGGCTATTTTGAAAACAAAAAAGGACATCGGGAAAATCCTCAAAGGTGTTTGGTTGTGGGGTAAATTGGCCTTCAAGACTAAAATATGGATATTGACTTTTGATTCCATGAAAGAGAAGTCATATAGCCATCCAACCTAGGTAAAACTTCCTGGTTTGACACCAAAACTGTGGACTATAGAGGTATTTTCCCTCATTGGGGTAGACTTGGAGAATTTCTCTTTCCCGATGATAGTTATGAAGCTACGGGTAATTTGGAGGTTTCCAAAATCCTAGTAGATTTAGACCTTAAAGAAGGTCTTCCTGAGAAAATAGTCATCACAAGTGGTATGTACACCTACCACCAAGATTTGGACTACATAGGATTTCCGTTCATATGCATTCAATGCCACACTTATGGCGATCTTGTACAAGACTGTGTACTACATTTTTCCCACAAATATTGGAGGAAGAAAGGGGATTTAGATGAAGTTACAACATTTTAGGAACCTGTTTTGCAAATAGATGCCTAGCTCATGGTGCCTCTTGAAGTCTCTCAACATTTCTTGGTATCAGGTGCTCACAAGTATATCCCAAAGGATCCAATTTTTTCCATAGAGAATACCATTCATGGATCTATTGTTTTCCCCATGAAGAGTCTGGAGGAAATAGAGACTAGTATAGCTCAGTCTCACTACTTACCAATTGCTAGCGGAGGTGAGGGAAAGAGGAATTCCTTTCAGACAGAAGTGGACGCACTTCGGATTTCTCCACTCTAGGTAAGATTGCTGCTTTCTCCCATAAATATTTTGTATGTCTGTAATTTACCCTCTCCTTTTTTTCAATAAAACTCTCTGATTGTCTTTGTATTTTTCCCTCTATATTCTACGCAACATGATCTTTATTTAGGACAGTCCTTACCTTTTTCCATACAATTAAGTATTTTTAATAATCCTACTTACAACCATATGAATTTTGACCTATATGGAAGAAACCATTTTCAGAGTGCCTTCGAGTATTTTCGTCCTTCTCCCCATTTACCTGTACCCTCCCTAACTTCTACTTTTTCCGACCATTTGTTGGGATTGTACTTCCATCGAATCCTCCCACATGTTTCATCGTAGTGGTATGATACAGGAATTATTCGGGGATTGAATATCCCTTTATCCGACTCATCGATTGTCCGATTTTCATTGTCTTCTCCTTTGAGGGTCGATTGGCCTCCATCTAAGTTTATTCCATACTCTGCTCATTACTCTTACTGTTTGTATTTTCTTTCTTCCACTAGCTCTGATTTTGTGTCACCACCCCCAACAAGCTATTTCACCATATATGACTCCATTGGGTTCTCATTTCTCCTCTATACGGTCCACATAATCATAACAATGTCATTCGATTGATATGCCCCCATCTGGTAGGTATACTATTTCTCTGATTCACGGTATTACTCACCCATCAGACCTGAAACTTTCTTAGTCAAAGAAGACTCAGAGATATCACTTCATATCCAAATATGCTATTAAATATGGAACTATAGACAGCTCTGACAAGGACACTATCAAGTAGAAATCAGGGGTCTCTAACAGACTTAGAGATCGTCGTTCCATTATGGTTGCATCTAGGATACAAGTTGTTCTAGAAGTTAGGAGAGAAAAACAAAAAAAGAGCAAGGGGGCCTTAAGAGAACGCACCCCCATTTTCAAGGTTACCTAATGTTGTTCATCTCACTGAACATTAAAGGGATACAACACCCAACTAAAAAAATATCCCTAAAGTGATTGGTATCACAACACAATCCTTATATTATCCTTATACAGGAAACTATGGATGTTGGTGATACTATAGTTAATGAGTTGAAGTTAATTATTTCTGGTTGGGAGTTTATTTATCTGTACAAAAAAGGGAGATCTGGATATTTTCTTATGGGGTGGAAAACTAAAACTATATCATGTTTAGTGAGTTGGGGTATATTTTTTGGCCTTGGAATAGTCATGTCTTCAAGAGATATGTTGTTTGAATTCACTATTATGAACATCTACGGTCCACCCTCTCAGAGAATGGAATTTTGGAAAAATAGCATGGAAGTCGGGTTCCATTTAACAAAGAAATTTATACTTGCAAGAGATATGAACTACTCTATAGGGAAGGTAGAGACCTAGGGTTTGTTTGCCTACAAAGACCCTTTATCGGATTTCTTTACAAGTTTGAATGAACACACCTTTGTATTTGATTTTCGTCTAGCGAAACTTATGCCTACTGGGAGGAATATGCACATGAGGGATCAAGTTGTAGCCAAGATATTAGACTGATTTCTTATTAATGAAGGATTGCTACAATATGTTTCCTATATAAAGCAATGGGTGGGTGTAGGAGGAGACTCAAATCATTTTAATGTTTGTATGGATATAATAGGGGATTTGAATAAGCCACCATATCCCGACAATTTCAATGCAAACTCACTGCAAGATGATGGTTTTCATCAGCTTGTTAAGTCTAAATAGGTTCCATATTCCTCACAAACACAATGCTCTGCAACTATACATTTTCTAAGTAAAATATGAAAAGACTAAAGGAATACACTATTCCTTGGGTGGAGAGCTGTAAGAAACAAAAAGAAAGGGACCTACTCTCTATTGAGGAACAAATTGATGATTTTTATACTACATCTCCTATAGGTTATGATTTGAATGATCAAAATTTCCAAATTCTGGATCTTGAGACCAAAAGAAGGAAATATCTACTTGATGAGGAAGCAAAGTGTTGTTCGGTATTTCAACCTATGATTGGGATGTTTAAATAGATCATCAACATAATAATAAGAAGTTACAAAATCTAATTGATAAACAAGCATAGCACAATAACTTTCTTTAATCAAAGAGAACTAGGGTTACAAGTTAAATGGACATACCATGGATACGCGACGTTCAATCCAAGCTTGAAACTTTTAACCTCCGATCCACAATCCCAAATAAGAGTTCTACAAAATATAAGACACCTTCTTCAAATATTTTGAAAACATAAACATAAAAAATCTAATATGAAACTCATATATAAAGAATATATGAAATATTCAATAGATTAGATTCATGAAGTAGACAAGATAATTTATGGGAAATAAAATATTTTTCATTAATCATATAAATGGTAGCAAGCTATACCTGATCTACAACATGCATTGTTGAAACCTGATCCTGGGCTCTTTGCTCCTCTTCCTTCTACAAGTATTTATCCATCATTTCCATACACAAATAGTTCTCCTCCCTTTCCTATAGCCTTATCCTTGTATTTATAGCAAGGTTTGAGAAGATAGGTTCAAGATATAAGTGCTTAGTGAAGTTATGGTGGTTAGAAGAACTACCATAACTATCTCTAATTCGATTTTTATTTTTTTTGTGATTTTAGGAGGTACTTGCGGGTCTAATACTTGACAACCAATGAGTAACCTGTGAGTATCATGCTAGCAAGTAGCGGGTGTAACTTTTTTGGAGAAAACCGCAGGTGGTCAGTGGAGCACTAGTGGGTGACCAACGAGATGGAAGATATAAGGGTCACGGTTATGTCATAAAAGTATATCACAAAAAGGGATCAATTGGAGAAAATGTTGTATGATTAAGGTCAATTGCATATATAGCCAATAAAGCTCCGCAATCCATAAAGTCCTTTTGTGTGACCAACATTGAAATGTCGTCATGGACGGAGAAGTGCCATTTTGAATAATAACAGATGCCCCCTAATGTATGAGTTCAGAAGGGTAATGATGGTCGAAATGCATTACAAAAAAATAAGTGGAGGAGCGTGAGAGCTAGAGGAACAAAGTTTCAATAAGTAACTAAAACAAAACAAGGTTAGCGTACAATACAATCTTGACATAAGGACATGTTCAGAATGATCGAACATGGTCTCCAATACATATGAAAAACATATGTATATAGCATGGCCACTGAAATAGAAGAGTGGATCCATGTCAAAAAGGAGATAATAGCCAAAACAACAAACTGGATTTATGTCTCACGAGGAGCCAATATGAGTAGGGCTTAGTCTTGCGCAACTTAGGCAATAACAAAGAAGCATTATTATAGGCCCAAGGTCTTCGAACCAACCATCGATAAAAGTACAAACCATAAACCATGTGAATAAAAGAGTCAAAGATGAACATGGACGATTTCGTTTAATTACTGGTCAATAATGGAAACCATTAACAAACACGAGGACACCCACCAATCATGAAATTGGGGTCCAAGGTACTTAGTACATCCTTGCAAGTGTGAATAAGAGGTCTTGAAGTCAAACACTTGAAGAATATGTCGAGTAAGAGGCATTGATGTATTCTCATAACTCAACAACGAGATGATCTGCCACTGATGACTGCAAATATCAAGGTACTATTTGGGACTGTAAGTCTACTTCCTAGAGTGAAACGTGTTGATGTCAATAGGAAGAGACCCATGAGAAGGAAAGCATTAAGGTATCCTTCATCATATCGCATGAGGAACACTAGGACATTGAGTTGAAATAAGACTGAGGAGATACTGATATAAGGGATGGCCGAGATGAGGAGTCAAGATGAACTGCAGAGTGGCTGACACAGGGGTAATCCTTGAACATTGAGCACCATAGGAAATTGACTGAGGAAGCTTAGAAAAATAGGAAACATGATATAATATTGCTATGTAGGAGACATAACAAACTCTCCATATGATCGAAAGAGTAACCAATTGGAGGAGTAAACAAATATGAAATCAGGTTAAATCCTAAAGCCAATACTAAGACCCATTGAATCAACAAAAGTTCTATGTTCAAAGAATGATTATACTTGCTTCAACGTGATGAATGAATGACGGATATTCTGTTTTCCCTTCTCTTTTTAGATGTCTCTTCATTTTTTAATGAGCATGAAAATATTAAAAAGGAAGCTCGATAATGTCTTTCTTGTTAAATTTTAATGACTCCAAGAAAGTAAACTCAAAAACCTTCATCATTTTGAACAAGCTCGGAGAAGAGCGAGAAGAATGCTTGATAAGGTTCCAACCATGTATAATTTAATGAGTCCATGGGAGGGAAAATCACAATTTTATTCATTATTTTTACGAGTTTGAAGAATATATAGACTAATACTCGATAAGTTACTGATCTGTGGATTTTAATATCGAGCCTGGATCTGTTCATGCTCGCTGATGATTTCATATTTAAGGGGTCTAAAAAACTTAAACAAGAAATCCATACACCTACTCGTGGATTTTGATAACGATCTCGAGTTGGTATATGTTCGCTGGTGTTTTCATAGAGTCTGAAAAACTTAAACAAGAACTCCATAAGGTACTTTTTAGTAAAATTAGTATTCTTGCCCCAAAAATTGTAAAATTAAATGACAGAGAATTCTTATAGTCGTAAATGAGCTAGAGTATACCTTTTTCGTAAATGATCCACTAAGATCTAGCAAAGGGGTAAAATTATACCTAAGTGGATGTCCATTCAAGTCCTTTAACGAGTCTGAAAAGGGACAAGCATACTCGACAATCTTGTTAATTTTAAGGAGTCTAACAAGAGCATGAAGAAACTCCATAGGGATGGGAACTTGATGAAAAGCGGTTAATAAAGTTATGCTTGATAAGTGATAAGTTACCAAAATGGAAAGCAACGACATGGGCACCGGTATGACATAGTTTCATATCTAGGGTGGCCCATGTGAAGGAAGGTCCTAACCATGGAAGAACAACGACAATGGAGGGTAAAATGGAAGGTTAAAATCGTAGTCGATGGTGTAAAAGGGGTCCTAAGGCATAAAAACTGACAAGGTATAGATGAAATGTGGATACCTAATCGACATGCCATGAGAATCCAAACCTTCTAGAGAGCACCAATGTGGACATATTTGTAAAAAAGCCTCTTTTTGTACCATGACCTAGTCAAAATAACTCAATTAGTCATTAAGATAAAGAAAATATGACAAAAGGGGGTTGAAAACTATTTAAAGTAAGTAAAAATCAAAAGAATTCGACCATAAATAGTAACAAAAATCCAAATTAACCCATATTTACCATTTTACCATTCTAGGAGAGCAAAAAATCCCTATGACTTCTTATGTTGCATACGATCAATCCGAAGGACTATTTTCGATTCTTTCGCTTGTAGGTAATAACTATCTCCTTGATTTTCATTTTCAATGATTTTTTAAATATTTTCCATGGAGTTTTGAAGTTTAATTTTTAGTTTAAAATTTTGTATTTTGCATACCCACGGTTAGAATTTATTAAATCCACAGATTCGCTAAATAATTGCGGGTGGAGTGATCTCCACTCGCGGGTTATGCACGACGGTGGTAACAGATACCCACGGGTGGCGCCATTTTGGTTAAGAAAATTCAACGCTTGTGAAAAATAATGATTTCAATGCAGATATGGTGCTTACTTGGAGGGAAAGGGAACATGAGGCGATGGATGGGGAAGCAATGAGAGACCCATTGAACCTAAATTCTTTGTGACGATGTGGCCTTCTCAAACTCTTCTGCACGTCAAAGACTCAAATATGAGGGCTCAATCAAACTTGCTCCAAATCTTAGTGCACCTGTGGGATCCTGATCAGGGTGTATTTGATCTCCAAGGTGAGAATATAGACATCACAATGGATGATATATAATTTATCACTGGATTATCCTGATGAGGAGAGGTAGTGAACCTCAAGCGCATGTTTCAGGGAATGAGATCCTTATCCATGCAAGACTATATCAACGCTTACTGCATAGCTGGAACAGAAAAGATTGGCAGTCAGGTGCCAATTGGAAAAATAGAAAGCTTTCCACTAAAATTCATACTGAGTACAATGAACAGGATCAGTGGTAATGCTTCCCAACATTTGGCTTCTCGTAGCTATATGCGAATCAGAGTAGAGTGCTTACACAACGTGATATTTGACTGGTGTTTTGGTTTGTTGGTGAACATGAAACACCAACTCAGTGAGTGCAAAATGAGGAAGAAGAAAAACTTTGGCTATGGAAGTATACTATGCACTTTCTTCTTCGAGAGGGTTTCGTCCTTGAGTCCAAGAGTGGCTCTCCCACCTATTAACCCCCATGAGCCCATGATGACCAGATGGGGTGATATCTTCCTATGGAAGGGAGGAGCAGACATTAGTACCTCATATGACAATGAGGACTTTCTAAGTTGGTGGAGAAGACAGGTTCCTAGATTTGAGCAGTTTCTGTATGATGGTATGGACTTCTGGGGTGATCTAGAACTACCTCAAGGAGTTTCCTGGGGAGAGATAGGTACCAATTTTATTTTAAACGTTATTTAATTTTTATAATTTTTGTTAAAAAATATGTACAAGTGTTTTTGGTGAGCTTAAGTACTGACAACATACTTTGTGTAGATATTGGGCCAGTGATGTTGGCTGGACACTCGAGGGTGTATGTGCAACCAACAGATCCAGGTAGAACCAATTCCATGCTACAGAACATTGAGGGGAAGATGAACCAACTGGCGCATGATATACCTAGTTATCATATAGAGAGTATGCCTATGTATATGTAGGAACATGTAGTGGACGTGCCCCCTGCATGGATTAGGCTACTTAAGAAAGTAACTAGGATGGTGATATGTTACAGAGAGGTCATAGCAAAGTAGGATGAGGCTCCTGCCTCTCCTTAGGGATACCTAGACTATTTTGAGTCTATCATGCCCGTTTCTGTATATTGTTATATATCTTTTACAGAGATTGATACTCAGACTCACTGATTATTTTTGGACTTATATATATACACTATCGGTTATATATATGTTGATTTATGTGTGTGGTGATTTATTTTACTGTGTATGATACAAATCCCAATCAAGTACATAGTTTGCATATGCATCAACTATTGTTTCCTGATTCCTTAAAATGTGTTGATATACAATGTGATCAAACTGTCTTTCAAGTAATTTAACATTCAAAAACTGATGTAATAATAAAGAATCTCTAACCTGATACTCACCTGTAAGTTGGAGTACAACTAACTAAGAATCAAGCCTAACTTCCAAACGTGAAATGCCTTGGTGAAGAGCATCTCAAAATAGCTCAATAAAAACACTATACTCAACTATATTTTTCGTTGTAGGTCCTAAACAAGCACCTCCTAACAAAACAAGTTGGCATGTAGGTGAATATATCACCCAAGCAGCTGAAGCCAAATTTCGATTGTGATGACTACTGCCATCGGTGAATCCTACAAACCACTTGGTTTCCATCTGAAACACAATCCAGAGGACACATAAGAAATGTCAAAAATACTAACTCTACAATAATGTAAAGCTATATACAAGAAAAATCATATATTCTAAGTGTAATACTTTTCCAAGTAGAGCCCATTCCTAGGCTTAGGAAGCTTAACTCCATCATAATCAACTAGTTCATATGACCCTTTTTTTAAAACTCTAGAAACAATATACGGACTGAGCCACATAGACTTGAAATTTGTTGATGTATATGTAACTTCGGAATGTATTTCATCTATGTATTTCATATATATTTATTGTACCCTTATTAGAGATGTGTTATTCCTCTATAAGGAAATGTCGTCATGTGGATTGACAAGTGTCGCAAGTGTGTGTACTTGTCGATGGGTTATTAGATCACCATGTGTGGGGTCGAACCTGAAATATATATTATATTGTGGATGTATCTAGATAGACAAGTCGGCCCCATAGTGTAACTAGGCAAACAGGTTAAGTATAAATAGAGATCGGGAGATCTCTATTTGGATCATTCGGAAAGTCATACTTCTCTCACTCAGAAAGTGGCGCACTAGTGAGGAGGAGGATCATCTGTTACTAGGAGACTATCTCAGTGTATTTTGGTTGTACTTTGGTTGAGCCATTGCTCTCTCTATCTCTGAGGAAGTTGTGGGGTTTTTCACCTTAGGGTTTTCCCCACGGAAACTCTATGTCTCTTGTCTCTCATGCTTTTGATTATTGTGATGCTTGTCATGATTATTGTGATTGTTATGCATTGATATACTGTACATTTTATTCTCTCAGTAAAGATCCTAGAGTATTGTGAATTAATGCTCAAAATTTAACATGGTATCAGAGCTAACCTGAGAAGAAGACATTTTGCAGTGATGGAAACTTGAGCTTCTTATTTATTGGGTTTCTCTCCATAGATTTTGGAAAAGCAGTATAGTAGATTGACTCTACTCATCAAGGAAAATCTATCTGTCCAATTGGAATTCAATTCTGAGCATTTTCAGATTTGGCCCTAAAAATTAGGGTTTCCACAAAAATAGGAATTTTTGGAATCTGAAGACATAGCTAGAATCTCCTTGCAAAAATCAAAGTTTAGAGATTTGGATCGAGATTTTTGGCTGGGTAGATCTCCGGGAAACTCAAACCCTAATTCAGGGCTCTCCCTAGTGAACCCGGGAGGACAAAAATACAAATCTGAAGGGTAAAGCTTTGCTGATCTCAAATTCTGAATGCACTAGGCTGATCAACTCATCAAGGCACATCTTTCTATCCTTTCAGAAAGTTGAAATTCACTTTTTGAATTTTTAGGGTTTTTTCAACAAACCCTAATCCGGGACCAGATCTAGTTTTCAGCATTTCAAGTGGTAAGACCTAAATATTTTATATTTCCATTTGAAGTACTCTTTAAGATGTCTCACCACACCAAGCTTGAGGATAAGCTTGAAGGGGCTGATAACTTCCGATCTTGGAAGTATAGGATTAGGTTAATCCTGGAAGAGAATGAGTTGGACTCATATATAAAAGAAGACATCCCTATCCCATGGGATGAAGAGGCCAAGGTATTGCATAAGAATAACTTGGTCAAGGCAAAGAGAATCATTGTTGATTCTATCAAAGACCATCTCATCCCCCATGTGTCTTCTTTAAAAACACCCAAGGATATGTTTGACTCTTTGACCAAGCTATTTGAAGGGAAGAACATAAATCGGAAGATGACTCTGCGGAATCAATTGAAAGGGGTCAAGATGTTGAATGGAGAAACCATTCAATCTTACTTCTCCAAGTTCTCTTAAATCAAGGAGCAACTTGAAGCTGTGGATGAAGTAGTGGATAATGGTGAAGTTGTTATGACCACTCTGAATGGCCTACCTAGGTCATGGGACTCCTTTATTCAAGGAATCTGTGCAAGAAAGAAATTTATCTCTTTCAGCAAACTATGGGAGGAATGCTCTCAAGAAGAAGCTAGACTTATAGCTCATGAGGAAAAGATGGGAGGTGAAGATCAAGCTCTCACAACTCACACCAAAAGAAGCAAGCCCAAGAAGGAGCACTCTCGCTACAAAAGATCCTATCAAAAGAATAAGAAGGCTCTAAGATGCTTCACATGCAATGAGAAGGGTCACTTTGCTTCAGATTGTCCCAAGAACAAAAGGCATAATAACAACAACTCCAGCAAGAAGAAGAAGGGCAGCAAAAGAAAGTTCCATGTTCATGCTACCGAGGATGATGAACCTCCAAAGAAGAAGGCTAGGGAAGAAAGTGATGATAGTGATGATGACTCATCAAGTGAAGAAGAGTATGTTCTAATCTCTGCTCTCACAGCTACTATCTCCCATGGTTGCAATGATTGGTTGATTGATAGTGGGGCTTCCAAACACATGGATGGGTTTAAGGAATATTTTGTGAATTTATCTGAACATGAATCACCCCATAAGGTGAAACTTGGGGATGATTATCAATACCCAATCAAAGGAAGTGGTGAAGCCTCCTACAACCTAGATTCTGGAAAATCTTTAAAGATTAAAGAAATTCTTTATGTACCTGGGCTCAAGAAGAACTTACTCTCCATCTCTGCATTGGATGCAAAATGTATGAGGGTTGCATTTGTGGATGTCCAAGTCCTAATGTGGCCAAAGGGAAAGACCATAGATGATGCAGTAGTGATCGGAGAGCAAGAGGGAGGTTTGTATAAATTGAAGGGACAACTTGAACATGCCATGGTGCATGAATCCATGGAGCCAAGTGAACTTTGGCATAGAAGACTTGCTCATATGCACTATAGGGCACTTCCAATTGCAAGCAAGGCTGTAGAGGGTCTTCCTGAAATCAAGACCAAACATGAAGGTGTTTGCAAAGGATGTGCAAAAGGTAAGAACATTAAGAAGGATTTTCCAAGCAGTGAAAGCAAGGCAAAAGATATCCTGGAAATCATCCACTCAGATGTATGTGGTCCTATGTCATCCAGTTCTCTAAGTGGGTATGTTTACTATGTCTCATTTATTGATGACTTCTCCAGGAAGACTTGGGTATACTTCTTGAAGAACAAAGATGAGGTGTTTGATAAGTTCAAGGAATTCAAAACCTTGATGGAGAATCAAACTAACAAGAAGATCAAAACATTCAGATCCGACAATGGTGGAGAATTCACCTCAGGTGACTTCAAGAAGCTTTGTAGTGATTCAGGGATTAAGAGGGAGTTGACTGCTCCTTATAATCCTCAACAGAATGGAGTTTCAGAAAGGAAGAACAGAACTATCATGGAAGTAGCAAGGGCAATGCTGCATGACCAGGATCTACCTATGCATCTATGGGTAGAAGCAGCTAGAACAGCTGTATATGTGCAGAACAGAACACCCCACAAGATATTGGACAACAGGACACCAGAAGAGGTCTTTTCTGGTAAGAAACCTAAACTCAGCCATCTCAGAATATTTGGTTGTCCAGTATACACTCATGTCCCAAAGGAAAAGAGGACTAAACTAGATCCTTCAGGAAAGAAGGGTATCTTTGTGGGTTACAGTGAAATCTCGAAGGCTTACAGAATATAATTTCTAGGGTTCAAGAAGATTGATGTCAGCAGGGATGTAACATTTGATGAAAACTCAACATTCATCAAATCAAGGAAGGCACCTATCGAAGTTTATGAAGAACCTAAGGAAACTAGATTTCAAGACACTACCATGACAGAAGCAATTCCAAAAGTTGTTCGTGAGTTTGAAGATCCGCAAGAACCTGTAGATCCACCCCGTGAGGATAAATCTCACAAGAGGAAACCTGCATGGGCTAGAAAGCTCATTCAAGATGCAGAAAGATTTAGCATTCCAGAAGAAGAACACAGAGCAAAGAAGAGAACCAGATCACATACAAGCTATGTTGCTTTACCCTGTGACATTATGAACAAAGAACCTTCCAGTTATGAAGAAGCAGCGGAAAAGAAAGAATGGAAGGATGCCATGGTTGAGGAATACCAATCAATAATGAAGAATGATGTTTGGGATGTTGTCCCAAGACCTAAAGAGAATTCTGTTGTGACTTCCAAATGGATCTACAAAATCAAGCATGCTGCAGATGGCAGTGTAGAGAAATACAAGGCAAGAGTCGTAGCTCGTGGCTTCTCTCAGAAAGAGGGAATAGATTATGAAGAAACTTTTGCACCTGTAGCCAGGTATACTTCCATCAGAACAATACTTGCCCTGGCTGCAGCAATGAAATGGAAAATACACCAGATGGATGTCAAGACTGCCTTCTTGAATGGTGTAGTTGAAGAGGAAGTATATGTGGAGCGGCCACTTGGTTTTGAAATACATGACAGGGAGTCATATGTGTGTAGATTGAAGAAAGCCTTGTATGGCTTGAAGCAAGCTCCCAGAACGTGGTATGGTAGGATGGACAGTTCCTATCTAGTTTGGGCTTTACCAAGAGTAAAGCGGATTCCAACCTTTACTACAAGGTTGAGGAAGGGAATCCTGTGATTCTACTTCTGTACATAGATGACTTATTTGTAACAGGAGATGACATATTGATTGCAGATACTAAGAGGAAGCTTGCTGCCGAGTTCGATATGAAAGATTTGGGAATGATGCATTATTTCCTAGGTATGGAGGTGTGGCAGAGTGCAGGTGGGATCTTCCTTGGTCAAGGGAAGTACACAATAGATATCCTGAAGAGATTCGGGATGATGGATTGCAAGGCCATGGCCACACCTATGGCATCGAATCTGAAGCTTCTATGTGATGCTTCATCTGAGTCAGTTGATGTCTCTATGTATCGTCAGATGATTGGGTCCTTGATGTACCTGACGAACATGAGACCAGATATTTGCTTTGATGTGAACACATTGAGTCAGTTCCTGACAGATCCGAGGAGTGTTCACCTGGTTGCTGTAAAGCATGTTCTGAGGTACCTAAAGGGTACAATGGATTATGGGCTCAAGTATGAGGCAAATCAAAAGTTTAACCTACAGGGTTATGTTGACTCAGATTGGGCTGGCAGTGCTGCAGATAGGAAGAGCACATTTGGGTGCTGCTTCAGTATGGGATCAGGTGTGATCTCTTGGTTTAGCAGGAAGCATTCTTGTGTAGCACTGAGTACAGCTAAGGCAGAGTATGTTGCAGCCTGTTCAACTAGTTATGAGGCAGTATGGCTATGGAAGCTACTGTCTGAGTTATTTGATATCCCGTTAGATGCTACTGGTATCTTTTGTGATAACCAGAATTGTGTGAAGCTATCCGAGAACCCAGTGTTTCATGACAGGTCGAAACACATAGAGATCAAATATCACTATATCAAGGATATGGTGCAGAGAGGAGCTGTGAAGCTCCTGTATGTTGCGATGGACGAGTAGATTACAGATGTGCTGACGAAGCCACTAGCCAGGGTGAAGTTCTAGTACTTCAGGGAGAGGCTTGGCATTCTTCAGATTGATGACACTTCGAGGAAGAAGTGATGGACACATTTTCTGAAGCCATTCCAAGCATGTTGGAAGGAGGATCCTTCACATGGCTGTGGATGTAAGCGTTGGATGATGAGCATCAGAATGATGTTCTAGTTTCTGCTTTGTATGATCAGTTGGATCATTTATATATGTATGTATGCATCATGTTGGATGTTGGATATCATTAGTTGGACCATTTATATGTATATGTATGTACGCATCATGTTGGATGCTGGATATGATCAGTTGGATCATTTATATGTATGTACGCATCATGTTGGATGCTGGATATGATCAGTAGGATCATTTGTATGTATTTTGTATATGCATCATGTTGGATGCTTGGACCATGTATCTGTACATGTATCAGGTGGATACATTGTATGATCAGGTGGATCATGTATGGTGATATGTATCATGTATTTGTATTTGTATCAGGTGGATACATTGTATGATCAGATGGATCATGTATGATGATATGTATCAGGTAGATACTTGGTATGCATCAGGTAGATGCATTGTATGATCAGGATGATCATGGATGATGAGCTTTAGGATGTTTCTCCAGATGACATGCAGCAGGATGTCGCAGTGATGATGATCAGGATGATCATGTGTACATCAGGATGATGTATGGTGAGTATCAGGTTGATACTCTATGGCCATGGATCAGGTTGTGCAGATGAGCATATAATTTGGCCCTGGGAGATTTGCAGATAGTCTTTCGAGGTTTTTCCTACGGCATATAATTTGGCCCTGGGATATCTGGAAAATGCTCTTTCGAGGTTTTGCTCTGGGAGGACATATAATTTGGCCCTGGGAGATCTGCAGATAGTCTTTCGAGGTTTTTCCTATGGCATATAATCTGGCCCTGGGATATCTGGCAGATGCTCTTTCGAGGTTTTGTCCTATGGCATATAATATGTCCCTGGGAGATCCGATAGGTTGGGCTGTGTGCCCATAATAAGTCCTGGGATGCTCTTGCGAGGTTTTTCCATGACCACATATAATATGTCCCTGGGAGATCCTATAGGTAGAGCTATGTGCTCGTAACAGCCTGGGATGCTCTTGCGAGGTTTTGTGGTGACCACATATAATCTGTCCCTAGGAGATCCTATAGGTAGAGTTGTGCGCTCGTAACAGCCTGGGATGCTCTTGCGAGGTTTTGTGGTGAGTTGACATATAATATGGCCCTAGGAGATCCTATAAGTAGAGCTGTGTGTTCGTAACAGCCTGGGATTCTCTTTTGAGGTTTTGTGACGCACGTAATAAGTCTTGAGGATTCCACAGTATGGCCAGTGATGACGAAGACCTGCAGTGGACCTACATCCAGTATGAAAAAGGACTGGCTTTGTAGAACTTCCTATGACGAGTAGAGTCAGAGATTGGTTGAGATAACAACAGCAGTGACGATGACGATGATGATGATCCTGAAAAGAAGACTTGTCTAACAGATTTGTGTCGAGAAATACCTTCCTAGTTAAGAGGGAGTGTTGATGTATATGTAACTTCGGAATGTATTTCATCTATGTATTTCATATATATTTATTGTACCCTTATTAGAGATGTGTTATTCCTCTATAAGGAAGTGTCATCATGTGGATTGACAAGTGTCGCAAGTGTGTGTACTTGCCGATGGGTTATTAGACCACCATGTGTGGGGCCGGCCCTAAAATATATATTATATTGTGGATTTATCTAGACAGACAAGTCGGCCCCATAGTGTAACTGGGCAAACAGGTTAAGTATAAATAGAGATCGGGAGATCTCTATTTGGATCATTCGGAAAGTCGTACTTCTCTCACTCAGAAAGTGGCGCACTAGTGAGGAGGAGGATCATCTGCTACTAGGATACTATCTCAGTGTATTTTTGTTGTACTTTGGTTGAGCCATTGCTTTCTCTATCTTTGAGGAAGTTGTGGGTTTTTTCACCGTAGGGTTTTCCCCATAGAAACTCGGTGTCTCTTGTCTCTCATGCTTTTGATTCTTGTGATGCTTGTCATGCTTATTGTGATTGTTATGCATTGATATACTGTACATGTTATTCTCTCAGTAAAGATCCTAGAGTATTGTGAATTAATGCTCAAAATATAACAAAATTTCCTTCCCCTAGGGGATGCGTATCTTGATCATAGATCAGAATGAGATCTCCTTCAAATAAAACCCTAGGTTTGACAAATTTGTCATATTGACTTTTGACT
The DNA here is from genome assembly GCA_027924585.1 of Larix kaempferi. Lineage (NCBI taxonomy): Eukaryota > Viridiplantae > Streptophyta > Pinopsida > Pinales > Pinaceae > Larix > Larix kaempferi. The sequence continues at coordinate 9,576,763 of BSBM01000314.1, forward strand.
CATTTTCAATAAGCGCATCCCTGCATTGTTCATCTAAATGTTCAAGATGAAGCAAACGTTCTTCTAAAGTAGAATTTTTGAGTAGGAGTTGGATTGCCAAATTTAATGATGGTATTTCGCACTCAATAGGGGTGACTACCTCCAACCTATGAACAAGTTGGAAAGATTAGAAGCCCATAGCAATCTTAACATTAGTACGATATGCAAAAAGAGATGTATATAACATAATGTGCCAGTTTGACCTACTAGCATTGACGGTACGCTAGAGAATGGTTTTTAAAGTATTATTAACTAATTCGACTTGTCCATTCGCATGCGGATAGAAAGGGGATGAATGTTCCTATCTAGACCCTAGCATAGTAGTCAATTCTGTCATCATATGATTATGAAAATTGTTACCGTGATCGGTGACAATCTCCTTGGGAATTCTGAACCTAGAAATAATCTAATTGAATACAAAATAGGTTGTGGTTGCACCGTCCACCTTCACAGTAGGAATTGCTTCTGCCCACTTAGTAAATTACTTTAAGAAAACGATGATATATTGATGCCCCCCAACTGAATCTGGGTTGCAAGTCATGTAATAAACTCCCCACTTGGTAAAGGGACATGCCGTGATGACGGGATAAAGAGGATCAGGGTGTGCTCTCATTTTCTTGGTGAATAGCTAACATGGATGACATTGTTTCACGGCTTCCATGCAATCTTTGAAGATGGTGGGCCAACAATAACCCGCACGGAGTATTTTTTGGGCTATTGCCAATCTAGAAAGATGACCCCCACATGCTCCACTATGGGCATCATTCAATACTAACTCAACTTCATCCAAATTCAAACAACAACGTAGTATGGAGTCTACTCCTCATATGTACAACGGATCGGGAATTATGAGGTAGTTTTTAGCATGGTGTCGAAGTTTTCTTTGTTCTTTTCTAGAAAATTTGGTGGACATCTTAAAGTCTGTAGATAGATCAAAATGTCTCCATACCAAGGATCATAGGTTGCAAGGAATAAGGTATCTTTTGCGTCGAACTCTTCACCACTAGAAAATTCGAATATTAGTTCTGCGAATACTAAAGACTTCCTTGATTTTGAAGATTGAAAAGTGAGATCAAACTCTTGAAGAATGTCAATCCATTTATTAACTTTACCCCCGATTATACATTGCGTTAAAACATATTGAAAGAGATTGAAATCCGCAATTACTATAGTAGTTCATAGCAAAATGTAGTGGACTAGTCTCTTAACAACGTATATAGCGACCAGTCCCAACTTATCAATGTGTGAATACTTCAGTTCAGGTGTTATCAACGCACGAGAAAGGTAATAGATGACATGCTCTTGGATCTTATCATCTTCCTCAACCAAAACTACACCAACCATGGAATCGGATGTGACCAGATGTAAGACAAAAGCGTGGGTATAGTCTAGCAGACTTAACAAGGGGCCTAACAATAGTTCTTTTTTTAAATCGTGAAAGGAGTTTTGCGCAGCCTCATCCCAAAAGAATTGGGTGTCTTGTTTAAGTAGACGCATGAAATCTTTGGTCACTTTTGCATAGTTGACAATGAAACGTATGAGAAATTTGGACATACTTTGCAGAATTTGAAGTTGTCTAATGCTATGAGGAGGAGACAACTTGAAAGTTTCCTCAACTTTCAACGGATCAACCATGATCCCTCTACTTGACACGATGAAACCAAACAATAATCTAGACTCGACACAGAATACAAATTTATGGGGATTCAAGCGAATTTTATATTATCTTCATCGCTCAAATACAAGCGGTAAATGTTCTGGATGATCTCTTCTCTTTCAAGATCGCGCAGGTAGATCATCTAGATAAGGTTCTACTACATGTTTGATACCATGAAAGGATAAATTCATTGCTCGCTGGAAACTGGCTCCAACATTATTTAAACTAAACTTCATTTTCCTATATGAAAAGGTACCCCAGGGACATATAAAATTTGTCTTATGTTGATCTTCGGGTTCAATTTGAATCTGATTGTATCCCAAAAATCCATCCATAAAAGAAAATATTTCATGACCAGCACACGCATCTATGATCTGATCAATAAATAACGTGGGATAATTATCCTTAGGAGAAGCTTTGTTAAGATCTTTGAAATCAGTACATAAACGTATGGTACCTTGTTTCTTATCAACCGAGACTGGATTGGAAACCCATTCCATCATATCGATAGGATAGATAAATTCGGCTTTAATGAGATTTTCAACCTCAGCCTTAATGGCTACAGCCTTTTGAGGATTGATTGGATGAAGTTTCTGTTGAACTGGTTTCGCATTTGGATACGTTGTGATCATGTGTTCAACTATGGATGGTTCGATTCCTAACATCTTCCCATATGAATAGGAAATGACATTGCAAAAGTCTTTGAACAATTCGGTGTACAAGTGGATCTCTTGTGCAGAACAAATTGCACCGATGAAATTTTTTTCCATGACATCTGGTTTGGTGGAGATATTAATCGGAATAGTTGTCTATATATTGGCCATGTTTCCCTCGGTGAAAATTCCTTGTTTCGCTAAAGGGTTAATGGATAAGTCAACATCTCCACCGAGTCTCAGAGAAAACTCTCCATAAAGGCATATCATTGCTTCTAGAATAGCTTCATCTAATGATAAAATAGTGTCTAAACAGTCAAAGGAATGAGCAGAGTCTATTGCCCATGTAGGTGCATAATCTACATATGACTCCATGGAGACTAAAGGATTCAAGATGTAATCTATCACAGAGTCTCGCAGAGTTTGATAAGTCACTTATGTGACAGATAGGGGCATAATGGGTTCATTGTGAGTGGGAAGGATCTACGGATCAATTTTTTTCATAATCGTGAATACCTCCTCATATGACATAGTAGCGTTAGGGCCACTCATCCAACCAATATAATTCATGGGAGCAGGTAAATCAAAATTTCCCATAAGTGATGAGTACAAACCTATTCCCAAACTCTCACTGGGAGGACGGGTCTGATCAATCCTTGCAATATTAGATTCCGGATAGGTTGTATTGTTTTTCCGGGAAAAGGGGTGTTGGTCAATTATGGCGATCTTTCCTTCATGGGGGAACATCATTATTTTGAAAATGGACGAAGGGATGGCATGCATCACGTACGTCCAACTTCTTCCCAATAGCATATTATAATCGAGAGAAGCATCTACAACATCAACCTCCAAAGACACTACTTTCCCCACTAACTGGATCTCGAAAGAGGGTAAGATTCCATGTGGACGAAAATATCACCCATCAAAATTAGTAAGTAATGTAATCGAAGGGGCTAACTCAAGAGAGCCTAAGGCTCACCAACAAGAAATGGGCATTACACATGTAGATGCACCTTCATCCACCACTGTTCATCCAATGGTTTTAGAAATCTCGACTACTTTAATTTGGAAGGCCACGTGATACAGAAACCGGGGTTTGATGTTGGACATATCAAACCTAGCCAACAAAATCGAAGAATCCATACTTCCTATTTCCTCTAGGAGAGCATTTGGCTGCAATGGGAAAATTTGGAAGACTTCTAGAGCGGACATGGCACATGGATTTTGCGATAAATATTCCACAACTGAATAGTTGGGAGAATCCTGTGCATTAGGTTTATGTGATGCATGCTTATAGACACCTTTCGGTATCTTTGGCATAGGGTCTGCAGGTCTCTCAATATGAAGAGGAGAAGACATCTCAGGGATTTCTTTATCTTTATGCGGTAGATATGGAGTATAATTCTTTGCTCTCATTTGTAGCAAATAATCTGAGCTAACCATATTTATATAGGATTGATCAGTAGGCATGGCATGATGAGTGCCCCCAATATTAGAGCTTCCAGAATCCAAGTTTTGTCCCTTGGGAAATGGATCCTTCAGGATAGCAGGTTTCTTTTGGTGCAACAACTTCTGAGCTTCATCAATCAAAGGGAATTGGTGATTAATATGATCTTCCTTGTAGAGTTTTCATGAGAATTTCACCTTCTTCTTTTCTCTTTCCCCCCCCGCCTCAGCATTTTTTGTGGTTTTGGGATTGTGTTGGTTTCCTTCCTCCTTCCTGCCCTTTTTCTTTCCACCAGGATGCTGAGGACCCTTTTGATTTGATTGCACATTGTGTACAATTGTTGTTTTGGAAGGGGGAAATGCAACCATTGTTTCCTCCACCACATATTGCTTTATAGAAAGTTCATGAAATTTTTTAACCAAAGCTTCTACAGTGGATGAATCAACTGAACCTACAATTCCATCAGCATGTGGTCCAGGTTTAGGTTTATAAGGATCATTCTTTTACCTTGGTGCATCTGAAATAATTTCACAAAGGATCCCAGACCGAGCATAAATCAAGTCTAACTATTGGGTTCTTAAAATGGCTTCCTCTTCTAAGGCAACCCTGGAAGTCGAGACATATTTGGAGATGTAGGATAGAAGTGATTTCAAAAACCACTCTAATAGGAATTTTGGGGGAATCTTAGCTTTAATGAGCCTCTTCCTTCTTCTCCACTCTTGAATATGATCAGATATGTGAGTGGATTTATTCTTCCTAAATGTAGAAAGAAGATCTGTGTCGGCATCATACCAGACGATAAGTTGTAAGTGGTTCATAAATACTGTCGCTAAATCATAAAAGTTGTGATAAGCCACGATTGGTAACTCAATGTACCATTTGTCCACGACACTGGTTAAGGTTCTTTGGAAAATCCTCAATCAAATCGAGTTGTCATTCATCGAGTTAGAAGAAAACCATAAATTAAATGTTGTGATGTAGTCCCCTAGGTCTTCACCATTTTTATGTTCAAACTTAGGAATGTCTGAAGGAATTTTGGTTGGGACCGGAGGCCAAGTGGGATCATGATGCACAGGGTCATTCATCAGCTTTGAAATATCTAGCAAATTCAACGTTCCCGGGAAGGGTAAGCAAGGCCTAAATGATGGTGTATGAGTCCGGGTAATCTGCTAAGGAAAAATACCTAAACCATAACTCCCATAAGGTTGGTTGGGTTTTCCCCCAACCATCGGTTGTGATGAGAACGTGTTTTGAAAAGTGCTCCATCCATAAGCCAGTGGATTTCTCCCTTGTAGCTCAGTCCATTACGACTGAGTATAGGTTCCTCCAAATGGAGTTGAATTATAATCATTACTTCCTCGTCCACCAAAAAGTGAAAAATGGAGTGTTCCCTACAAGTATGTTAGATGTTTGAAAATTTGAGGATTGCCAATTGTAGCCTATAGAGGGGTTCTAAATCAACAATTGTGCAATGGAGGGGATAGGCATCGAGCCTACAAATGGCATTGAAGGAGCAATATTCCCTCCATGCCAAGGGAATCCATGAGTAAAAGGAGTTGAACTAGTAGGGTTAGCTTGGAACTATTGAAGAAACGGGGATGATGTAAACGATACCGTGGGTATCCTAATGAAAGGGCCATTATATGAACCAACATTTGATACAAAAGGTATATATTTCGATGCAATATAAGTGCTTGACAACCCTAAGGATCCTATATTAAATTTTAGTGAAGTGCTCAGAGCATAAGACATATGCAACGAACTAGGTATCAAAGTGTTTATATGAGGAGGAGAAAAACCTCCAGGCATAATAGCGGATGTGGGAGTGTGTGGAAATCCTGATCCATCCCCACTGTTATCCATAGTAAATCCAGACGTAAACCTATACACACTTAGCTTGGGTAAACCTAAAGAGATGACTCTTACTAGCACCAGATCGTCAGGTCCAATTAAAGTGAGTTAAATGAGGATTAAAGAGTCTCTCAAAGTCTTCAGTGTGCAAGTCTTCAACCTTGATTATAGGTGGGATTGGTGAAGTATCAGTAATGAGTTGAGGTTCCTTAGGTGGTTCAGTGTCACGTCCCATTCCATCAATCCAGTTCCATGAAGGAAACATGATCAACATACCGGGCTTATTGGCAATCTCAACCCCATTCATTACTAATAAATTCATGGATAAATAAAACTTCTATGTGCGATTACATACTCAATATAAACACAGTGAAATTAAATCAATTTTCCAAACTCACACACAGAAATGCATCAACATATCTATCACACGCATATCATGAATCAACATGCAGAGAATTCAATTTCGTTCCCATGCTATGCACAGACTTCATATCAATTGCATTAAGATAATCATTTCATTTCATTAACATGGACAATTAACATTCAGAACAAAACACATAATGATCATAATTTAAACCACAAAGACTAATTATCTTTGAGATGAAGCTGTCCAAACAACTGGTTATGTGAGAGCAATGTTCCACCCAACCATAGATCTTTGTCCAACTTGTATTATTTCAGCTGAGAGATCACCCCCGAGCTAGGTTGTGCATCCACTAAGGAGGAACTAAACAGGATCACTCACAACCATGGTCTCACTCAACTAAGCCAGCACACAGTTGGGTTTATCGAGCATACAAAAGATAAAGGAGAGAAATTCTAAGCCAGTGAGCTCATCCATAGAGCTACAGGCATCTCAAGATAATTCAACAGTCAAGGCACCCACAATACCTACCACACCCAACACAAGGAAGATCCCCTTCTCTCCTGCATAGTCCCTTAGGCGTCCCTTCCCTCCAGTGCTCTTCAGGATGGGAATAGAAAGGTCCAACTGCTAATTCCTTGAGATTCTAGCCTTCACTGGGTTTATCAAGCAAACCCAATCTCTGCTTAGTCATTCACACTTGGATTTCTCACAATTCTGTTATCCAATAATTCAATTCCATCATTTGATTTCTGGGCTGTAAAAACTGGGTTTTTCTATGGATTTCGGGGTATATAATGCTCTCAAATTCTCCCCAAGGTTTATATCTATGGATCCCCCATTGGATTTTACTGTCAATACCAAATTCTGGGCGTTTATGGCTCTTCAAAATATGGGTTCTTGTAAAGTTGCGATTTCTGGTTTTTCTCACTGCTGGGAATTCGTAATGGATGAAAACTAATACTGGGATGTTCAACAATGGAATGTGAATGAGGAATGACCAATTCCCCTGAGGTAGGGTGACTTGTGGTACAAGAAAACAGAGCTCATACTCTGCCATATGAATTTCTCGGCTGCCCATGCTCCATTGAAGCCATGGACTGAATTCTTCAACAACTTCCTTACAACAGAATTAAATGTCAGCAAGGAAGGTCAAATGGGTTCTCACAATGACATTTGGCAGCATATGGTTCATCCCCACAGCCCCCTCACCACTCCCTAGTGGAATACACATGGCCCCTTCTCATTCATTGCTTCCATAGCTAGTTTTGGTATTTTATTGCAATACTAATATTTACATCAATTTACAACATTCCATAACTTAATAGTACATGGATGGGAAAAATATCAAATACTTGCCTTTCTAAATAAAATCCGAGCATACACTAGCAGGGCCTTGGCCTTGAGCTCCACACTAGAGAAACATACATCGCATGTATACAATATTTACATTAAAAGCCAATATTTCATAAGGGTCAAAATTGGGGTATTACATTCCCCTCCCCTTTAGAACAACACTGTCCTCGGTATTCTCAAAACTGAACAAAAATAGAAATGCCTCTCTCATGGCATCCTTCAGCTCCCATGTAGCCTCATCTAGACTAAGGTGCTCCCATTGGAACTTTACCTTCCCGATGGCTCTGTTCCGGAGCAAAGTGACCTTCTTGTCGATGATGCACATAAGTTTTACTTGAAACTCTCCCTCGGGTTCACCCTATATCACATTCCAATCAAGCAAAGATACATGGAAAAAATTATGAGCTCTTATGTTAGCAGGAAATGCAACTCTATATGCAACTGGACCTATCCTATCTAAGACTTCAAATGGCCCACAATATCTTGGTGACAACTTAGCACAACTCCCCAACTTGAGAGAACTTTTCCTTGGTTTCACTCTCAAATAAACATGATCCCCAATCTGAAATTCCTTGTGCACTCTTTTCGAATTTGCATAACTCTTTTGCATGTCCTGAGCTGCCTTTAAATTTGGCCTGATCTTAGCAACTTCCTGTTCCATTTCCTTGATCATCTCTGGTCCAAGTACTACCCTATTCACCAAGCTGTCCAAATTCACTGGAGTCCTACATCCCTTGCCATACAATGCCTCAAATGGACTCATCCCCAAGGATGCATGATGTCCATTATTGTATGCAAATTCTACCAAGTGTAGGTAATCTTCCCATTTGGATGGTTTATCCATCACATAAATTCTTAGCATGTCTTCAAGAACCTGATTCACCCTCTCAGTTTGGCCATCTATTTGAGGATGATATGTTGTACTGAAATTCAATTTAGTTCCCAATTCCTGGAATAATCCTTTCCAGAAATTGGAAGTGAATTTAGTATCACGATCAGAAACTATTTCCTTGGGAAATCCATGCAACCTGAATATCTCTCTCATGAAGATATTTGCAGTGTCATTAGCCGTGTGGGTGGACTTGACCAGAATAAAGTGAGCTACCTATGACAGCTTGTCCACCACAACCATGATTGAATCATTCTTCTTCACGATCATGGGAAGACCTGTTATAATATCCATAGATATCACTTTCCACTTCCATTCCAAAATGGGTAAGGGCTGCAACAATCCTGCTGGATGTTGGTGCTCTGCCTTGACCTGTTGGCACTTCTGACACCTAACAATGTACTCAGCTATTCCCTTCTGCATACCATGCCAAAAGTATTGTTTTCTTGCTGCTGTTATAGTCTTCTGATATCTTGGATGTCCATAGTATGGCATTTGATGTATTTCATCCATCACTAACTTCTTCAAATCTGCACTATTTGGAATGTACAGTCTATCTTTATAGATGAGGATATCATCTTCACCAAGCTAATATCTCGCACACTTTTAATCTAGATTACCCTGCTGCAACTTCTCTTTAATTTGAAGGCAAGTTTCATGACCATTTTGGGCTTCAAGGACTCTTGTCTTCAAATCTGATTTGCACATACTTACTGCTGCAGCATGAAATTTTCTGCTAAGGGCATCTGCAACCTTATTCTCTTTCCCTTTTACATGCTTAATTTTAAGATCAAATTCACAAATAAACTCCATCCATCTAGCTTTCCTAGCATTCAAGTTTGGTTGATCAAACAAATACTTCAAGCTCATGTGGTATGTTCTAAGCTCGAAACTCCTTCCCATCAAATAATGTCTCCACATCTTGAGAGCATGTACTATGGCTACTAATTCTAAATCATGTGTGACATAATTCTTTTCATGCTCTTTTAATTTCCTTGACTCATAAAAAATCACAAATCCTTCTTGTATGAGCACTCCACCTAGCCCTTCAATGTAAGTATCTATGCACACTACAAAATCCTTCTTTGGATCTACTATCTTCAAAACAGGAGCGCTGGTAAGTAACTCCTTTAACTGTTGAAAGCTTTTCTCACATTTTTTAAACCATACAAACTTTATATTCTTCCTTTACAATGAAGTGATTGGATGAGCTATCTTGGAGAAGCCTTCAATAAACCTTCTATAGTAACCAGCAAGGCCCATAAAAGATCTAACATTTGAAACATTCTTTGGAGTAGACCAATCCATGATGGCATTAATCTTCTCTAGATCAATTGCAATTCCTTCTTCATAAATGATATGACCCGAATATTGCACCTTCTTTTGGTAAAACTCACACTTTCTTAACTTGGCATGCAACTGATGTTCTTTAAGGACTTGCAACACCATTCTTAGATGTTCCTCATGTTCTTCTTCATTCCTTGAAAAGACAAGAATGTCATCGAAGAACACAATCACAAACTTATCCAAATATTTGTTGAAGACACATGAATGTGGCAGGAGCATTGGTAAGAACAAATAGCACCATAGTGAACTCATAATGGCCATATCTAGTTCTGAAAACCATCTTGTGAATGTCTTCTTCTTTTATCCTCACTTGATGGTAGCCAGACCTCAAGTCAATCTTTGAAAACACTTTGGCTTCCTTCATTTGATCAAATAAGTCATCAATTCTTGGCAATGGATACTTGTTCTTGAATGTCACTTTATTGAGCTGCCTGTAATCAATACACAGCCTTAATGTCCCATCCTTCTTCTTAACAAATAACATCGGTGCTCCCCAAGGAGACACACTAGGCCTGTTATACCTCTTGTCCATTAACTCCTGTAGCTGCATCTTCAACTCTACCAATTCCGGCGTGCTCATTCTATAAGGAGCTTTGGAATTTGGCACTACCCCTGGAACAAGATCGATGGTAAAATCAATCTCTCTCTTTGGTGGTAGTCCCGACACTTCATCTGGAAACACATCTCAAAATTCTTGCAACAATGGGAAGTCTTTTATCATTGGACCTTTTTCCTCTGACGAATTTGATAAATGGACTGCATATAACTGACAACTTTTCTTATAAAACTTTTTCAACTGTAAGGCTGAAATCTGTCTTACTGAAACTTGCTTAAGAATTCTCCTTATCAACCTTGGTCTTCCCTATTCATCAATGCATTCAAGTGCTTTCTCATAACAGTCCAACTTGACTCTATGCTTTTCCAACCAATCCATGCCAATTAGTGCATCATAATATCCTAATGGTAATACATTTAAATCTGCATGTGTGTGGAGTCCATTCAATTCTATGGGGCACTCCACCACTACTTCACTTACATTTCTCTTGGTCCCTATGGCTAATTGAACTAGCCAAGACTTATTGTGTTTCACTTTTCTAAGAGAACAACCTTCTACCACTTTTGGAGAAACATAACTATGAGTAGATCCTGGATCAATCAAAGCAGAAATAGATTGCTTAACAATCATACCTTCAACTTCCACCATTGATGATTGATGGTTTGCCTGATGATTATCCAATGTTGCATAAATTCAAGGCATTTCTCTTACCATGTCCTCCACTATTGCTGCCCCCTTTAATTTGTGTAAGCTACGGGGATTCTCCTTTCGATGTGGACAATCCTTTATCATGTGGTTTTCTCCACATCCCCAACACTGAAGTGGCCCTTTTGATGCTTTGTCTGCTGCTACTGCTGGTTTGAATCCACTCCTTGCTTGCTGCCCCTGTGGAAAGGTTCTGGGATGACTTTTGAATGGTGGTTTGAAGCCACTTTTCTTTTGGTCAAACCTCCCTCTTGGATTTCCTTTCCATGCTGGGTTAACCTCTGATTTTTCTTTATTCTACTCATAGCAATGCATTGTCATTCTAATGGCTTCATCAAGACTTTGTGGATTAACAAACTCAATTCTATCTTTCAAACTTTGAGGTAGGCTTCCAAGGAAGCATTGGATCTTTATCCTCTCATCTTTAATGTAATCCACATACCTCAATAATTCCAAAAATTTATTGACATGTTCTTGCATAGATTTTTGTCCCAACCTGAGTTCATTGAACTCTTTTCTCTTACTGTCATAATACCTAGCAGAAATGTATTTTTCCTTGAAGTACTTCTTAAATCTCTCCCAGCTGATCTTTCTTTCATTGATCCCTTTCACTTGCAAGAGGTGGTCCCACCAAATAGAATCTCTACCATTAAGATTGTAAATGACATTTATGGCTTTTCCATTTCTTGAGTAGTCCTGAATTCTGAAATATTTCTTCATTCCAAGAAGCCATGCCTCTACCTCTTGGTCAGTCTTGTCTTCTCCATCAAATGTGGGAGGCCTTGTCTTCCTGAATTCTCCCTGTGGAATTCCTTTGAACTTCTTTCTTCCATTAAATCTCCTGGGCATATGCCTTAGACTTCTTTGAGAACCTCTAGAGTCACATGATCTGTTTGAAGAAGATTTAGAGGAAGGTGTTCTATGCTTCTTGCTCACAAAACTCTTCCTTGGGCTTGGAGTCATCTTCTTTGAACGACCTTTAGAGCGACTCTCTGCATCTCTTCCTTATTCACCTACATTGCTTGGGTTGGACTCAAGGTTTATATTCTGCTGCATATCAGTGAGGCTTTACAAAATAGCAGCATTGAGTTGGTTTTGTTCTTCTTGAGCCTTCATCAACCTTTCATTGAATCTCACCATGGTTTCAACCAAATTCTGAGGAGTTACTTGCTCCCTTCTCCCATTTGATTCAGTCTTAGCATTCTTGTCTTGCACATTTTCTCCTAGAACGTCTTCTTCATGCTCATAAGGATCTTGAGCATCATTTATGGTCACCATTTTTCTCTGGAGACTCTCTTCCCTATATGCTACTTATGCTACACTATTAAATCTTATGAGCTACAAACATTATGCATTATGAAAATATTTGTTAGACATCTTAGGAATGCTTATAGGAACATAAACAATAAATTTTTAACATAATCAAACTCATGGAATAATTCACATAGCTATTATGCATTCATTTATTTTTTCCATTCATTCAATTTTGGAAATTACTCATATTGTCAACAATATGGCAGAACAGTCACTAACACTTTTCTGCTGTAATTATCTATGGCGTATGATGACCCCATTCAAGTTCTGATTATGTGTCATTATTCGTTGCTAGATAATATTTCCAATTCCTATCCTCATGCTCCATTCCAACATCGGATGTGGAAATTGCATTACTCCAAAAATGACAATTTTCACCACCATTCTGCACATTTTTATACAGTTGTAAAATATCATCAACTGCCAACTTCAACCACCTGTAGAAGAAAATATATAAAGATTCAGGAAAACGTTTCTACTGGGCAAAGTTATTCCATATAACAAGGAATACTCATCAACTTGCGGATATCTGTTATGATGCACCATTCAACTTTTATAAAATTCTGGGTTTGACTACTTTCCACTTTTCACATTTTTCCAAAATTTCCAATTTTGGGCCAAAAATGGTTATTTCCTAAACTGTGCATTTCTGGAAAATCTCTGTCTAACGTGAATTGTCTATTTTCATGAGAATAAGAAATGTTGAGTTCAGTAAATTTCTTGAATCCTTCATCTAAGGTCTCTTTCATCCACTGTAAGCTTTTCAAAATTCCAAAAACGTGGCCCGGAATAGTGCTTTTTGGCCTTCGCACTCACTCCGACTCCAACCTTCCAAACTTAACATTGTTCCTGCTCCATGACTGCTCCACATTAGTTTCAGCTCAATCCGACCTTCTGTCAAGCATCGAGACACTAATTTGTAAAAGCCATTAATCCCAAATTTATGCCAAATTGGAGTGTAATGGGATCGCGATCCTCACTAGTTCATTCATGGCTTCCCTTAATGGCCTTAGAATGCCACTGAACTCATCCATTTCAGATTCCACATGCTCCTGCAATCCAAAAATCAAATTTTGGGCTCTATACTTTTTTTTTTTCACCTGAACCCGAAACCTGAAACCCAAAATCTGAAATTGCGGGTTTGGAATTGTGGAAATCCAAAAAATTAAATTTCAAAATTTTGCGTTTCCGCAACTCGCAACCCGAAACCCGAAATTGCGGAAATCCAAAATGGAATTTTTGGAAATCCTTGTTCCTGCAACTCGAAACCCGAAATCCGAAATTGTGGGTTCGAAATTGCGGAAATCCAAAACGCAAAATTTGGAAATCCTCGTTCCCCCAACCCGAAACCTAAAATCCGAAATTGCGAGTTCGGAATTGTGGAAATCCAAAATGCAAAATTTGGAAATCCTCATTCGCGAAACCCAAAACCCGAGATCCAAAATTGCGGGTTCGGAATTGCGGAAATCCAAAACGCAAAATTTGGAAATCCTCGTTCCCACAACCCGAAATCCCAAAATCTAGAAATCTACAATTGTGGAACACCTCCAGCCCTGCAACTTGCGGGGTTCATAACTCCTTCGTCCCTTGGCCAAATGAGGCAAGTCTTGTACCGTTGGAAAGCTCTTGCAGAGCTCTATGCACCTGTGTGGTTCCCTTCTCTATATGAGAACTCTGATATTGCCATTTTCCATTCCAAAATGATGCCCAAACTTCATCAATACAGTGTTAAAACATTCTGTCACTTGCTTGTAACTTCAAAGTTTGGCCCAAGCAGCCTTAGTACTGCAACATGGGATTTGATACCACTCTGTCATGTCCCCTTCCATCAATCCAGTGCCAAGAAGGAAACATGAACAACATATCGGGCTTATTGACAATCCCAGCCCCATACATTACTAATAAATTCATGGATAAATAAAACTTCTATGTGCAATTACATACTCAATATAAACATAGTGAAATTAAATCATTTTTGCACACTCACAGACATAAATGCATCATCATATCTATCATAGGTATATGATGAATCAACATGTAGAGAATTCAATTTCGTTCCCATGCTATGCACAGACTTCATATCAATTGCATTAAGATAATCATTTCATTTCATTAACATGGAAAATTAACATTCAGAACAGAACACATAATGATTATAATTTAAACCACAGAGACTACTTATCTTTTGATATGAAGTTGTCCAAACAACTAGCTATGTGAGAGCAACGTTACACCCAACCATATATCTCTATCCAACTTGTATTCTTTCAGCTGAGAGATCACCCCGGAGTTGGGTTGTGCATCCACTGAGGAGGAACTAAACAGGCTCACTCACAGCCATGGTCTCACTCAACAACTATGCTAAGACAACACACAGTTGGGTTTATCAAGCATACAAAAGACAAAGGAGGGAAATGCTAAGCTAGTGATCTCATCCACAGAGTTACAGGCATCTCAAGAAAATTCAACAGTCAAGGCACCCACAATACCTACCACACCCAACACAAGGAAGGTCCCCTTCTCTATTGCACAGTCCCTCAGGCGTCCCTTCTCTCCAGTGCTCTTCAGGATGGGCATAAAAAGTTTCAGCTTCTAATTCCTTGAGATTCTAGCCTTCACTGGGTTTATCAAGCAAACCCAATCTCTGCTTAGTCATTCAAACTTGGATTTCTCACAATTCTGTCATCCAATAACTCAATCCCGTCATTTGATTTCTGGGTTGTAAAAAATGGGTTTTTCTATGGATTTCGGGGTATCTAATGCTCTCAAATTCGCCCCAAGGTTCATATCTATGGATGCCCCATTAGATTTTACTGTCAATACCAAATTCTAGGCATTTATGGCTCTTCAAAACGTGGATTCTTGCAAAGTTACGATTTCTGGTTTTTCTCACTGTTGGGAATTCGTAATGGATGAAAATTGATGCTGGGATGTTCAACAATGGAATGGGAATGAGGAATGACCAATTCCCCTGAGGTAGGGTGACTTGTGGTACAAGAAAATAGAGCCCATACTCTGCCATACAAATTTCTGAGCTGCCCATGCTCCATTGAAGCCATGGACTGAATTCTTCAACAAATTCCTTACAACAGAATTAAATGTTAGCAAGAAAGGTCAAATGGGTTCTCACAATGACATTTGGTAGCATATGGTTCATCCCCACAGCCCCCTCACCACTCCCTAGTGGAATACACATGGCCCCTTCCCATTCATTGCTTCCATAGCCAGTTTTGGTATTTTATTGCAATATTAATATTTACATCAATTTACAACATTCCATGGCTTAATAGCACATGAATGGGAAAAATATCAAATACGTCCCTTTCTAAATAAAATACAAGCATACACTAGCAGGTCCTTGGCCTTGAGCTCCACGCTAGGGAAACATACATCGCATCTATACAATATTTACATTAAAATCCAATATTTCATAAGGGTCAAAATTGGGGTATTACATTCAGTCGTACCTGTTGGTTCAAAAGAACCGCTTGAATTTGTTCTATGCCGCTGAGGCTGTGGTGGAGTCTCCACAATGAGTGGAGAAAGTTTTCTCAACCTTCTTGACCCACGGGGAGGTTGGTCCTCCCTAGTGTCACGTCCCCTTGCATCATTTATAAACCATAGAGGGAACATGACTGACATACCGGGCTTAATTGGCAAACTCAGCCCCATACATTACTAATAAATTCATAAGAATTAAAAACTTGTGTGTGTAGACTCATACTCAATATAAACACAGCGAAAATAAACATATTTACAAGCACACAAACAGTAATGCATCATCATATCTACCACAGGCATATGAGCATTCATCATATGAGAATTCAATCTCGTTCTCATGATATGCACAGGATTCATGTCGATTTCATTAAGACAATCATTTCGTTTTATTAACATGGGAAATTGACATTCATAATTAACACAGTGCAAAATACATAATGCATATAATGTAAATCACAAAGAATACTTATCTTGAATATGAAGCTGTCCAACAACTGGCTATGTGAGAGAAACGTTCTACCCAACCATAAATTTTTGTCTAGCTTGTATTCTTTCAACTGAGAAATCACCCTCAAGCTGGGTTGTGTATCCACTAAGGAGGAACTAGACAGACTCACTCACAACCATGGCTTCACTTGTTAAAATTCAATATGCTAATACAGAAAATAGCAGCATTACATTCCATTTCACAATAATAGCATATACAGGATCACTGAAGAAACAACAAGCATAGCATAAACACAAGAGACAGAGATTTATCCTGAGAAACCCTCATGGGGTAGAAAACCCAGCAAAGCTTCCTCAATATAGATGATCAGCAATATACAAAGATGCAAACCCTGAGCATAAGCTCCTTCTCCTCCATAGCAGACCTCTCCTCCACAAATGCGCCTTTCTCAAGTGAGTGTGTGTGTGTAATGAGGAACACACCTCCTCTATTTATACACTACTCTGATATGTATTTTACACAAGTACACGTAGGCTCGTATTTAACCAATAGGTTAAATACCCCACTACAACTAACTGGGCCGACCCCTCTAGAGTGGTCTAATAACCCTTTGACCCACATAACACATACAGGGCCGACCCCTACTAGGGAAGTCTAATAACCCGAGTTACTACATTCCGACGGAGGAATAAACATCTCCGGATATACAATAAGATCTTCACGGAGGAATGAAACATCTCCGGAATAATAAAGTACAAATATAATATTCTTTGAAGTTACAATATATCAACACTCCCCCTTAACGAGAAGGATATTATAACAACATCTGCACGAGCAAGGAGTCATCAACATCATATATGATACATCTATAAATCATTGGAAGCTTTCTTCAATTTGTCTTCATCAGTAACTCAAACAGTTACTGGTACATCAATGTCAACATCAATATCAGCATTACGATCATCAGCATCGTAATCACACGATCAGCAGCATCATCATCACACTATCAACAGCAGCACGATCAGCATCGTCATCATACGATCATCAGCATCGTCATCACACGATCATCAGCATCGTCATCACACGATCATCAGCATCGTCATCATACGGTCATCAGCATCGTCATCATACGATCATCAGTATCGTCATCAGCATCGTCATCACACGATCATCAGCATCGTCATCAGCATCGTCATCATACGATCATCAGCATCGTCATCACACGATCATCGGCATCGTCATCGCACGATCATCAGCATCGTCATCATATGATCATCAGCATCGTCATCATACGATCATCAGTATCGTCATCAGCATCGTCATCACACGATCATCAGCATCGTCATCATACGATCAGCAGCATCGTCATCACACGATTAGCAGCATCGTCATCACACGATCAGCAGCATCGTCATCATACGATCAGCAGCATCGTCATCACACGATCAGCAGCATCGTCATCACACGATCAGCAGCATACATGATCCTTCCTTTCGGAATTACTGGATCAATCTCATCATAATCATATTTAAGACTATCCTTCCTTTCGGAATTACTGGATTTACTGTCTAAGGATGATTAGTCCAACTACAATCATATTTAAGACTATCCCTCCTGGATTTGCTGTCTAAGGATGATTAGTCCAATCACAATCTCATTTAAGACTATCCCTCCTGGATTTGCTGTCTAAGGATGATTAATCCAATCACAATCGTATTTAAGACTATCCCTCCTGGATTTGCTGTCTAAGGATGATTAATCCAATCACAATCTCATTTAAGACTATCCTTCCTGGATTTACTGTCTAAGGATGATTAATCCAAACACAATTCATTTAGGACTATCCTTCCTTTCGGAATTACTGGATTTACTGTCCAAGGATGATTTAATCCACTCAATTCATTTAGGACTATCCTTCCTTTCGGAATTACTGGATTTACTGTCCAAGGATGATTTAATCCAACCACAATTCATTTAGGACTATCCTTCCTTTCGGAATTACTGGATTTACTGTCCAAGGATGATTTAATCCACTCAATTCATTTAGGACTATCCTTCCTTTCGGAATTACTGGATTTACTGTCCAAGGATGATTTAATCCACTCAATTCATTTAGGACTATCCTTCCTTTCGGAATTACTGGATTTACTGTCCAAGGATGATTTAATCCAACCACAATTCATTTAGGACTATCCTTCCTTTCGGAATTACTGGATTTACTGTCCAAGGATGATTTAATCCACTCAATTCATTTAGGACTATCCTTCCTTTCGGAATTACTGGATTTACTGTCCAAGGATGATTTAATCCACTCAATTCATTCTCGAAGACCTCACGTCTACGGCTCTCTTTAGGACTGACAGTCCAGGGATGATCCAATCCCCTCAAGTCCATCAAGGACTTCATTCTCGGAGACCTCACGTCTACGGCTCTCTTTAGGACTGACAGTCCAGGGATGATCCAATCCCCTCAAGTCCATCAAGGACTTCATTCTCGGAGACCTCACGTCTACGACTCTCTTTAGGACTGAAAGTCCAGGGATGATCCAATCCCCTCAACTGTCCACTAAGGACTTCATTCTCGGAGACCTCACGTCTACGGTTCTCTTTAGGACCGAAAGTCCAGGGATGATCCAATCCCCTCAACTGTCCACTAAGGACTTCATTCTCGGAGACCTCACGTCTATGGTTCTCTTTAGGACTGAAAGTCCAGGGATGATCCAATCCCCTCAACTGTCCACTAAGGACTTCATTCTCGGAGACCTCACGTCTACGGTTCTCTTTAGGACTGAAAGTCCAGGGATGATCCAATCCCCTCAACTGTCCACTAAGGACTTCATTCTCGGAGACCTCACGTCTACGGTTCTCTTTAGGACTGAAAGTCCAGGGATGATCCAATCCCCTCAACTGTCCACTAAGGACTTCATTCTCGGAGACCTCACGTCTACGGTTCTCTTTAGGACTGAAAGTCCAGGGATGATCCAATCCCCTCAACTGTCCACTAAGGACTTCATTCTCGGAGACCTCACGTCTACGGTTCTCTTTAGGACTGAAAGTCCAGGGATGATCCAATCCCCTCAACTGTCTTCTCATCTATACAAGAGCAGTTATCACATTAGCATGTGTTCTCACCAATACATCAAAACATGTATACATCACAACTAGCATGTATTTTCACCAATACATCAAAACATGTATACATCACACCAAAACATGTATACATCACAACTCGCATGTATTCTTACTAATACATCAAAACATGTATACATCACATCTAGCATGTATTCTTACTAATACATCTAACATCAAAACATGTATACATCACAACTAGCATGTATTTTCACCAATACATCTATCATCAAAAGCATGTATAAGTAAAGCTAAGTATTCTAAGTATAAGAGTCCTAAATCTAAATATTTCTAAGTAACTGGGTGTAGGGAATAGGTTACCTCATCAACGACCTTGTTGTTTGATGAGACAATCTCATCAGTAGTGACTATACTACTCCCCCTTTCGAGGAGGGTCTTTTGAACTACACCAAGCTTGTCTCGGAAGTATTCAAACTTCACTCGAGACAAAGGTTTGGTTGGTAACTTCTTCACTTGACGTAGAGGCTTGGTTAGTACAATGGTAACCTAAAGCCAAACTTCTTCACAACTAGCAGAGCAAGCAGCCATATATTCCGCTTGTGCTGAGAGTTACACTAGACAGCTTCCAGCTAAACCACGAGATCATGGCTAATCCCAGACAATAACATCCTCTCGATGTGTTCTTCTTGTCTGATACACTTCCTGCCCAAACAGAATCTGAATAGCCATCTGAAGTCATGATCTTCAAGATAGCATAGATCAAATTCTATCGTGTCCTTTATGTGCCTCATCACATACTTTGCAACTATCAGGTAAACACATCTAGTTTCCACTAGATACTAAATCAAGGTGTTCATAACAAAGCATATATCTAACCTAGTATATGTTAGATATATCAAAGACCCAATAATTTGACTGTACAGAGTTATATCCACTAACTCTGATGAGTTATCCCCTAACAGCTTCAAGCTGGAATCCATAAGAGTGGCCATTCCAACACCTCAAGTCATATTTCTCATCATACTTTCCCTGGTTGAGAAATGTTCCTTCTGAGCCTTGCCATACTTCCAGACCTAGGAAGTAAAGCATTAATTTGAGATCTTTCATTTTTCATTTCTGCATTGAATGAACTTCTGCATATCTATCTGTGCCATCTCTCGTTAGGAGGGTCTACTGAAATGAGCCTCAATATCATTCGAACTCTGTGGTGAGTTCCTTCTTGCATCCATGTCATATGTGTATCTTATTCAACCTTGTAGCAAAGGTTGAGATCCACATCATCCATATTAAGCTTAAAATATTATCGATCCTAGGTACCTATACAGAACCTGATTCATACTTCTTCTTTAATTACACCATACTTGGAGCAAACATCTTGTCGTGATTCTCTTCCCCTTTCTAAGAGAATCTTCTAGCCATGAGCCTTCTATATTTTGTTTGATTTGTAAATCTTCTTGTTTGAACATCCACCATTTGTACGGTGTCCATGACCTTTCCTACAAATCAAAATTAAGTACATGATTAGTAATACTTCATAATCATCAAAAGATAACCCATTATGCATACAGATATCATTTACATAGTGATGCAACTATTTTGACCAATACTTTGGCACAACACTTTCCCATATCCTGTATGCATACAGTGGCTATCTAGATGCCTTCCATCTCTACCAGAACATACTATCGAGAGTGTGCACAACTCTCAGCATGTCAGCAAATAGGTTTCATTCTAGACAAGCAACAATGGAATGTTTGTCCAAGCATATGCACATTAGTTGTATACTGTTCAATGCTCTATGAATGTTTACACTCAGCATTATATATTCTAGGAATACAAATATGCATGCAGGCAATATCATTACTATTTCAAATAGCAACTCAAATACTTATCTTTTATGTTTGTGTGGCTGCCTCCCGCTTGATCTTCTGTATGTCTTTTGAACTTCTATTCATTCTGTACCACTGTGCATGCTCAAGAGTCATCCTCATGATCTCATATACAAACATACACTTATTAGTATATTCTAAATGCTATCAAAACATTATAGTACTAAATAATCTTGAAAACGTATAGTCATGATTATAGTTAATAAACATTAGTATTCAAGATTTCAGGGAAGTCTTCTTTTACTCATGCATATCATTGATAAGAGATATAATATGCATAATCCCTTGATTACTAACTTTATGAATGAGCATAACCAATCATTCCAAGTATACTTATATAAGGGATCCTAACACAAGGTAAGATTCATGGGAAACATACCTGGATTAGTATACCTACATGGTTATGTACAACATACCTAAACAACCTCTTCAATGATTTAGAGATCCTGAGCTAGAACCTGCATGTCTCATAGGTTAAGCATAATATAACAAAGTCATACATACCTCGTAAGTAGAACAAAGATTATGGATGATTCTTTGTCTTCATGTTTTCATGGTCATGAAGCCTGATTTGTCTTTTGTGATGTACCTGTATCTTGTTAGCAGACAACCTCAACCTCACACAACACCATAATGCATTAGTACAATCATAAGTGTCAACACCCTAACCAATGAATATCTTCTATCATGCATTCATAATTTTGTTAAGGTGATACAACAAATCTAAAATCAAGATTGTACTAACTGTAATAATCATGAAGACAAACATACCATAAACTTAATCATGAACAAATCTCAAAACATACCTCGATGAGTCATACCTATCGAGATCGCTTGTAATCTCCTTATGTAAAGCCTTAGCCTCATCTCCCTCTGAAACATGAACTCCTTCACTTATGTAGGTGACCAATCCATCTTCTTCTAGGATTAACCCTATCCACTTGATTTGCAAGAACTGGACCTGGAGCTGGATATGGGTTTGTCAGAGAAACCCCAAAAATTAAAACTTTGAATTTCAGACTTCCGAAAGGATAGAAATATGCGCCTTGATGAGCTGATCAAACTGATATATTTAGAATTTGAAAACTGCAAAGTTTTACTCCTCAATTTTGCCTTTGAAACTTTCGGATTCACTGGATGTGACCCTGAACTGGGGTTTGATGAAGCCCACTCTTTTGCCCCATCAAAAAGTTTGAACCAAAGCTCTAAGCTTCTATTTTTCTGAGGAGCTTCCAGCCGTGGTCACAGATTTCAAAAATTCCCATTTTTACAGAAGCCCTAATTTTCCACTTTTCTGATCAAAGTCCCGAACTAGGGTCTAATCAAGCCCGGCCTTCTGCCCAACCAAAAATTCTGATCTTGGTCTCTAAATTTCTATTTTGATGAGTAGCATCCAGCCGTGGTCTCCGATTACAAAAATTCCAACTTTCTTCAAAGCCCTAAATTTCGGAAGCCATGAATGAAGGTACCAAAAAATAATTCTGTTTTGACAGAAATATGTACCTGATTGTTTCTGGTGTAACTCTGAAATTTTTGATCCACAGGGTCTGAAAAAAGTTTTCGGAGATATCCTGACCTGTTATCTTTCCATCCTGACAGGTCTGACCTCAATTGGATGTTCTGAGAGAGAGTTATGCCAAATGTCGCAACGTGACCTGTTTTGGGAAAATACAGGAGAGCGAACTTGTACGGCGTGCCACGTGTCACTGTTTGACCTTCGGCCTCTGAAAAAGTTTTCTGAGATAGCTCGGCCCGTTATCTTTCCATCCTGATAGGTCTGACCTCAATTGGATTCTCTGAGAGAGAGTTATGCCAAGTGTCGCAACGTGACCTGTTTATGGGATAATACAGGAGAGCGAACTTGTACGGCGTGCCACGTGTCACTGGTTCAACTTCGGCCTCTGAAAAGGTTTTCTGAGATAGTACAGTCTGTGTACTACCTGTCACTTTTCACGAAATTTCATTTGGAGCTTCCTAGCCCAAGTTATGACCTTTTTCCCAAGGTCACCTGATTTTGACTCAGATCTGGAAGAGGCAGAAACCCTATATTGTACAGATCATAAATCACAAAGTACAACGAATTAGAGGTTGTCCTTTAGACACAAGGTACCTGGAGATCTTAGCTTCGTCCTGTAACAATTGCAGATCCGAAAACTTTGCCAAAACGGATTTATAGCGAAAGTGCTACGATGACTGGTTTTTGCTATGTAAAACCCTAACCTTCAAATTGTCGTAAGTAAAGCAAGTGTCTTTAGTGCCATACCTTGTCTTCCTTCAGGTTAGCTCTGATACCATGTTAAAATTCAATATGCTAATACAGAAAATAGCAGCATTACATTCCATTTCACAATAATAGCATATACAGGATCACTGAAGAAACAACAAGCATAGCATAAACACAAGAGACACAGATTTATCCTGGGAAACCCTCATGGGGTAGAAAACCCAGCAAAGCTTCCTCAATATAGATGATCAGCAATATACAAAGATGCAAACCCTGAGCATAAGCTCCTTCTCCTCCATAGCAGACCTCTCCTCCACAAATGCGCCTTTCTCAAGTGAGTGTGTGTGTGTAATGAGGAACACACCTCCTCTATTTATACACTACTCTGATATGTATTTTACACAAGTACACGTAGGCTCGTATTTAACCAATAGGTTAAATACCCCACTACAACTAACTGGGCCGACCCCTCTAGGGTGGTCTAATAACCCTTTGACCCACATAACACATACAGGGCCAACCCCTACTAGGGAAGTCTAATAACCCGAGTTACTACATTCCGACGGAGGAATAAACATCTCCGGATATACAATAAGATCTTCACGGAGGAATGAAACATCTCCGGAATAATAAAGTACAAATATAATATTCTTTGAAGTTACAATATATCAACATCACTCAACAACTATGCTAAGCCAACTCACAGTTGGGTTTATCAAGCATACAACAAACAAGGGAGGGCAATGCTAAGCCATTGAGATCATCCACAAAGCTACAGGCATCTCAAATGAATTCAATAGTCAAGGCACCCACATTACCTACCACACCCAACACAAGGAAGGTCCCCTTCTCTGATCCACAATCCCTCAGGCGTCCCTTCCCTCTAGTGCTCTTCAAGATGGGTATAGAAAGGTTCAGCTGCTAATTCTTGAGATTCTAGCCTTTACTGGGTTTATCAAGCAATCCCAACCTCTGCTAAGTCATTCACAATTGGATTTCTCACAATTCTGTTCATCAAAAACTCAATCCCGTCACGTGATTTTTGGGCTGTAAAAACTGGGTTTTCCAATGGATTTCGGGGTATCTAATACTCTCAATTTCGCCCCAAGGTTCATATCTATGGATCCCCCATTGGATTTTACTGTTAAATACCAAATCTGGGCGTTTATGGCTCTTCAAAACATGGATTCTTGCCAAGTTGCGATTTATGGTTTTGCTCACTGCTGGCAATTCGTTTTTGGATGGAAAATGATGCTGGGTTCTTCCACACTGGAATGGGAATGAGAAATAAGCAACAACCATGAGGTAGGGTGACTTGTGGTACAATAAAACAAAGCTCATACTCTGCCATACGAATTTCTGGGCTGCCCATGTTCCATTAAAGCCATGGACTGAAATCTTCAACAACTTCCTTACAACAGAATAAGGAAGTAAAATGGGTTCTCACAATGACATTTGGCAGCATATGGTTCATCCCCACAACCCCCTCACCTCTCCCCAGTGGATACACATGGCCCCTTCTCATTCGTTGCCTCCATAGCCAGTTTTGGTATTTTATTGCATGATGTTTATTTACATAATTTTTACAATGTTCCATGGCCAAATAGCACATGGAAACATAATATCCAATGCTTTGCCTTTTAAATAAGATTCAAGCATCCACTAGCGAGGCCTTGGCCTTGAGCTCCACGCTAGGAACACATACATTACATGTATACAATATTTGCATTAAAAACTAATATATCATAAGGATCAAAATGGGGTATTACAATCCCCTCCCCCTTAGAATAACACCGTCCTCGGTGTTCCAAGACTTAAGAATATATATACATTTACACATGTCCAAAATTTCAAAAACATTTTGCAAGTCTGCCCTGCATTCTATCCTTTACTTTGAACTTTCAGGACCAAGTCCTTTGGCCTCCATGCGCTGCTCCTACTGGTTCTGATCTTCCATCTCATCCACAAGTTTGAGAACTTTATGGCTGCTACCATTATGATGTTCCTTTGTTGGGAAGTTGCAAAGGCAATGATGTCCTCCACATTTCCAACATTTCACTGGTTATTTCATCTTTACCTGCTCAATTTCCTTTAAGTCTTCATGTATGGAACGTTTCTTAATGGGCCGATTGGACGAATGTCTCATCATTGATCCACTTTCCTTTCCCACTTTTAGCCAATTCCAACAGCCTATGGTCGGCTGCCATGGTCACTGTGCATAGCTGGTTCTCACTTTGCTCACAAGCAACACTTGCTCGTAACAGCTGCAACCAATTGATTTAATTTCCACCTGTGAAATTCATCATTGCAATTTCTGTTAAGCCAAGCATAATATAAACATTAAAATCAATTAATTAATTTCCAATTGACATGTGTAGTCCATGCTTTATCCATGAGACTTTCATACTTTCCATGCTTGCCCAACATACTCATGCTCAAAAAAAATTTGTTTTTATAAATGCATCAATAAAAAGGAAAGGGAGAGCAGTAAGAGTTTTCTTCTCTTTTTCTTGTTCCATTCTCGAACCCACACCACCATTGTAGTTTTCATGCTCCTAGCCTCTTTCACTTCAACGTGAATGCTTGACCTGTCCTTCTTGGTTATGACACTTAGTGTCTATGGTCTATCCCAGACCTCCCAACCATGGAGTCCCTCTACATGATTTGTCTACAACTCTTGGCTGCTGGGACCCACACAATCTCACTAGTACCATCTTTCATTGCTACTCAAGCTAAGCTTTTTAGGACAGTCACATGTCCACGTGCATTCTTAAGATGCTTTCATAGTCCTTGCTTCCAAAAATACCTACACTCAAACATTGAATCAATTCGCATGTTTAGTTTATTTTTATAGGATTTATCTCTAAACAAGAGTTTAGGAAGTCATAACCAAATCATATACACATGTATGTTCATAAGCAAGAAATTACAAGATAACCAAATACTTATCTGCATTGGATGTCTTCACTTTATTCCATAGGGTCCTTCTTTGCTTTACAAGCCTTGGGATCACCTATGGACTTGGATGTTTGGCCAGCGTGCAGGCTTCCCCACAACATCAAATAGTCTTGTATGTTTCGCTAGCATGCAGGCTGCTCCACAACATCCAAAATTCTTGTATGTTTTTCCAACACGCAGGCTGCTCCACAACATCAAATAGTCTTGTATGTTTGGCTAGCACGCAGGCTGCTCCACGACATCCAATAGTCTTGTATGTTTGGCCAGCACGCAGGCTTCTCCACGACATCCAATAGTCTTGTATGTTTGGCCAGCACGCAGGTCAGGTTGCTCCACAACATCCAATAGTCTTGTATGTTTGGCCAGCACGCAGGCTGCTCCACAACATCAAATAGTCTTGTATGTTTGGCCAGCACGCAGGCTGTTCCACAACATCAAATAGTTAATGCTCAACCAGTCACTCTCTGGATTTACCAAGCAATTTATAGTTCTTTCAAGGTCCTTGCTTCCTGTAATGACCAAGGTTTCCAACAAAGAAATAACACTGCATCAGCTTAACTGTTACAAGACTTATACTTGAAATCTTCATTATTCCAAACAAGAAATAAATGAAATTGAATGCTTATCTATATTGTGCATTTCCTCTCTGGTTCACAGGGTCTTGCTTTTACTTTATAAGCCTTGGGATCCTCCTGCAGACTGGGATGTTTGGCCAACATGCAGGCTGCTCCAAATCATCAAATAATTAATTCCCAACCAGTACACCTTCACACCAACTGGATTTATCAAGCATTTGGTGGTGCCCAACCAGTCCCATACCTGGTTGGCCCTCTCCATTGTCGAGCTAGCACATCCGTTTGGGTCATCGGCCAATGGAAGGTAACTGCGCCACCGACCATTATAGGTCAAGGCTCTACTACTCTGCCTTAGGCTTGCATCAGCCTTTCAAATGTGTCACAATCCCTCAATGCGCATAAAAATTCGTCACCCACATAAGGGTGGTACTCCTTCTCTTGTGCATATCGACGGTTCCCTTTAGGAACTATTTAGGTGACTTTCTTAACTGCAGGCTATCATGGTCCCATGATACCCACTCACACTACACAAAGGTAACCACTACTCATACAGTCCTCTTAAGTACCCTTTTATTCACTTTCCCTTTAATGTGCAACACCAAATTTCATATGTATAAGCTGTCAACACAAAATGGATAAGCAAGCTCATCAGTATTGCTGCTCCAAAACTGTAAACATATTTCATAACATTCACTATCCAACATTGAAACACTAGGAATGCGTCCATTCCCTTAGGGTGTAGTCAATATTGGCATCCCTAACATAACTCAGCACCAGAAAAGTGTGCATTCCTCACAGATGTGAACTATGTAGGTCCTAATCATATTCAAGCAATCTGCCATAATGGAAATAAAATCAAAACAGGCTCTGCATATTTAATTTAACAATTAAACATGCATATTCTTAGCTAGGGTCAAAGAACACTTATCCATTTGCAGATGTAGTATTCCTTTATTAATGAGGAATGGGGGCTCCTTCTCTGAGTTGACAGTCCCTCAGTTTGCATCCCAACTCCTTTTGATGTTACAAAATCCTTATATGTCTTACTAACATAATCTATACCATTCCAGTCATATTGTTTACCAATCATGCAGTGTAGATGAGACATTAATAATGTCTAATGGTGTTTCACCCGAAACCTATTTCCAAATCATGGAATCCCTTCCCATGAACTTTGGATTTTACAGGCCCTCTCTCTTGGTCTTATTGCAATGTGTCTTCCTAACACACTTATTAAATAGTCAAACAGTTAGCCACATTTAACAACAAAATACAAATTTGATTGTTCCATAACCAATCCATAGCACTAATAATTAAATTCAATATGAATTTGCAACTCTGTCTACTACAGAAATTGATTTTCTTAGCCATGAGGCTATCCTCATATTGCTTGGCTCTTGTAAGTGGCACCATTCTGTCCATTATGGATTTATGTTTGCTACCATACATGGACATCCACCTACAACATGTCCTCCTGACACAATTTTACATAAGCCAAACTTCAAATCTGAAATCTCCAAATTTGTTTTCCTACATAAATTAGATTTGCAACCATGAGATTATTCTCATAAACTTAAATCAGACAATTTTCATATTTGTTTCATGCATAAGTTACAACCATGAGAACCTTCTCATAACCTTTGGCTTCTGCACATGGTAGATCTCGGTCTTTACTATGGACTTATCATTATTGCCATATGCCAGACTTTTCTACCTGAAATCTGAACTTCAATTAGCCAAACACTTGTAAGTCTTCATGCATATAATATTTCATTGTTGCAACAGTCACTGAAGCATTTTTCAGAATTATAACATTCTATAATTCAAACACTTCCCGCTGTTAACATATCAATATCACCAAAACTCATTTACTTCACATGGATCGTTATCATACTAAAATTGCAAGGTACAGTCACATCATTTATGCAATCAACTTAAAGCTTTTAAATGCTCATTGATCCATAGCCATATCATTTATACAACTCTGTCCTTCCAACATAGCACTCTGGAAGCCTATCAATCATGACTACCTTCATGCAATTCTTCCCCTGCATTCATAACAGCTCATGAAATGATCTCAAAATTATCATTAATTCATCATTTCATCTATTGCTCAATTGTAATGAAACATATACATATATCACAATCATGCATGCACACAATACATCTCCTTAGGTATAGCTACCCACATGCATGCATATTCACAACATTTACTCAAGTTTTTCATCTGCATTCACTCAATGCTTAACTACAAGATTTATAAAATCTCTTAATGCACATCCACTCAATGCCACCTTGCATTGTTTCATGAGTACTATGCATTCAAGCATATTATGACTTAATCATGACTACCTTCACGCAATCCTCATAAGTAAACCATTACCTGCATGAATCCCATTTACACCTTTGATGTTACCTGATCAGTTGGTCTCTTACAGAGGATTACAGAATCCTTCCACCAATCTCTTAATCATGGATTTGTTTCCCTAACCTTCTCTTCATAAGGTTGTTGGCTTCATACAACAACATCATCCACATCTTTAGCCATGCTTCTGTTGTCTTTGTTCCTACAACAAAAACCCACACCAATAGTGATTATCAACCACAATATTTACCATTAGTGGTTCATTGCATATGTGAAATATCACTACTTTTACCAATATGTAATGTCATATGCATGCAAAACATATACTCATGCACTGTGCAATGTTTATTAATATGCCAATCAGTGTATCTTCATGCCACTTATCTAATCTCTTGCATTCTCAGCATTCTCATACCATAATTTTATGCACATAAAGCTTATAAAATATAAATTTGGTTAACAAGATAGGGGTTAAGGAATTCTCCCTTTCTAATCCCTCATCTTTGCATGAACTTCATATTCCAAATCATAGCTAGTTCGATTTCATCGTCTCTGCTACTTTCCAAGCATGCAATTCTAGAAATTGCCCATATTGACAACAATTGTCCAGAACAGTCACTGGCACTTTTCTGCTCTAAATTATATATGATGTATGATAACCCCATTCAATTTCTGATCATACACCTTTATTCCCTGTTGAACAAGCTTTCCAATGCATGTCCTCGTGCTCCATTCTGACTTCGGGTGTGGAAGCTACGTTACTTCAAAAATGACAATTTTCCCCACAATTCTGCACATTTTTACATAATTGTAAAATATCATGAACTGCCAACTTCAGCCACCTATGGAAGCAAATCTATAAAGATTCAGAAAAAAATTTCTACCGGGCGAAGTTAGTCCATCTAACAAGAAACACTCAGTAACTCGCGGATCTCTGTTTCGATGCTCCATTCATCTTTTATGAATTTCTGGGTTTGACTACTTTTCCTTTTTAACTCCCTTTGCAACCTGTGCAACCTATGCACAACCTGTGCGCCACCTGCGCAACCTGTGTGCAATATATCCACAATCTATCCACAATATGCCCGCAATCTGCACGCAATCTGTGTGCGATCTGTGCGCAACTTGTGCGCAATCTGAGCGCAACCTACGCGCGACCTGCATGCAATCTGTGCGCAATCTGAGCGCAACCAACGCGCGATTTGTGCACGACCTGCGCGGGACCTATGCGCAACCTGCATGCGATCTGCACGTGACCTGCGCGTGACCTGCGCGTTATCTGCGCGCGACCTCCGCGCGATTAGCATGCGATCTGCGCGCGACATGCGCACAACCTGCGCATGATCTGTGCACAACCTGTGCGTGACCTACACACAATCTGCGTGCAACCTGTGTGCAATCTACGCGCAACCTGTGTGTGATCTGCACGCGACTTGTGTGCTATCTACGCACGATTAGTGTGCGACCTGTGCGCAACCTGCGCGCGATCTGTGTGCAACCTGTGCACCTGTGGGGCTCATATCTCCCTCGTCCCTTAACCAAATAAGGCAAGTTTGGTACCGTTGAAAATCTCTTAGAGAGATCTATGCAATGGTGTGATCCTCTGCCACACTTAAAAACTTTGATTTTTCCATTTTCTCCAATCAAAATGCCCCCCAAACTTCATCAATACTGTGTTAAAAACGCTCTGATATTCACCTGCAAGCTCAAAGTTTGGCCCAAGCAACCCCAGTGCTGCAACATGAGCTCTGATACTACTCTGTCACGTCCCCTTTCATCATGTTAGAAAAACAGGATCGCGGAGCAATAACAATAAACAGAAATGCAAATATAATCACACATACACATTACAAGAGAGACACAGATATATCGTTGTTCACCTAACTTGGGCTACGTCCACACTAAATTTTCCAGTCCTTATTATTATTACCGTCCAGCAAGGTGAAGGGATACAACCTAGAGCACAATCGCTGCACTTCCTCTTCTCTGTTTCATAGTCTCTCTCCTGATCTCAAAGATCTTTACAATGCATAAAACCTAATACATCATCCTCTTCCCTAGCCGTATTACAATGTCTTTATTTTATAAAGGAAATACAATGGGAAAATACCACGGGATACCCAAAACCATGGGCCCGCAAAACAGCTAGCAAAAACAGCCCCAAAAATTTTCTTCTGGGGCACTGCCCCCGAACCCCCGCCAGGTGACCACTGGCCCCCGGACCCCCCATCCAGGGGGGATGGTCCCCCCCGGAACCCCGTGGGGGGGAAATGCCCCCCCACACCCCCTCGCTGGGGTGACTGTATAGTCCACCTACATATCATATAAAAGTAGGGTACAAACACGGCTGATACAATATCATCTATGAGACTAGAAGATCTGGCTCCACAACCAACACATCGTTTATAAACCATAGAGGGAACATGACTGACATACCGGGCTTAATTGGTAAACTCATCCCCATACATTACTAATAAATTCATAAGAATTAAAAACTTGTGTGCGTAGACTCATACTCAATATAAACACAGCGAAAATAAACATATTTACAAGCACACAAATAGTAGTGCATCATCATATCTATCACAGGCATATGAGGGTTCATCATATGTGAATTCAATCTCGTTGTCATGCTATACAGAGGCTTCATGTCAATTTCATTAAGACAATCGTTTCATTTCATTAACATGGGAAATTGACATTCATAATTAACACACTGCAAAATACATAATGCATATAATGTAAATCATAGAGAATACTTATCTTAAAGATGAAGTTGTCAGACAACTGGCTATGTGAGAGCAACGTTCCACCCAACTATAGATCTTTGTCCAACTTGTATTCTTTCAGCTGAGAGATCACCCCCGAGCTGGGTTGTGTATCCACTAAGGAGGAACTAGACAAGCTCACTCACAGCCATGGCTTCACTCAACAACTATGCTAATCCAACTCATAGTTGGGTTTATCAATCATACAACATACAAGGGAGGGAAATGCTAAGCTAGTGAGCTCATCCACAGAGCTACAACCATCTCAAATGAATTCAACAGTCAAGGCACCCACATTACCTACCACACCCAACACAAGGAAGGTCCCCTTCTCTGCTACACAGTCCCTTCGGCGTTCCTTCCCTCCAGTGCTCTTCAGGATGGGTATAGAAAGGTACAGCTACTAATTCTTGATATTCTAGCCTTCACTGGGTTTATCAAGCAATCCCAACCTCTGTTAAGTCATTCACAATTGGATTTCTTACAATTCTGTTCATCAAAAACTCAATCCCGTCACTTGATTTCTGGGCTGTAAAAAATGGGTTTTCCAATGGATTTCGAGGTATTTAATACTCTCAATTTCACCCCTAGGTTCATATCTATGGATCCTCCATTGGATTTTACTGTCAAATACCAAATATGGACATTTATGGCTCTTCAAAACGTGGGTTCTTGCCAAGTTGCGATTTCTGATTTTGCTCACTGCTGTCAATTCGTTTTTGGATGGAAAATGATGTTGGGTTCTTCCACACTGGAATGGGAATGAGAAAGAAGCAACAACCATGAGGTAGGGTGACTTGTGGTACAAGAAAACAGAGCCCATACTCTGCCATACTAATTTCTGGGCTGCCCATGCTCCATTGAAGCCATGGACTGAAATCTTCAACAACTTCCTTACAACAGAATTAAATGTCAGCAAGGTAAGTCAAATGGGTTCTCACAATGACATTTGGCAGCATATAGTTCATCCCCACAACCCCCTCACCTCTCCCTAGTGGATACACATGGCCCCTTCTCATTCATTGCCTCCATAGCCAGTTTTGGTATTTTATTGCGTGATGTTTATTTACATCATTTTTACAATGTTCCATTGCCAAATAGCACATGGAAAACATAATATCCAATACTTTTCATTTTAAATAAAATTCGAGCATCCACTAGCAGAGCCTTGGCCTTGAGCTCCACGCTTCGAACACATACATCACATGTATACAACATTTGCATGAAAAGCTAATATATCCTAAGAGTCAAAATGGGGTATTACACCTAGATACAAGAAATTTTCTAATTAACTAACCTAGATCCAACTAGAACAAAAGTAAACAAACATCACACAACTAAAAATTCCTATAATGATCCAAACCAGGAAAGCAGATATTATTCCAAAGGAGAGTTTGGGATGATGAGGGCCCAGAAAAGACCAGTGAAGTGATGAAGAACAGTTATCTGGGGTCCACAGTACAAACACGATGGGACCAAGTGCTAGAATCACCCAACCACCTTCCCAAAAGCTGCAGAGGATTTCCTCCCGAATATGTCCTAGGTGAAGTGGAAATATCCTTCCACTATCACCCATGTATAGCCCTAAAAGTATGGATACTAAGGTTACTAACACTATAGAGAGGGTCCGGGGGGACGGTCGCAAGTCGACTCAACACACATGTGAAGGGTAAATAAGCTTGAAATACAAAAGCACCAGAACGTACTAGTGGATCCCCATACGCATACTAATTTTGGTAGATGTTTGATCAAATAGTGGAGGGGTATCAACCACATATACTATGAAACGAGAACTCAACACAGTTCTCTTTTTTCTCTCTCCTAATTTTAGTAGCTATTTTTAGCTCCATTTCAAAAAGGGTTGATACCAGTATTACACATTTTCATTTTGAGGCATGTTTTCGGGCCTTTGAATTATCTTTGTTGTAAAATATTTTTAATTTCTATTTTCAAGTGTGTTTTTAGAAATTTAACAAAATAACATACATTTATAAGCAATTTATAATGAAAAAATATACATTTTGTAATTTTTTCTATAAAATAAGACATTTTTATGGACAAAATAAGACATTTTTATTGAGAAAATTGTAAAAAAAAATAGAAAATAAAGACATTTAAAACCAATTTAAATGAATTTTCAGATTTTTTTGTATAAAAATGATACTATTTCATATCATTTTCAGAAAAGTGACGATTCACTTAAATTCAAGAAAAACTATTCCATATATTTGTAAAAACCATATTAAAAGCATTATATATAGAAATTTTATTTATAAAATAAAGTCTGAAAGTCAAAACATTACTAATATATCTTATCAAAAAATGGTCAAATTTAACATTTTCTTGAAGACATGAAACTAATCAACAATATGATGCCGGCCAAATTCTTCATCAAAATTGAAATTTTCTGGAGCTTGGCTTTCCTCAGAGACATCAATGTCCTTTTCCATTGGGTCTTCTATGTCTGCAAGATGCCAAAAGTGATCCTTTCCAAACAGCCCTCCTAATGGGGGTTGAGGCTCTTTTGACATCTTTGCCACAAGTGTTTCACTAAACTCTCCTTTCTTCAAAACAACGTCTTGCAGTTCATCTGGAAGAACTTGAATAGCATTAACTCTTTTCTTGATGTAATGGCATTGCACTGAATCATTATCAATGGATATGCAATTTCTTCCTTTCTGTAAGGAGCATGCTATTGTTGTACCTAATCACACACACAAAAAAAATTAATTCAAATAGCATAAAGAAGCATACTTTAAAACAATAAAAAAAAAAAAAAAAAAAAACAATGAAACTTGAAATATGCTTTCATATGTAATATCAGAAATTTTACCTGAACTCGAGAACAAATCTAAGACCCAATCTCCTTCTCTTGAAAATGTATCTATGAGATAATTAATCAATGCTTGTGGCTTTTGATAGATGTTTACAGCCACTCTTTTCAAATCCCTTTCTTCACATTTTAATTTTTTAACCACAACATTATAACTCAACACTTGACTATATTTTCCTTCACTCTTTCATTGATTAAAAGAAATTCATAAATCTCATATTTTGTCTAATTTGCAAGATGTATGTTTTCAATATCACTCAGAAATGGATCCTGAAACAAAAATATAAAAAAATTAATTAACTTATCAATAAATATAATTGATTTATAAATTCAAAAACTGGATAATATAGTGCAAATATATTACCAATAAAGTTGCTTCCTTGTTTTTCTTTTACCCTTGAAGTATGTCAACAACCCCCCTAATTGTGTGTCTGAATGGAAAACAACAAATCTCCATAGTGGTGATGTTGTGACATCTACAAATCCCGAAACCACTTTATTGAATGATTGGTAAGTATAAGTCTCACAATCATAAATAGTGTTCCGGATATTGTATCCATGAGGGATATTTGCAATCACTAGTGCATACTCCTTTTTAGGAACAAGATTTGCAATGTCTGCACAGTCACCTAAAATGAATTTATATTGCACAGTCACCTAAAATGAATTTTTTGGCTCTTTGGATATGAATTTTGAAGGACTCTGGTACTCCATCTATACCCCTCTTTGGCATCTTCAAATGAAAATTATCTCTATAAGTAATAAAATAGAAATGAATTGAATTAGAAAATAAATAAAATAGGATGTATCATAGATCAACATACCTTCTTGAATGCAAAAAAAAATTGTTTTAAGGTTTCTATTGAGCTTGAGTCTAGATAGTTGCATTTGACATCATCCCAACTCTTCTCATTCAACATTATAACCATCTCCTATTGTATTTTCATGTAGATGTTGTGACTAGACAATGAAACAATAAAGGATGTTTACAATCATATACAATAATATAATAGAATACTTAGAACATAAAAAAAAATATGTTAAACTCAAGAACAAAACATCGTACCATAAAAAAAACATCAACTTACTTGTCAAATTCATTGCACATTTCCTCCATGGATAATTCACCTAACTTTACCCGTGATAGTATTGTAGCTATTAATGTTTCATCCTTCACACCATGTATTGTTCTCCAAGGTGTAATAGTCATGTCTTCTGGCAGATTCCTGACGTCAGGACCTATCTTATCACCGCTCCATGGAACAACTTTACTTTTTTTCACTTTCTGATTTTTTATGCCAATATTATCCCACAAGCTAAATATGTCAACAATCAAAT
This sequence comes from Larix kaempferi, assembly GCA_027924585.1. Classification (NCBI taxonomy): domain Eukaryota; kingdom Viridiplantae; phylum Streptophyta; class Pinopsida; order Pinales; family Pinaceae; genus Larix; species Larix kaempferi. The sequence continues at coordinate 9,612,929 of BSBM01000314.1, forward strand.
CTCATGTTTTCCCAACTCTGAATTCCAACTGGAAATAGGCATCTACATCTTTCCTCTTTAAATTTCACGTTATCCTTTTTAATAGGGATACCTATTTCCAAACAACATTGTCTCTGAAAACTTGCATCAACTCTAGATTTTTCCCCACCACATATTTGCACAAATTCACTGTGGATAAATATCACCCTTTGAATAAATGTCATAGTCAACCTATATTCATTATCTGTGTTATGATCCCATGCTAATGACTTTGCTTCTACATCTGTTAAACCAACATAAATGATGCATTTAAGTGTTTCAAAAATAGGGTTATTGGGATATTCTTCCGTCAACCCTCTTCTTGCCTCTGCAGAATGATTCCCCCAAGAACATAATATTTGTAATGAAAACATCTTGTTCTATCAAATTCATATCTAGTAGGAACATAATTCTGGTCAACAAGGACTAGGCAGTCAACCACATGTGCATAGGGATTGTGCCACATCAATGCTTTCAAGTTGTGAATATGCAAGTGATGTGGTTTTCTAATTCTAAATTGATCTTTCCCTTCTTTGGGCCTATAAAGTTGATTCACATTCAACTCAAATGTATGTCCATTGTTAACCAATTTATCCCTCTGGAATCAATCTCGAATAGCATTTTGTGTTCACTTGACAATGCCATCCTCTAGATCAGCACCTAGAGTAATTATTTCCCTACTATCCCCATAATTTTCACTCTCAGATTCAGGAATAAAATTGGCTTCAGTAACAACAGATCTTCTCTTTTTCTAATTTGAAGGGGTTCCTTCTAAATCAACAATGCCTTCAACAGGAATTGAAACACCCTCAACCATATTTCTTTTACGAGATTGTTTGTTACTCTTACCAGCAGGAGTAGCAACCTCATTTGCAACAATTTCAAAATGTTCAGTTGGGTGAGATGAATATTTAAATATAATCCTTGTAGGTACCTGATTTGATTGTCATATTCCCTTTCCTCTTTGTGCTTGTACTTTTTCAGTTTGAAAATTTGACACTTGTTTCTTCTTCCTTGTTTCATCTCCCTTTTGAATAGCAGCATTAACGACATCCATAGGATTGTCCTCTTTATAATAACTTCCATTCAACATTTTTGAAATCGACATGGAAAAATCCTGCAAAATAAAAACATTATCGTATTAAATATATTACATTGTGATATCCAAGTTATAACAAAACCAATTTAAGAATAATATCAATATTCAAACTTATTCTCCCGCTGTCAATATCATGCATGAACCCTTTAAAAAAATCTGTGAAATTTTCTTGACCATTATATTTTGAAATCTTCAAACAATATCAAATTTTGGCAAAGGTCTTGGCTTGTTTCACTGTGTGCATAAACAATTTTTGTACCTGGAATCACACATTAATCTCTCAACAATCCCAATGGATGGTAATTTGATTGAATATATGGAAATGCAGAAGAATATAAGTGAATAATTTCCGGTTTGCCTTGATATTTTTCCTTCAGGTGACAATAATACTTTGTTCTGTCTTCTTCTGCTGCATATTTCCATTCTCTAGCATTCTTTATTTTTAAATCCTCAAAGTTAAAAACTTCGTCTTGAGACTCAACATTCTTAGATGCCTCAACTGTTTTTTTTTATGCAATCATCGCCGCTCTTGATCCAGAAACGTTTACATATATCTTTCTTGATGCCATTCTCCCTATATCCAAAAGGTAGAATTTTAAAATATAATCAACAAACATTCATAATCTAAACAAAATCAACATCAATATTCCCTATAAACTGTATTTGAAAAATGTTTTAAAAAATTAAAAAATATTCATAACCCTACCCTGCCTTGTCCCTCCTCCCCTTCCGTCATAGATAAAACTAAATAGAAAACAATTAAATACCCCATACCTCCTAAACCCTCCACACATAAAAATAAAATATAAATTACCCCTCGAACTTAGGAAACAATAAAAACAAATTAAACCCCACCCTACACCACCATCTCCCAACCCCTCTAAACTATATAAAAATATATATAATAAATAATTTTAAAAAAAAATTAACCTACCCCCTAACCCCCCCTAAAATATATAATAAATAATTTAAAAATAAAAATAAACCTACCCCATACCCCCCCTAAACTATATAATAAAAAATTAAAAAATAAATAAAACCTACCCCCCCTCCTACCGCTGCCCCCCTTTCCACTCCTCTCCATGCCCCCTCCCTTCCCCCTCCTCTCCATGCCCCCTCCCCCCACTGCCCCCTTCCCCATCCTCCCCACGCCCCCTCTCTCCCCCCTCCTCCTTGTGCCGCCCCATCCCTCCCCTCATGGTGTCACCCCCTTCCCCCTCCTCGCCCCGCCCTCCCTTCCTCCTCCTTCTCCTCCTCCCTCCACAACCCTTTGGGAGGAGGGACAAGGGGGCAGCGGGAGGGGGCGGTGGGAGGGGGGGAGGGTTGGAATTGAAGGGGAGTTAGGAGGGTGAAGGGTTAGCGGGTAGGTTTTAATTTTTTGTAAATGTAGGTTAATTTTTTTTTTTGAAATCAAAACTGAAATCCATGGGATAGGGGGTAAGCCTTGCTTTGATTAATACTACCTGAATTTAAAAAAAAATACATTTAAAATATATATATATATATATATATATATATATATATATATATATATATAACTGACCATGAAAGTGGTATAGCCTGCTCTGTTGAAAGTGCTAAAAGCTCCTCTCTGCAATCTTCTCGTTATTCTTGAAAGCCTTTCATGAATTGCTCCAAAGTCTAAATAATAGTGTATTAATAAGATAAATTAGGTTTAAGTTTACCACTCTTAAGAATGTGAGATAAACAAAATGTAAAAAAAATCAATAAAGCCATAAAATTATCATTGCCAAATTAATAAAGCCATAAAATAATCATTTCCAAATTAACAATAAAACTAACTAATTTATTAAAAACGGAAAAAGCACTAACCTTGAAAGTGTTACTAAATTGCTCCAAATTAAATGATGAATAGTATGAAATCTAAATGGTTTATATAGCGTAGATTAGGTTTAATATTACTTGTTTCTCGACTGTGGGATTAAAGAAATGAAATTAGTTAATGCATTATTATTAAATTTATATAAGATGGTGTAGGGCCCCTCCTCTAGATCCTTCCTGTTTAACCTGAAACTCAACCACTTGATACAAAAGAGATTAGAAAACATAACGACTCTATAAATAAACTAAATAAATGAATAAACTAGCAAATTGAAAACAAACCATAACCATAACCAGCAAAGCTCGTTTAACCATAGGCGAAGCAACCGTTAGCTCCGCCACCCAACCATAGGCTCATGCTTTCAGTCGCATGGCCTCCCCCGAGCTTTGGGTCGTAGAGCTCACACACGTTTTTCAGAAATCCAGCTTGGGTTTCCCTTCCCACCAGGATTTCTTAGCCAAACCCTTAGATAGCAGCAAGTCTTTGAGGCATTCGAAAATTACGACAATCGTCCAAATTATGGGCCCCTTACCCATTCCTTAAGCTTTCCTTATAAAGGGAAATCTCTTGCGACACATGTCACTTCATGCATAATTAAATATTTTTAATTATTTAATTATTTAAAACACTCACCCATCCAAGTGTCAGTTTCTCAAGGAAGTGCACCTACATCCCTAAGATTACTCTAGTTTGTCCCCCAGATATTTTAATCAGCTCCTAGCTTTTAGTTGACTAGGTGTCTAATCTATTTTGCTCCTAAATAATAATTTCTATTATTTTAAATGCTCAACAAAATATAACTATTCATGTGCAAATGTCTTAGCTATTGTTATGCATTTGCTAAGTAATAATCTAGAGTTATTCTCCTAAGTTTTTTATGCATTTTAATTTAACAATCAAATTCACTAGGATCACGGTGCCGCGTCGTTGGGCTCATGGTTCCTTAATTTTTTTAATTCTCAGACATGGCACCACTCCGTCGGGTCCAATCATCCAAGATTTCCATCCCTTGGCATGGTACCACCTCGTTGGGTCCTTGCGTCCATTCTTTCCGTTCTCGGCAGGGTACCTCATCGTTGGGCCCTTCTGCCATCATATTTCCGTTTTGACTTGCGGGAACTCTTGTAGGGATTTTAGGAATCGTTACCATCCATCCTCCGTCTACATGCTATCTAGGGACTAATGGCGCTGAGGAGTGAGTCCGTTCTCACTGCGCGCCCCTCAACTCGTACGTGACCAGCTCCGTCGTGGCCCACCTCGTACGCCCTCACGCATTCCTCTTGAGCAAGCGGATCAATGCTTATCTGCTCATGCGTGGTATTCTCGTCGGAAGTCGACATCGTCGTCGCTTCCCTTGTGTGTGATTTACCCGTACTCTACGACCCTTCATGTTCCTTTGTGTGTCCTTCGGTGAACCGTTTCACCTATCGCTACACACATTTCTCACAAACATAAATCATTATTTTATTGATTTACAATCAATGGTAATCATAAATATACTCAAAATAAAATCAAAGGATTATTTTATTAATGTTTGAAACAGTCGGGTCACCAAGCAAGTTCCCTCAATGTCTATAGTAGTCTAGGGGCACTACATACACCCCTACTTATTTAGAACTTCGTCCCGAAGTTCAGAATAAATGCGGAAAGCTATGATGCATCTCAGTTGCATCCTCCCAAGTCACAAAGCTAAGGTTGTAGCTGTCCTACTATACTTTGACTTGATCAATCAGGGCTAATCATTAAGCAAGAACTAATCAATTATACCACTCCACATATATAATTTAAATCCTTAATTCATTTATCAATTATTGTCGTCATTCACATCTTCAGGTTTTCCTCAATCTTTTAAGACATATCAAGGCTCAAGAAACCACTTTATCGAAGTTGTTCGGCTGGGTCACTCGACAAGTGCCCTTAAGGTCCACAGTCATTTTAGGGGCATTACATACACCCCCTCTTATATAGAACTTCGTCCCGAAGTTAATTTTTTTTGTTCTTGTACTTTCGATGCTAGGATTTATCTTGATTTCTATTCTCATCTTCATGTCATTGTATTCTATTTTTCTCCAATAATCATGTCTATAAGCACAAGTGGTTCTAATCACTATTTTCTATATCAATTAGAATGGTTCCAATACACCCTCGGGACTTAATTGTATCCTTATGTACTACAGATCCAATAATTCTTTTATAACTGTCAGTACCAAATTAGATTTTCTATACCTTCTAGTCATCTACAAAGGTTTACAATGTCCAAGTTATCTATAAGCTGCATTGCATCAATAGTCACCCAAAAGTTTATCAAGCCTAACAAATCCAAGCAAGGATTTAAGTCTATTTTGTTATCCTACCTCCAAGAGAAGGTAAACATCATAAAATATACGGTAAGATATAATCACGATTTTAGCATATCAGGAGAGACCCTCAAATTGTCCCAAATCCAAATTCCATAAGACTACCTCCAAAACCCTAAATGTTTTAATAATGTTGGTTCTCAATTAGACAGGATTCCAGGCGTCAAAATTTAGTGACTTAGTCTAACATATTAAAAATTTGTCTCTAATTCCCTTCATTAGTAACATCATGTCTAGGTTAATGAGTTCATTATGTACTTACCTCCTTATTTAATTCAATACCCCTTCGTCATAGTTACACTGATTCCTCAAAATATTTCTATATTCCATCTATTTCTTCCTCCTTTATATTCCTTCCAATCTCTAGTTTGTCCTCCGCTATACTCTTATATTTTCTCTTACTCCACTTGTTTGCATTTTCCATCTATTGCATGAAAATGTCTCTATCTATAGATTTTAATCAATTTGTACAATGCCTCATTAATTTTTAATATCTTCTAATTTCTAAAGGATGTCTACCTAGCAATGACCTCACTGCTTGAGAATATTACAATATCCATTGCTTTCTATAGTTTAAGAGAGCTACCCATGACATGCCAGCCCTTATGGAACTTATGAAACAACTATTGCCTCCTTCCTGGTGGGTTTAAATATAACAAGTTTCTCTAATACCAATTCCTTCCATGACAAGAAGTTCTAATCACATTACCGATTCATAATTATTTTTAATTAAAATAACATATAGTCACCTACATTTTCCACTATTTCTAATATAGTTACACGCGTTCTCTAAATGTCAACAAATACTTCCTTTGATAGGAGTGTTTATACTTTACTACATATTTCTATTATTGTTCCAATAATATTTTTCTATGCAACAAGTATATAAGTACATGAATTTTTGAATAATAAATACCTATAAGTGCATTCGATTCATGGTCCTCTTCTATGTCATATGCTTACGTGCTTGAGTAATAACTAACTAGAAATATTCACCTTCCGAGTCATATATATATTTTCCTTAAAAGGTAATTAACTATGACCACACATTTTCTCAATTTATTATACAACATAAATATTTCCTTTTTGAATAATAACTATCTATAACATACATTTTCCAAGTCATATATATAAATATATATATAAATCTACTTATATATAAATACATATAAATCTGAGAGGATTTTGATGAATATGAAGTTCACTTGGGAATTCAATCTTTAAAACATAACTTATCCAACAATACACATCAATCAATTTAAAATATGTAATTCTCGCTAAGCTAATAAGATTCCTATTTTATGTAATTCATAAAATGTGTTTTTATTCACAACAACCTTCAATCGTTTATTCAACTTAACTTGAACTTAACTTTATTACCACATTCTCAACTAAGTGACCCATTCTAATAATTATAACTTTTAGTTCAAATCCAATAATTTAATTATACTTTCTTTATACTTTAATCTATAATAAGCATAATTTAAACTTTTCTCTTCGTCACATGCTCAACTAAATAACATATATTTATAGTTCAAAATTCAACTATAATTTAACCTTCCATGCTTTTAACTACAATTCAACATTATGATATAATATGTATATAAAGAGTTACTCAATTCAATAAGGTCATATTTATATATGGGTGCCCTTAATCTCACACATCATACATTGACTATAATTAATACAGACCATATATTAAATATATAAAATCATTCTATTCACTAATGTCACATTTTATATGTGCACTTTATCTCACACAACATGCATTGCTTATGATTATAATTAATACAAGACATATATTAAATTTTACTCAATAAAAAAAAATGGTTAGATTGACACGGATAGATTGACACGGATGATATATCTCACTTTTAAATATAATTTAACAAGGTGAAATATATGTACACAATTACTACACTCGACAACTACTAGAACTCAATTTCGAGTGCCGCCAAGTATTATGCACAAAACGACGGAATACATGAGTAATACCCAGCCCAAAAGCAGTAACGCCAAACCCAAGGGAACATGACACCGCACTGTGCGCCTATCGAGAGTCCTAGTCATTTCTCCATCTACCACTACTGGAAGTTGAACTAAACAGGCGGTAAGTTTGTTCGGGCTTTGGAAAAGACAACACGGTCACAGCAGAGGGGAATGGCATGCATAAACCGATTTATACAACACTGTGTTCAATTGTGTTGCTTATTATGCCATAACCGTGATCAGATAATTAAACGATTTCGCAGACTTGAGATACCATGATCTGAACGGTTTAGAGTTTATTTCTCACAGGAATTTAATAACAAAAAGAACAGAGTGAACATTTTCTTGATCTGGGCGTTTAAGAGTTTAATTCTCACGGAAATTAGATAACAAAAGAACACAGTTTAAATTCTGCCACGATGTGGTGTTTTGGTCGATCTATCACGAGGATCAAGCAGAATGGAACAAAGTCAGAGGGCCAATTAGGTATTCTCTTACCTTGATCTCACCTGCGGGTTTGAACTGCTCAATGTGATATTGCTGTTTTTCCAGTATCTTTTTCCTCTCATATCCCTTCCCTTATGCTTACAATTGATACATGGTAATCATATAATTATTTTCAAGGTAATAACTATAATCACAATAGGTACTACGATTGGAGAGTCATATATACATTCTTATGATTTGCAGGTGGTGATGATGAATTGAGGTGAAATTAAAAGTACAACCACCACGGGATTCACCAGATAAAATAATCTCACACATACCATAAAATAGTTGAATAATCTCTCAAATTTAGTATATATATGCTATACCATTTTATGCGGCTTATTCTATACAAATAACATCTAAGCTTCACCAAATAAAGTAATATACTCTCTCAATTTAATATATATATCCTATACCATTCTCATGCAGCTTTACCAAGTACCCTTACTCACTCAATGCACATTTCCCTTAACTAACTAAAACGTGACAAAATAAATAAAAGCATCCCACCAACGTATGCTTTGATATCTAAAGTGACAAGTGGCACTAATCTAGTTAACTCCAGATAACTTTTTGCCGCCTCAACAGTTCATAAGTTAACATCCACTAGGCCTGCCAAGTGTTCAACAGCAGGTAGTCAGGGATACATGAGGGCGTTGAGGAAAAAGAAGCAAACTCAGCTTGCGTTGATCGCAGCGTTCACCTCGTCTGCCGAATGGAATGCCCAGCGATCTTGCAACAAATAAAGAAATCTTTTCTGCAAGGACACGGTTATATATAGGTGCAATACAATAGCGTTTTCTATTAACTCTAAAAGATTGTGATGTCTATTCACAACTCGGGAGATTTCCTTCGTTTGACAGGATTGATACTTTCGAGGATCGCCTATCAAAGTAATAAATGCGAGGCTGTTTAGGGTAGTAGTTAGTGGAGATCAAACGGTCATATACTCAGCAAGACTCCAGCTGGATAACTAAAACAATTCCATAACCGATTCCTTTGAGGATTAGTGGGCAAAATGTTACTGCAACATTACCTAAATTAATAACTTCTTTAAGGGAAAAAGGTATTGCAAGTAATTCGCTTAGGGGTACCGGGCTTTGCTTCGGATGTTGCCGAGTGTAATCAATTGGAGGACTCCCAACACTCTATCGTTTCCCTAACCTATGTTTTAGTAATGTACACAGAACAAATAAAGTTTTACGATAATTCGCATAACAGTAATATCTCGGATAGGACCTGCACATCATCTCATGCACAGGCAGTGATACAATTTTCTGATGATCCATTTCTATGAACAGTAGATAAATGTTGAAACTATGATTCGACTCTGGTGACATTGTTTGTCCAGGATTTAGAATTTCTTCAAGTAGTATCAATTGAACATCGGATTTGATCACTAAAAGAAAATATCAAACATGGGTCCGCCGCTCTTTGACAAATATATTCCAAAGGATGAAAGTGGATCAATCAAAAGACAACGATCCAAATAGTATAGAGAAAACACAGTCTATACCAGGATAAATAAGGTTTGATCATTAGGGCGTGGCGATCAAGGAATGTTGAGACATCAATCTATGTCCAAAATGGAAAAAGGGGTTTTACCGCTAAAGGAGCGATTCTTCAAACTTGAAAACACGATCAGTCACAATTTTAGACTTGGCAATATAACGAGCTACAGTTACTCCAAGTGTGCGACGGGATCGCTCTGAGGGAGATCTCCCTTCAACTCACAACCATATGATCTATAAATCCGCTATAACTTTCTCAACACTGAGCACAACAGTTATCATCAATATACAGTATGCTTATATAGACTTGAAGTATGGTCAATCCCTTGAAGGAATCGCCCAGCACATCAATGTATCGCTTAGCCACAAGAATAGAAAAGGATTGAATCACTCGACTATGTCTCTGAGGGAGGCATTAATTATAAAATGTCTATTCTTTCTGTGCATTAAGTAAACAGTATACTAAAGATAATGGTTCAGAAATCTCTCCCTCGAAACCCTCGTAATCAATAACAAACACATATAAACAAAGGTGGAAAGAATCACACCCTGAACTTCCACACTGCCGAGTCAACAAACATCGAAGGTTTTCTTTTCCCAAATCCTTGCTGAGAGCTAGCCCAATTCGCTTTACTTCCATCAGAGTATGATACATTCACAATCGCTTCTATAGACTTTCTTATTGTTGAGACATATTTCCTCCAGAGATTGTTTTCCCCCTCTACTCGAGTTACACAGTAGGGGGTTTATATTACTTCGGTTTGTAATTTTAACTAATAAACTTTAACTACAACTTACTACTGGAAGAAAATAATTGAATCAGAGATTACGCACAGTTATTCCTTTCGACAACTGAGAGAGTTTTACTCCGATTGTCTCCAAGCCAGATGCGCCAACGCCGAGCTATTAGAAGGATGAAGACCGACGCATGCGTTCAGTAAGTTCCGAAGCATATCATCACAAGGTGCGTTGAATCAGTATCCCGGCGGTATTCTAAAAACCACCTCTGGAGGTCACCGAATCACGAGGAGGTTGCGAGATAATCAAGGGAGAAAGATAGAGCCATAATAGCGTATCCCCAACAGTGGAGACAGGTCACTAGAGAAACGGAAACCAACTACTTTCTAAATCAGGAGTTCAGAGATCGATCCTGTACACCGTGCAAAAATTAAGTCGATGTTTAACAGGTTTTCCAGGTGACTGATATGGGTTTATTCGTTTGTGGATTCGAGCCATCAAGTAAAGGTTTCACGGAATAGCATTCCGAATCAACATCGAAATATACTGTAATCTCAGCTTTCGGCAAGGATTCGCAATTCAACACAGGATTTCCATAAACAAGGGAAAGCAGCTGGTTGAGGCGTAATCGTCCAATACCAGTATTATCTTGGAGATCGGGATCTCATTCACTACTTACAACTGGAATGGCAGCTCAGGCACAGAGTTAAAATCATAAAAGAAACAGTCGACAGTTTAGTATATAAATCGGTACTATGTAATTGTTATGAAATGACTCAATCGATGACCTATAAAAGAGAATAGAAATCCAGCAAGGGGATGCGAACTAAGCTTCTTTCGTTGTTTTTTTGTTTTTTTTTTTTGTTTTTAAATGCAATACATAAAATATAATTAACTCCAATATCGATCTAGTCTGAGTTTTGAAGAATTCGAATACTATAAATGTAGATCCGATCTGGGTTTCTTTTATCTAACTCTACATTTCCAGAAACGTCTACCTTCTTCGACTAGATATCACATTTAGTGCATATTTCAAAATTAAGTCAGAACACAGTCATAATAGATCTGAAAAACTTCAAATTTCAGAATTAAATCAACACAACAGATCTGAAAAACTTCAAATTTCAGAATTAAATCAACACAGGCATATCAGATTTGAAAACTTCAAATTTCAGAATTAAATCAACACAGGCATATCAGATTTGAAAACTTCAAATTTCAGAATTAAATCAACACAGGCATATCAGATTTGAAAACTTCAAATTTCAGGATTAAATCAAAACATAAATACATACAGAAAATAAAAATGCTAACAAATTAGAACCTGTAGAAATGGCTTCTTCGGTCGAAATTGAAATTCCCGATACGTTGCAACTTTAATCCCGCTGTCTATCACACGGTTACCAACAAACCGCTAAAAACATATGAGTCCGATGCCCTCAAGGCTCGACCGGCTCTGATACCAAATGTAGGGCCCCTCCTCTAGATCCTTCCTGTTTAACCTGAAACTCAACCACTTGATACAAAAGAGATTAGAAAACATAACGACTCTATAAATAAACTAAATAAATGAATAAACTAGCAAATTGAAAACAAACCATAACCATAACCAGCAAAGCTCGTTTAACCATAGGCGAAGCAACCGTTAGCTCCGCCACCCAACCATAGGCTCATGCTTTCAGTCGCATGGCCTCCCCCGAGCTTTGGGTCGTAGAGCTCACACACGTTTTTCAGAAATCCAGCTTGGGTTTCCCTTCCCACCAGGATTTCTTAGCCAAACCCTTAGATAGCAGCAAGTCTTTGAGGCATTCGAAAATTACGACAATCGTCCAAATTATGGGCCCCTTACCCATTCCTTAAGCTTTCCTTATAAAGGGAAATCTCTTGCGACACATGTCGCTTCATGCATAATTAAATATTTTTAATTATTTAATTATTTAAAACACTCACCCATCCAAGTGTCAGTTTCTCAAGGAAGTGCACCTACATCCCTAAGATTACTCTAGTTTGTCCCCCAGATATTTTAATCAGCTCCTAGCTTTTAGTTGACTAGGTGTCTAATCTATTTTGCTCCTAAATAATAATTTCTATTATTTTAAATGCTCAACAAAATATAACTATTCATGTGCAAATGTCTTAGCTATTGTTATGCATTTGCTAAGTAATAATCTAGAGTTATTCTCCTAAGTTTTTTATGCATTTTAATTTAACAATCAAATTCACTAGGATCACGGTGCCGCGTCGTTGGGCTCATGGTTCCTTAATTTTTTTAATTCTCAGACATGGCACCACTCCGTCGGGTCCAATCATCCAAGATTTCCATCCCTTGGCATGGTACCACCTCGTTGGGTCCTTGCGTCCATTCTTTCCGTTCTCGACAGGGTACCTCATCGTTGGGCCCTTCTGCCATCATATTTCCGTTTTGACTTGCGGGAACTCTTGTAGGGATTTTAGGAATCGTTACCATCCATCCTCCGTCTACATGCTATCTAGGGACTAATGGCGCTGAGGAGTGAGTCCGTTCTCACTGCGCGCCCCTCAACTCGTACGTGACCAGCTCCGTCGTGGCCCACCTCGTACGCCCTCACGCATTCCTCTTGAGCAAGCGGATCAATGCTTATCTGCTCATGCGTGGTATTCTCGTCGGAAGTCGACATCGTCGTCGCTTCCCTTGTGTGTGATTTACCCGTACTCTACGACCCTTCATGTTCCTTTGTGTGTCCTTCGGTGAACCGTTTCACCTATCGCTACACACATTTCTCACAAACATAAATCATTATTTTATTGATTTACAATCAATGGTAATCATAAATATACTCAAAATAAAATCAAAGGATTATTTTATTAATGTTTGAAACAGTCGGGTCACCAAGCAAGTTCCCTCAATGTCTATAGTAGTCTAGGGGCACTACAGATGGGTTTACATGAAATATTACTATTGTTATGAATGTGGGAGTAAAAAAATGTAAATATCCATTACTTTATTACAAATTGTATATAAAAAAATTTACAAGAAACTTTACTAATCTTATATGTCTGGAAAAAAAATATGTAATTAGTTAATACATTATTTCAAAGTTTTTTATATCATAAATTCATTTTTTTACTAGTTTTATGAATGTGCCGGAAATGTGCGTTTAATTTTGTAGGGAAATTTTGGAGGGAAAATTTTGAACGAAAATTTTGTAGGGATTTTTTCATTCTCATAGCTATAAGATTGTTGGTTGACAGTTGCACCATTCTACTTTTTGGTGAGGACTATGGTAAAATTTCATTGTCTTCTCTATTAATATTTTTCTATAATTCTATCTTTTAGTGAGAAGTCATGGACTCATCTGAATTAAATTCCAATGTCAATGAAGAGTTGTATTGTTCATCTAGCCAAGATACTAGCAGTGCAAGCAATGTAATCAAGCATGTTCTTCAAGAACTTCCTAATTATGAAGATTCTTAAGACACTAGTAATGAAGGGCAAGAATGTGATGATGATGAAGATCTTACTCCAAGTGGGGATCCGAAAGACAGTAAGCAAGATGATGACAATTTTCCTCCCAGCGAGGATTTTCAAGGCACCGATGATGATTTTCCTGAAAGTGAGGATTTTGATGGGACTAATGAAGCCTTTTACAAGCATGCATGTACAAATAATGTTGATGGTTTTCTTCATAGAAAGAATTCTAATGGGATGAATGATGATTTTCCTTCAACCAAAGATTTTAATGGGACCAATGATGATTTTCCTGCCAGCGAGGATTTTTATGGGACTAATGATGATTTTCCTCCAAGTGAGGATTTTAATGGGACAGATGATGATTTTGGTGAGGACGAAGACATCAATAATGGTGAAGATGATTTTCCTCCAAGTGAGTATTTCAATGGAACTGATGACGAGTTTCCTCCAAGCAAGGATTTATATGGCACCGATGATGAGTTACCTCCAAGCGAGGATTTCAATGGAACCGATGGTGAATTTCCTCCAAGCAAGATTTCAATGGCATAGATGATGACTTTCCTCCAAGCGAAGATTTCAATGGAACAGATGATGACTTTCCTCCAAGCGAATATTTCAATGGCACCGATGATGAATTTCCTTGAAGCGAATATTTCAATGGAACTGATGATGATTTTCCTCAGAGCGGGGATTTCAATGGCACCGATGATCATTTTGTTGACGATGAAGCCACCAATGATGAAGACAATGATTCTCCTCCAAGTAAGGATGTTACATGCACCAATGATGAAGACAATGATTCTCCTCCAAGTAAGGATTTTACAAGAACCAATGATGTCAATGTGAAATCTCAAGAGTTCCCTTTCAGTGAAGAATTTAGTGGCACCAATTGTGTTGATGGTCACATTGATCTGTCAACAATTGATCAACTTATTAGTGATCATGACAATAATTTTCATACTGAATTTGGTGATGAGATTTTCAATGAGGGGGGTCATATGCATCACAATGAAAACATTCATTCTAATGAGGATGTTGTTGAATACATAATGGTCGAGGAAATGCAACGATGCAATCCAATAATGAGCAGGATTAAGTGTAGGACTAGACCTTTTTATGTCAATCCAAAGCATTCTAGGTATACAAGGTCTATGAAAGAATTGCTCACAAGTCCAATTTCAATTACTCATTTGATTTCGAGTGAGTGTTTCCACAAAAGTTGTTTGAAAGGTATAGGCTACAATTATGCCTTGGAGAAAAGGAAGATGTATTTATCAATGAACAAGAGTATGAAAAATTCATATTTAGTGGGGTGCATGATTTCTATAAGGATAGGTTATGATTATCGCGTTAAAAATATTCTTCTTTGTAGAAAGGAATTCAAACATATTCACTCAATTGGTAATCTTCGATTATCAAGAATCCAAACAAGACTGGAAAAAGATCCTACATTTTATTCTGACGATTATCAGCGACGAATCACTGGGCCATCAACATACATTGCATTATCATGGATGCATGATTTATTTTCCAAGCATGGAGAGAGTATGACAAATAGAGAAACAATACACATTCCATATAATTTAACAAGGAAGGAAATATACAACTTATACAAGGATTATGTTCAAGGTGGTAAAGGAAATGACAACTTCATCAGATATGCATATTTCACAAGAGTATGGAAAAACAAGTTCAATAACAAATGCATTCCAAAGAGATCAAGGATGAGGATCTACAGTACATGTGATTATCTTAAAGAAAGAAGGGATAGATCAAAAGGGATAGAAAGAGGTATGTTTACAAAATTGTTTTTTTTTTTTTTTTTCCAGATAAATGTCAATTATTAAAAATAGTTATCAATATGTTTTTGTTATGTTGTTTGTAGATTCCATAATCAATGCACTGCAAGAACATCACAATCATCAATCAAATGAACGACAAAATTTGTACAACATCGCAAGAAGTGTTATGGTGCTCTAGATAAGTATATGGGTTTGATAATTGATGGCATGGATCAGAAACAAACACTCTTGCCACATTTTGTCTATGTGCCAAAGAATTTAGAGGAAAATTTCATTCATTTTCACTTGGTTGGGTGTATGGTTTTTAATGGTGAAATGTTTCCAAGGGTTTAATTTACAGCTCCAAATATTCACAATGATGCAAATTTGACCATCACCGTTATTCACCATGTCCTTACTCATTGGCCTTGTGAACTTCCTAAAGTTTTATATCTACAATTGGACAACACAAGCTGAGAAAAAAAATATCAGGTCGTGTTTGGTTATCTAAGTATGCTTGTTGAATTGGGAATTTTTAAAAAGGTAAAAGTTGGTTTCCTTCTTGTTGGGCATACGCATGATCATATTGATCAAATATAAACCATTTTGGAAGGACATTGAGGAGGAAGAAATTAGGGAGCCTACCATCATTAATTGAAATTATAAGAAAAGCATACCATCCAGATCCTATTGTACAGAAATTGGAAGAAACTGTTGACATGCGAAGATTTATGTTTGGATCGCATGGTGAAGAAAGGTGCATTGAAAAAGTTAATGACATTAGATTTCAACATCAATTTTGTATAAAAAATATTGATGAAAAAACACTACTGTGGGGGAAGAAGTACTCAACTAGCATAGAATGGGGGCCTTCATCAAGTTTGGCATTTCTGAAATTCATCCCAGATTGTCAAATGTATGCTTCAAATTTATTGTTATTGCAATCATCTGCAGAGATTCATAATGCAAGGAGACATAGTAGAGATGTTGATTCTTATCAATGTTTGGAAGAAATAAAAAATTCTATCGAAGATACATATGAGTACTTTGATGTTGTTGATTCTGTTTGGTAGGAGTATTTTTTCATGTAGTAGAGTGACATAATTTCAAGCTCTACAAATGGAGATATATATTTGAAGTCTCCATTTGCTTGGCCACAAAGTTTATCAAATGAAAATGAGGTAACAAATGTTGAACCTAGAGGTGTTGAGTTTTCTCAAGTAGAGGAAATAGAAATGTATATTGGCTCTAGAAGATGATCTATAAAGCATTGAGAGATGGAAGACCTTTATAGGGACTATGTACAATATATCAAGGAGGGTTGCATGATTGCAGTTTTGGCTATAGATGATGCACGTCATTATCCATTCTAGATTGCAAAAGTTATGAAGGTCAATAAAGAAAATGAAGAAGTAGTATCAATAAAAGTACATTGGTATGCAACAAATACACACCCATTTGATGGTGTGTGCAAGGCAGATATGGTGGTTGAGAAAAAGGTTTACAGAAAGAGAAAAAGAAAGGGTCAAAAAATAAATCATCACCGCATTGACATCTTGAAATTAGAGGAAGTTGATATACTTGTTTATGATTTCAAGTTGACAAAGAAAGACACTATTCGCTCCAAGACTATAGACCAAGCCGTAGATCGTGAAGGAATATGGCATCTGAAATGATGGGCATAAATGTAGACTTAGATGGTGCACCCATTGATAATAGAGAAGAATATGGGTCATCTACATCTTCATCTAGTCCTTCATCTACAAAAAATGTAGATCCTGATGGGGTGTCAGAATCCATGGATGAATTTGAATAATTTCACATGAAGCATTTTAGATGTTTTTTATTAGTATGATGTTTGTAATTGAAACTCTAAAGAAATTTTGAATATTTATATGAATCATTTGTTGTTGTATGGTCTAATATATTATTTCATTATGAATCGACTCATAATTTCTTTATTTTTATATGGTTAGAGTGGTGAAATTATGTATGAATTTTGTTTTTGTTTAATATGTAAGTTTCAAAAAAGTTGTAATTTATCTCTTGAAGAAAAAAAACTTTTTCCAATTTAGGGGTTGATTTTACAATTTTTGTAAACAACAGTATGGGATGTTTAGGCCATGGCTCTATTTTTTATGCTGAAAAAAAAAACGTGTATACTGGTATCAACACTTTTCTATTTGGGGGGTGTTTTGGTGTTCTTTTTGCAAAAATCATTGTTTGTATGGCTAGAGTTCTCGTTCATAGTATAAAGCTCGTGTTTCATAGTATAAGTGGTTTATCTCCAACTAATAAATCTCACACGACCTTTTTCTTAACTCCAGTGTGAGTGGAGCTTCTCGGTTCACCTTCTACAGAGGTGGATTTATCTAGTGACACGCCACTATGATTTGAGTTTAACTGCTTTGGATAGTTTAATGAACCTAATCCAAAGCACTAACCTTAGCTAGTTGAAAAAAAAATTACTATTCAATTGTAGATTTAAAGTTATTTTTAGGTATGTTATTACTCAAAGGTGGTGTATGTGTGCGTGAAGTGGTTATGACTGAAAAGCAAAATGTGTACTAAGATATGAAAATTCCTTTTACTTCTTTTTTATTTTTGCTTATATATTTCTAAATCCAAAATGATGATAAAGTAAACCTAAGTAAAATTCAAAATTTTTCTTTTTTTTTCAAAAATTAGTGCATGAAACTAATACTACTTTTGAAAAGAAATAATGCTCTTGCTAAGGGAAAAAATATTTTTTTGCAATTTTCTTTTTAAATAAGAGAATAACAACTAAATATGAACAAGAAAAAAAACTCCAAGAATTCAAGTGTATACAAGTTTTACCTAAACCTATAAGAGATGGAACACTACCCTCAAAGAATTCTGAAAATAACAAGTTCAAATAGTTCCTTCAATCAAGACAAAGAATTAACTAACTTGGCATAAGGACAATTTGAAACCAACCGACAAGAAGAAGAAAACAAGGACCCTTTTGCAAGATATAATGTTGCTTTCAAACAAGTCAGTGATCATAAGAGATAAATCTAAGTGTCTATCAACCAAAACTTGAAATCGAAATAACTAGGCACACCGTCAACAAGTCAAAGAAGAAAAAAATATATCAGAGAAGAGAGAAAAGACTCAAACACAGGCTAGCAACATGCTAGAATGATCCAATTAAAAGCAAAAACTTCATAAAAAAAAAAGAAAAGACCCAAAATTTCAAACCCTAGGAGGAAAACCCAATCCTACAGGAATACCTACGATTGTAAGTACAACAACTTGCGGGTGACACCTATGTGCAACATAGGAAACTCGCATGTAACTCGCATGTAACAGGGGAACTCACCACTATATCTATTGGCAGCTCACGGATCTGCTTCAATTTTTTTTTTAAAATAAGAAAATATTTGAAATTGACCAAGTCTAAGTCTTAAACAAGGGTCTGAACCCTCTACAAACCCTTCCAGAGAACTCAAGAACTGAAATCTGACTGAAGAAAAGACCACACAAGGAATCCCGGAGCAACAAAAAAAATCTCCAATGGAGTCGCCAGTTCTGTTGTTTGGTATTTCAACCTATGATTGGGAAGTTTAAAGAGATCATCAACATACTAATAAGAAGTTACACAATCTAATTGATAAACAAGCATAGAACAATACCTTTCTTTAATCAAACAGAACTAGGGTTACAAGTTAAATGGACATACCTTGATATACGACGTTCGATCCAAGCTTGAAACTTTTAACCTCCGATCCACAATCCCAAATAAGAATCCTGCAAAATATAAGACACCTTCCTCAAATATTTTGACTATGTAAACATAAACAATCTAATATGAAACTCATATAAAAACGAGATATGACTGATTCAATAGATTTGATTCATGAAGTAGACAAGATAATTTATGGGAAAGAAAATATTTTGCATTAATCATATAAATGGTAGCAAGCTATACCTGATCTCCAACATGCACTGTTGAAACCTGATCTTGGGCTCTTTGCTCCTCTTCCTTCTATAAGCATTTATCCATCATTTCCATGCACAAATGGTTCTCCTACCTTTCCTATAGCCTTCTCCTTGTATTTATAACAAGATTTGAGAAGATAGGTTCAAGAGATAAGTGGTTAGGGAAGTTATGGTGGTTAGAAGAACTACCATAACTATCTCTAATTCGATTTTTATTTTATTTTTTTTCATGATTTTAGGAGGTACCCGCGGGTATAATACTTGACAACCTGCGAGTAACCTGCGAGTATCATGCCAGCAAGTAACGGGCGCAAATTTTTTGGGGAAAACCGCAGGTGGTTAGTGGAGCACCTACGGGTAACCCGCAAGATGGCAGATATAAGGGTCGCGGTTATGTCCTAAAAGCATATCAGAAAAAGGGATCAATTGGAGAAAATGTTGTATGATTAAGTTCAATTGCATCTATATCCAATAAGGTTCTTCAATCCATAAATTCCTTTTGTGTGACCGACATTGTAGTGTCATCACAGACAGAGAAGTGCCATTTTGACTAATAACACAAAGCTCAAACTAAAAAGTAGAGATATATGGCTTAAGCAGGGAGACAACAATAGAAAGTTCTACCATAATTTCACTAAGCACATGAAGCAAACTAACTCAATTTGGGAGATACAAGATAATAATAGGGAGATGGTATTAGGATTCCATAGTACTGCAATTGTTGGCATGCAACATTTTTCTTATCTTTATAAAGAAGAACAAGATGCTCCTATAGCATCCATGTTAGAGTCTATAGCACACTTACCCTCATTTGTATCTGAAGAGAAAAAAAAATCTTTACAATAATCTATCTCAAGAGATGAGCTCATTCAGGAAATTAAGTTAATGCAACATGATAAAATCCTTGTACTAGATGGTTGGCCAATTGAGTTCTACTTGGGGATGTTTGAGACTATTGTAGATGACCTTCTTTTAGTAGTCGAAGAGTCCAGGGAGAAAGGTAGATTCCTTGCTGCTTTTAATTCCACTTTCTTAAACTTGATTCCAAAAGTGGACAAGGTCAAAAGAATGGATTAGCTAAGACCAATATCCCTTTGCGACTGTGTGTACAAATTGATAGCAAAATCACTTGCTAACCAAATTAGATTCATACTATCGAAAGCTATCACTTCAGAGCAATTTGCTTTCCTTGAGGGAAGACAAAGCCATGATGCTATAGGTATTGCACATGAGATAACACATTCTACAAAAACTAATCATTATCCTTTGGTTTTTATAAATGCAGATCTATATAAATACGATAGAGTTAGCTAAACATACCTAAGACTGATCCTAACACAAAATCTAGGATTTGTGCTTCCTACTGTAAACTAGATTCTCTCTTGTGCACAATATGTCAGTTATGCAGTTCTTATTAATGGATCAGCTTCTAGATTTTTTAGACCTGGTAGAGGGCTACGGAAAGGGTTCACATTAGCCTCCTTAATATTTCTTCTTATCATGGAAGGTCTTAGTAGAATCATCACCTTTTCTAGAAGAAATGGCACACTCAAAGCATTTCATTTTGGAGGATCTGTACATACCACACATATTCTATTTGTTTATGATACCTTGCTTTTCTATGATGGATATATAAGAGAGATTCAAAAATACAAAGCTCTACTTGTATTCTTTTCGCAAGCCACGGTTATGATATGTAATCCTAGAAAGTATTCTATATCACTTATGGATATGTATACAAGGACATCCGAATGGATTACTAATATGCTTGAATTTGAGACCATATATTTATTTGTTGGCCTTAAGTATCTTGGTTTTCTTATCAATCCTAATGATTATAATAATAAGGACTAGGCCTAACTGATACAAAAAGTGGAGAACAAGCTCAATTTATGGCGCAATAAATGGTTGACAAAAGCTATCAGATTGGTTCTCTTGAAATCAATCTTAGAAGGTATTATAGTTTGTTGGGTCACATTAGCTCATATTCCTATAGGCATACATGAATGTATTAGAAATATTTGCTTTAATTTCCTTTGGAGAAGGCAAGATGTGGTCAAACCTTTCCATTGGATCTCCTGGAAAATAATAACACTTCATAAGTACCTAGAAGTATGGGGGACTCAAGCACCATCTAAGTTTCTCAAAATATCTTGCTACAAAGGGGATATGGAGGATGATAACAGGTTGTGTTCTATGGGTCAAGATAATACAACACAATTACATGCATCCAATGACTGTTTTAGAATGGATTAGATATAGTCAAAAGGAGACAAGGAATGTATCTATCACATGGAAGGCTATGCTAGAATCTATTGACATCATTGGTGATTGGATATCCTGGAAGATAGTTAGTGAAAGAAGCATTAGATTGGGTATTGATCCATGTATTGGAATCAAGAAATCACACAAACTACCAGTTGAATTCATCAATTCTCTCACAGACAGAGGCTAAATTTTCATAAATCCGATTCAAGATTACCACAATACAATACCTCTCAACTAAGAATGGCTATCATCTAAAACTATGGGCTTTGAGGATGTTGAGAAATCCTATTGGGACAAATATATCAAATTTGTAAAAGACTAACATATCAGAATAAAGGATGAGGAGGGTACAATATTATGGACTAAAAATCCCACAGGTGGTACTTACATGCCCAAAATAGGATACCATGTTCTAAGGGAAGAAGAAGATTATCCACCAACTGAATGGTGGTATAAGGTTATCTGGAAGATAAATTGTCCCCTAAATATTATTTTATTTATGTGGCTAACTTTGGATGGGAAAGTACCAGTTTGGGACCACATTAGCAGATTTCATAGTATTGGACCAAGTAGATGCACCCTCTGCAGTTTTGATGGTGAATCTATAAATCACATCTTTATAAGCTGCCCATACATAATTTAAATGTGGAAATTTTCCTCCATGGTAAATGGAACTACCTTTATGGGAGGGGAATGATATCTCTACAACCTTCCAGAGGTGGTTGAACAATAATAATTTCCAGGCTTACAAAGCCTTACCTGTTATGATGATATGGGATACATGGCTAACCCGTAATAAAATACTTTTTCATAATATCTATATTCATCCACATATCTATGCAACCAAAATCCTTGCAATTCTGGAGCACTTCCCTCATGTTAAGTTGGATAACCATAAGAAAAAACTGACATCTCTATAGATTGATAAGTCTAAAGTGTGGAGTTTTTTTATGGAGTTGCACAAGGGATCCCGAGCAGAGGGGTTTCTGGTGGGATCCTACATATCTCAAACATTCACTGGTTCAAAATTGCTACAAACATTGGCCCATCCAGCAACAATAGAGCTAAATAATTAGTTGTTATGAAGATTTTACTACTTGCAGGTTCAGCGGGAGTTGGAACATTGCAAGTATTCGGAGACTCACTCCTCGTGATAGACTAGATCAATAGTAGAAGACCACCCAAGAATATTTTTTTGAGACCAATTTATGAATACATCTGCAGGTTAATTGAAACTTTTCAGGATGTATCATTTCATCATGTTTACAGGGATAAAAACTCACAGGAAGATCATCAACTATCCAATATTGGACTACAAAATGATGAGGGAATCAAAAAAATATGGGAGATAGTAAGGAATACATCAAAGAGATTGATACGAGACCCATTGGAATATTTAACCTGGTATTTCCCATGTCATATGGGCATGTTTTCTCGATCCACAAGAACACATATTTTTGTAGAGCTCCATATATATGAGTACATACTGACTACCTATGTACAGTAACACATCTTGTCACATACCCAAATTCTGAACATTTTATGTTGTCAGAAAAAAAAATTATGTTTTATGTTATTGTAAAGTTTTATGTTTATTGACCAAGTGGGGTCAAGGATGAGTGTAATTAATTACTCTGAATATTTTATTATTTATAAATAAAAGAGGAGACAAATATCCAAAGGAGGTTGTTGAATGAGTGTTCACTGACCCACTAGGAGAAATGGACTGCGGTGGAGAGCAAACTGACACTTGGAAGCATCCTCAACCCACTTCTAGCTGTTCCAGGGGGCAACTTCCCTATTTTTATGGTCATGTTCCCCAAGAAAGTGGAACTGAGCAGGTGGCTCATTAACAAAAGAAAATTGACCAAAGACCTAGACATGCTTTATCTACCCATCGAATTCAGCAGGAGTTTGTTCAGTTCTTACCTTGTGAAAATTTCTGAAAGAGAAAGACAAGAGAGCACAAGAGATTCGATGAGGGGAAGGCTATAAGTGATTGAGTGAGTTAAGACTGCATTCTGAACTAGTACACCACATTGTTGAGTGCAATATTGCTAAAGGAAAAAATATTAATGTTAAGTACTAATGATGAGTTGCAAGGGAATTTATTCCATTCTCCACACAGCATCTTCATCTTGGTGGTTCAGTGAATAGGATTGGGGGTCCTAAGGCAAGTAACTTGGATGTCTTCAGGAAAAGGTTGGGTTGACTGGGCTCCTTTGGCTGTTTGTCTCTTCTACAGTTACCAGGTTCTAATTATGTTATCTTATTTATTTTTCTTCCAAATTATTTACTAAGAAAATGATTATATTATGTTATCAGCTTTCTATTAAAACTTAGATATCTCTTGAACTGTTAGTAATGCTTTTAATTTTCTATCATATTATCTATGCTGAAAGTCCATGTATCTGTTAGGTATAAAACTGAATGAATAATTATGAATTTGCAAAATGATAAATGATAGAGTAGAAATACTTCTCTGTATTTTTCCACATACATTATGTATCATACTCTAGTACAAAGAAGTTAATTTAGGAGTACATTAGAATGATTCTTTATCATGAACTAAAAATGTATCATAAAGAAATTGTATCAATAAAATATTCTGATCCATATACAGTAAGGTATTTTCTTTTCTAAACACAACTCATATTATAAATAAATAGGATAGGAAAAATTACAGGAATCACCCTGTATAATAAGCAAATTTACTTAGGTTTTCAACTGTTTCATACAGAAGTAACAATCTTAAACCTAGTTTAATTTTAGATAAAATCTAAAACATTTGATGTTGTAAAACCCTAATAGTAGTGTAAGATCATGCTACAAGATATTTGCATAAACAATTCGAAGTTATAAGTATCATATGTGAGCACATATATAAACATGCATCTATTCTTTATTACACATTATACATCATGTAATGATTTACCGCATTTAATCACTTAAACATTTACACAGAGATCTTCAAACATACTGCAATCATAATGCATTTTCAAAAGAATTATCAATTATTTTAACCATTAAAATATACTAATATTTACTAAGCAATTAGTAACTCCAAAGAGTCTATTAACCTTTCCAGGGTTGAAAACCCTATTCATAATCCACGACTGGTAATATTGTAAATAACATTGCTTTCTTTTTCAAAACAAGATTATAATACAATACCAGGGTTCGATACCCGTAAAGGTTCACCCAAACCATCCCATGCTTTCATAAATTATAAACATGACCATTACAAGTTTTCTAAAGCGCAAGTGTGCAGGATTCGAGTCTCGACTCACCCTAATCCAGTTAATAACTTTATAAAGCTTTCAACATAAATCTTAAATACATAACAGGTTCGGGGTTTGAAACCCTTAGTTTTCCACAGGTAAACCTATAACATTGTAAATAGTAAACAGTTATGGTATGGTTTATCACCCTGCCTTACGGCCAATGTTTGAAGCAACTCTTAAAAATGGGCATCACAACCATTTTCCAATAGAGACGATCCTTTCCCTAAAACACATGTAACTTGAAAAAAAATCTTTTCATTGCAAAGATAATGAAAATGCCGAGAGTGAACTCTCTAAAAATTGTATTTCAAACTATACTTTAAACTTGCAAAACCATATATTTTATCCATAAAAACTTATACATATACAGTAATGAAAAGAAACGTTGAGAAACCAATGCAGTTCAAGGTCAAGGGTTCAACCCTCCCTGTATCAAATGCCATATACGTCTTATCAGATTTAAACCAACTGTAAAAATAAATTATAAGTTAAAACTTAGTCTTGGATAAACCAAAATAAGACCGGCATCAGTGCCAAGCTTCACCAAATATTCCAAGTGCAAATAGATGCCCATAGGGAGTCACCGAGGCTTACTAGGGCCAAAGAAGCTCTTATCCCTTTCTGGCCAACCTTAAAACAAATGTTGAGGAAGTAACTTGTCAGGGATATCAACATGAAGACTCATTAAACCTTGAAGTAATGCAAACTTATTAATTTTAAATAATGTTAATGTTAAAACACTTGGCGAACACAAAGGGTCAATTATGACATTACCTGCATCTCATTAGCATGCCCGAGCACGTGTGCAATGGTTTAAGCTTTTAGCATCAACACTGGTGGTGCAAAGATTCACCATTAAACCTAGTGAGGGTTAACAACTCTGTAAAATACTTGGGCTCATATAGCCTACTATTGATAAAATACAGGTTACACGTCTCAGTATCGAACCCTGGGAAGAACTTCAACCGCTGTTTACAAACCCTAAAAACTCGAGATCCTATCGACCTCTCCTCCCACCTTCAATTCCAATTGAATATTCCAGTGTATTGTCTTGTCGAGGTAGTTCAAAACTCAGAAAGGGTTTAACCAAAAACCCAAGAACTTCCACGTGAAGCCTTGCCACGAGGATTGCCAAAATGCATTCCACCCAATGACACATTTAATAACCTTAAAGTGTTATAGCTATCGGATGTAGTACGCCTGCCAACGCAGAGATCCACCGAGGTTAAATTTTGTGGACTTCACTACGCTATATAACATAAAGTATACTATGCGTAGGTCTCTTAGCATATAGAGTATAGTTCCACTTAGAGCATTTCGAGAGCCATACTAGGCATATAGCATAAGGTATAGGTACTTATAGTTTATAACATCTAGCAATAGTATAGATGCATAAAGTTCTAACACATACATTATAACACAAAGTATAAAACCATTAATGTAGGGTTTGGTCATGTACCAAAGCTTGAACAATACAAGTTGTTGAGTCATGGAATTAACATTTCCATTTAAGCATGCATATGTAAAAGCTATAGTCAATAATTGAATACAATAAGCCATGACATTAATACTAATAAAACAAAGATGGCGTAAGCATGATTTTTGAATATGAAGTTTAAAATCCATGGACAATATAAGTAAATTTATAATACGATATTGAGTTACGTATATTAAGCTTTTCGAACTACATAAAAATATAGGTGACATTATATTGAATAAATCTTTAAAACTGATGATCGAAGCTAAGGTCGATCTTACCCTTGAACAAGTTAATTTATCTATACTTTTGTAATTAATATCGGAGGCTAAAGGAATTATAACAAAGTCATTTTTACATACATCGATAATGCTTCGGTTAGTAATCTCGCTCTTACCTGTGATCTGCGGCAAAAGTTTAAGAGTGTTAGCTATAAATAGCTAAGTAAGCCTCGGGGTGCCCATAGGACCCCTTCATCAAATAGAAAATCAAACAGTTAGTAATTATGAATAAAATAGTACCATAGAAAGAGATAAGTTAATTAACGATGCTTATACATTTAAAGAAGTAACCATAATTATTCAGAAAACAAACATAGTATTAAAACATCTAGCAGTAAGTGGCAACATAAATACATGCATTTAATCATTTGCAAGCAGTAAAGACATTATGACAAACATAGAATGTAATTGAAATAACATAATTATAATATTAATGACTAATTGAGGAAGGTGTCGTCAAAATACAAAATTAGGCTGTCGTTTAAAGAAGCAAATTATCATTAATTATACTTCCACATAACAAATATAAGAACTTAATGCTACTTAGGAAATTTTAATTTTTTATGAATTTTGGGGATGTTACATGTGGTATTAGAGCGCAAGTTCAAATATTAGGCCTGAAGTGGCTCAACTCGCTCAATTTAAAAAATTTAAAAACAGAATTTCAACTACTGATTTTTATTTTATTTTGTCTTCTATTCAGCACTTTATCAATTTAGTCTACAGGTATGGAAGGACCAGAAGAGTCGGCTGAGGACAGGTCCCATAATAATGAACAAAATAACAATGAACAAGGACACATTAATGCAGAAAATTCATTTGTTGAATTGAACGATAATTCATCTGAATTGCTAAGGACAATAAAAGATTTAAAAATGGAGATAAAAAATGTTAAGGAAGAAAATGAACGAATTTTGAAGGCTCGAGAGGAGCTAAATCAAATCCCTTTGGATAAATTTCATAACAATTATAAGGATAAAAGAACAGAAAATAATTCTTAATCTGGAACCATGTCCTACCAACGTAAGGATAAAAAGTTAAAATTGACTAATTATGGCAGTAGCTCATCTTCTAAATTTTATGAAAAGGCACGCATTAAAAAGCACAAGTATTCCAGTGATAGTAGCGAAAGTGACTGCTACACTAAAAAGAAAAAGTACAAGCCATACGAAGAAATTTTTAGCGAGTTTAAAAAGATCAAACCACCAACTTTTAATGGAGAAACAAAAAAGAGTGAGATAGCCGAAACATGGTTGTCTGGTATGAATAAGTACTTTCAAATTTACAATTAATCAACTCATTTAAAAAATAAAATGGCAATTTATAATCTGACTGGAAAAGCAGACATCTGGTGGCAAGATCTGAAACGAGTAAAAGGTTTAAAAGAGAAAAGTGTAAATTGGAGTAATTTTAAGAAATATTTTAAAAGAAATTTTATGTCGGAACAATAATATGAGGAACAAGCTAAAGACTTTTATGAGTTAAAGTTAGGTTCCATGGATATGAGGGAATTAAGCAGCAAGTTTTTAAATTTATTAAGGTATGTTCCTTACATCACTGAAGAAAAGCCTAAGGTACAGAGATTTCTGAGTTGTTTGCCCTCTCATATAAAGGACAGAATTGAGTATGATGGTCTTCGAACTCTTGAAGAGGCCATGAGAAAAGAAAATATTTGTTGTGAACAGAACAAAAAAAAAAAGGCATACCAAACTAGAAGGTAAAAAGGCCTAATAATTTGAACAAAGGAAAAAGTAGTTTTCTTTTAATCTCAACTTTGGAAATAATAATTCACGTAATTATTCTAACATAAAATTTCAAGGGAATAATTCAACAGGTAATATACAATCGAAATTTACAACAGCAAGAAACAGTGATTCACCTAATTTTTTTGTTAAAAACAATGAACAAAAAGAACCTGTTAAATGTTGGGACTGTCAGGGACCTCACTATGCATCAAACTTCCCACTCAGAAAGATGACTGTCAACAACATACACACAGTACATGAGGAGACTGTTGTTGGTGACTTAGTGAGGGAAATGCCCACAATCAATGCAGCCTTGGAAAACAGACAGGCTGATAATCAAACTTCCATGGTTGAAGTAGAAGGTATGCTGAAAGATAAACCTATTTCTATTTTAATTGATCCAGGAGCAAGTCTTAGCTATGCGTCACCTGATTTAGTTAAATGTTGCAATCTAAAAATAGACAAGTTTGAAAGGTCATGGTTGGTTCAATTAGCTACTGGAACTAAAAGAAAAGTGACTCAGTATGTAAAAGAGTGTGAATTACTGATGAATCAGTTTAGGACTCATGTTAAGTTGAATGTATTACCCTTAGGCTCTTACGATGTTCTGATTGGAATGGATTGGTTGGAAAAGCATAGGGTAATATTAAATTGTTTTAAAAAGACTTTTACTTGTTTCAATGAAAAATGCGAAACTATAACAGTAAAAGGAATTCCTAGAAAGACTTCTGTTAGACCAATTTTATGCCTTGCAAATTAAAAATGTTGTTCGTAAAGGGTGTAAGTTGTTTGCTGTAAATGTAATTAATGACGAAAAATCAACTAAGGAAGATAAGTTAAAGTTGGAAGACATACCCATTCTAAAGGAATTTTCTGATGTATTTATGGAAGAAATTCTCGGACTACTTCCGAAAAGGGAACTAGATTTCACCATTGAGTTAGTACCGGGAGCGGTACCAAACTCATAGGCTCTTTACAGAATGAACATTCTGGAACTTAATGAACTTAAATCATAGCTTAAGGAATTGATTGATAAAAATAATATAAGGCCAAGTGTGACTCCATCGAGAGCACCAGTCATTTTTGTTAAAAAGAAGGACGGAACTATGCGTTTATGCATAGATTACCGTCAATTAAATAAAATGACCATAAATAATAGATATCCTCTGCCTCGCATTGATGATGTGTTTGATCAACTACGTGACATGGAGATATTTTCTAAGATAGATTTGAGGTCGGGGTACCATCAAGTCAGAATTAAAGATGAGGACATATTTAAGACTACTTTTAGAACCTGTTGCGGGCACTACGAGTTCGTGGTGATGTCATTTGGGATAACCAATGCCCCATAAGTCTTCATGTGTTTAATGAATAATGTTTTACATCAGTACTTAGATAAGTTTGTAATTGTTTTCATTGACAACATCTTAATTTATTCCAAGACTAAAGAGGAACACGATGAACACTTAAAGATAATTTTACAAGTACTAAGATAACACCAGCTTTACGCTAAGTTCAGCAAATGTGATTTCTTTAAAGATAAAATACAGTACCTTGGACATGTGATATCCAAGGATGGAATCACAGTAGACCCGGACAAGATAAAAGCAATTTATGAATGGCATGCCCCTAAAGACGTAACTAGTGTATGATATTTTATAGGAATTACAGGTTACTATCGTAAATTTATAGAAGGATTCTCTCGAATAGCGAATCCTATAACCTCTTTACAAAAGAAAGGTAAGAAATTTATCTGGGATAAAAAATGTGAATAAATTTTTAATAAATTAAAAGAACTATTAACAACCGCACCTATTCTAAAAATTGCAGACCCAAACAAGGATTTCATTGTGTGCACTGATGCATGCAATGATGGGCTTGGTAGAGTCTTAACACAAGAAGGTCATGCTAGAAAGTTAAAGATTCGTGAGAAGAACTATGCAACTTACGACTTAGAGTTGGCTGCCGTGATACATGCGCTAAAGATGTGGCTCCATCACTTAATCGGAATAAAGTTTACACTAATGATGGATAACAAAGGATTAAAATATTTATTGGATCAACCAAATCTGAACGCAAGGCAAGCTAGGTGGTTAGCTTTCCTTAGCGAATATGATTTTGAGATTCAGCACATTAAAGGTAACAAAAATAAATTTGTTAATGCCTTAAGCAGAAATGCTAGGTTAAATTTTGTTTCAGCAATCAGTACTAATAAAACTGATCTAGAAAATCATATTAAGGAAGGAATCAGAATGGATGAAAAATATCAAAAATTACATGAAAAGGTTGTTAAAGATAATGCTGAAAATTTAATAACAGATTTCAGAATTGATGAAAGAGGATTAACGCTATATAAAAACAAACTTTATGTGCCTAATGTTGCTGAAATTAAGTTGTTGATTTTAAATGAATTGCATAAAAGTCCATACTCAGGGCATCCTGGTTACCAAAAGATGATAACAATGTTGAGGAAGATTACTTTTGGTCAAGTATGAAAAATGAGGTAGCTGAATATATTGCCAGTTGTATGGAATGTCAGGAAATAAAGGCTGAACATCAACACCCAGCAGGACTGTTGTAGCCACTACTTATTCCGGATTGGAAGTGGGAAATAATTAGTATTGATTTTATAACTGGTTTACGTAAAAATCAGAAACAGAATGATTCCATAATAGTAGTTGTGGATAAGCTTAGTAAAGCAGCCCATTTCATACATGTTAAAACAACCTACAAGGCTACTAACATTGCTGAAATTTTTATGAAACAAATTTTCTGTTTGCATGGGATTCCAAAAGTTATAATTTCTGATAGGGACTCTAAGTTTACAGGAAATTTGTGGAAGTCTTTATTTAAAGGTTTAGATACTACTTTAAATTTCAGCACATCTTTTCATCCGCAAACAGATGGACAAACAGAAAGAGTCAACCAGATTCTTGAAGATATGTTAAGAATGTATGTTAGAGATCAGCCAGGTAAATGGGAGGAATATTTGCATCTTGCTGAGTTTGCTTATAATAACCACTACCAAGCTTCAACAAAACTCAGTCCATTTGAAATTGTGTATGGCAGAAAGTGTAACACTCATATTTATTGGATTAATCCAATTAACGGGTTAATGTTAGGACATGAGTTATTAAAAGAAATGGAACTAACCGTGAAACAGGTTCAAGGCAATTTGAAAATTACACAAGATAGACAGAAAAGCCATGCAGATCTCAAAAGAACTTAGAAAGAGTTTCAGGTTGGTGAACATGTTTTCCTCAAGGTAAAACCAAAAAACAGCTCCATAAAGTTAGGAAGTGGTGCAAAACTAGCACCAAGGTATTGCGAACCTTTTGAAATACTGTCCAGGGTAGGACCAGTGGCACATCAGTTGACTTTACAACCAAATCTTAAAGTGCATAATGTATCTGATATCTCTCTTTTGAAAAAGTATGTGCATGATGCTACTCATGTAATTAATTGGAATGATGTACAGGTGGAACCAAAAGGAGATTTTCTAGTGGAACCAGATTGTATCTTCAACAAGAAGAAAATTTTGCTTCATAATTGTACCATTGGATAGGTAAAGGTGCAATGGAAGCACCTTAGTCTAGATGAAGCAACCTGGGAGTTGGAAAGTAATATGCAGGTGGCATATCCAAATATGTTCCAGGAAGAATTAGAGGATGATGAATAGAGAAACAACAAGGACGATGTTGAATTTAAGAGGGGGTGTTTGTCACATACC
This sequence comes from Larix kaempferi, assembly GCA_027924585.1. NCBI lineage: Eukaryota > Viridiplantae > Streptophyta > Pinopsida > Pinales > Pinaceae > Larix > Larix kaempferi. The sequence continues at coordinate 9,644,953 of BSBM01000314.1, forward strand.
CAAATTCTGAACATTTTATGTTGTCAGAAAAACATTATGTTTTATGTTATTGTAAAGTTTTATGCTTATTGACCAAGTGGGGTCAAGGATGTCTATAATTAATTACTCTGAATATTTTATTATTTATAAATAAAAGAGGAGACAAATATGCAAAGGAGCCCATTGAATGAGTGTTCACTGATCCACTAGGAGGAATGGGTTGGGGTGGAGAGCAAACTGACACTTGGCAGCATCCTCAACTCACTTCTAGCTGTTGTAGGGGGGAATTTCCCTATTTTTATGGTCATGTTCCCCAAGAAAGTGGAACTGAGCAGGTGGCTCATCAACAAAAGAAAACTGACCAAATATCTAGGCATGCTTTATCTACCCATCGAATTCAGTAGGAGGCTGTTCAGTTCTTACCTTGTGAAAATTTCTGAAAGAGAAAGACAAGAGAGCACAAGAGATTCGATGAGGGGAAGGCTAGAAGTGATTGAGTGAGTTAAGACTGCATTCTGAACTAGTACAGCCACATTGTTGAGTTCAATATTGCTAAAGGCAGAAGTATTACTGTCAAGTACTACTGTTGAGTTGAAAGGGAATTTATTCCATTCTCCACACAGCATCTTCGTCCTGGTGGTTCAGTGAACAGGCTCGGGGGTCCTAAGGAAAGTATCTTGGTTGTCTTCAAGAAAAGGTTAGGTGGAACGGGCTCCTTTGGTTGTTTGTCTCTTCTACAGTTATCAAGTTCTAATTGTGTTATCTTATTTATTTTTCTGGCAAATTATTTACTAAGGAAATGATTATATTATGTTATCAGCTTTCTATTAAAACTTAGATATCTCTTGAACTGTTAATAATGCTTTTAATTTTCTATCATATTATCTATGTTGAAAGTCCATGTATCTATTAGGTATAAAATTGAATGAATAATTCTGAATTTGCAAAATGATAAATGATAGAGTAGAAATACTTCTTTGTATTTTTCCACATACATTATGTATCATACTCTAGTACAAGGAAGTTAATTTAGGAGTAGATTAGAATGATTCTTTATCATGAACTAAAAATGTATCATAAAGAATTTTTATCAATAAACTATTCTGATCCATGTACAATAAGGTATTTTCTTTTATAAACAGAACTCATATTATAAATAAATAGGATAGGAAAAATTACAGGAATCACCCTGTATAATAAACAACTTTACTTAGCTTTTCAACTGTTTCATACAGAAGTAACAATCTTAAACCTAGTTTACTTTCAGAATAAATCTAAAATATTTGATGTTGCAAAACCCTGATAGTAATGTAAGATCATGCTACAGGATATTTGCATAAACAATTCGAAGTTATAAGTATCATATGTGAACGCATATATAAACATGCATCTATTCTTTATCACACATTATACATCATGTAATGATTTACCATATTTAATCACTTAAACATTTACACATAGATCTTCAAACATACTGCAATCATAACGCATTTTCAAAAGAATTATCAATTATTTTAACCATTAAAATATACTAATATTTACTAAGCAATTAGTAACTCCAAAGAGTCTATTAACCTTTCCAGGGTTGAAAACCTTGTTCATAATCCACGACTGGTAATATTGTAAATAACATTCCTTTCTTTTTCAAAACAATATTGTAATACAATACCAGGGTTCGATACCCATAAGGGTTCACCCAAACCATCCCATGCTTTCATAAATTATAAACATGACCATTACAAGTTTTCTAAAGCACAAGTGTGCAGGGTTCGAGTCTCAACTCACCCTAATCCAATTAATAACTTTATAAACCTTTCAACATAAATCTTAAATACATAACAGGTTTGGGGTTCAAAACCCTTAGTTTTCCACAGGTAAACCTTTAACACTATAAACTGTAAACAGTTATGCTAGGGTTTATCACCCTGCCTTACGGCCAATGTTTGAAACAACTCTTAAAAATGAACATCACAACCATTTTCCAACAGAGATGGGCCTTTCCCTAAAACACGAGTAACTTGAATCAAAATATTTTCATTGCAAAAATAATGAAAATGCCGAGAGTGAACTCTCTGAAAATTGTATTTCAAACTATACTTTAAACTTGCAAAACCATATATTTTATCCATAAAAATTTATACATATACAGTAATGAAAGGAAGCGTTGAGAAACCAACGCAGGTCAAAGTCGAGGGTTCAACTCTCCCTGTATCAAATACCATACGGCTTAGAAGATTTCAACCAACTGTAAAAATAAATTATAAGTTAAAATGAAGTCTCGGCTAAACCAAAATAAGACCGGCATCAGTGCCAAGCTTCACCAAATCTTCTGAGTGTAAATAGATGCCCATAGGGACTCACCGAGGCTTACTAGGGCCAAAGAATCTCTTATCCCTTTCTAGCCAACCTTAAAACAAATGCCGAGGAAGTAACCTGTCAGGGATATCAACATGACGACTGGTTAAACCTTGAAGTAATGCAGACTTATTAATTTTAAATAATGTTAATTTTAAAACACTCATTGAAACACAAAGGGTCGATTATGGCATTACCTGCATCTCATTAGCACACCTGAGCACGTGTGCGATGAATTAAGATTTCAGCATCAAAACTGGTGGTGCAAAGATTCACCATCGAACCCAGTGAGGGATAACAACTCTGTAAAATACTCAGGCTCATATATCCTGTTGTTGACAAAATATAGGCTACAGGTCGCAATATCGAACCCTGGGAGGAACTTCAACCGTTGTTTACAAACCCTAAAAACTTGAGAGCCTATCGGCCTCTCCTCCCACCTTCAATGCCAATTGAATATTCCAAGGTATTGTCTTGTCGAGGTAGTTCAAAACTCAGATAGGGTTTAACACAAAACCCAAGAACCTCCACGTGAATCCTTGCCACGAGGATTTCCAATGGGCATTCCACCCAAAGACACATTTAATAACATTAAAGTGTTATAGCTACCGGATGTAGTACATCTGCCAATGCAGAGATCCACCGAGGTTAAATTTTGTGGACTTCACTACACTATAACATAAAGTATACTATGCTTAGTTCTCTTAGCATATAGTGTATAGTTCCACTTAGAGCATTTCGAGAGCCATACTATGCATATAGCGTAACATATAGGTACTTATAGTTTATAACATCTAGCAATAGTATAGATGCGTAAAGTTCTAACACATACATTATAACACAAAGTATAAAACCATTAATGTAGGGTTTGGTTGTGTACCAAAGCTTGAACAATACAAGTTGTTGAGTCACGGAATTAACATTGCCATTTAAGCATGCATATATAAAAGCCATAGTCGATAATTGAATACAATAAGCCATGACATTAATAATAATCAAACAAAGATGGCGTGAGCATGATTTTTGAATATGAAGTTTAAATTCCATGGGAAATATAAGTAAATTTATAATACGATATTGAGTTACGTATATTAAGCTTTTCGAACTACATAAAAATATAGGTGACATTATATTGAATAAATCTTTAAAACTGATGATTGAAGCTAAGGTAGATATTACCCTTGAACAAGTTAAGTTATCTATACTTTTGTAATTAATATCGGAGGCTAAAGGAATTATAACAAAGTCATTTTTACATACATCGATAATGCTTTGATTAGTAATCTCGCTCTTACCTGTGATCTGCGACAGAAGTTTAAGAGCGTTAGCTATAAATAGCTAAGTAAGCCTCGAGGTGCCCATAGGACCCCTTCATCAAATAGAAAATCAAACAATTAGTACTTATGAATAAAACAGTACCATAGCAAGAGATAAGTTAATTGACAATGCTTATACATTTAAAGAAGTAACCATAATTATTCAGAAAACAAACATAGTATTAAAACATCTGGCAGTAAGTGGCAACATAAATACATGCATTTAATCATTTGAAAGCAGCAAAGACATTATGACAAACATAGCATGTAATTGACATAGCATAATTATAGTATTGACGACTAATTGAGGAAGGTGTCGTCATAATTCAAAATCAGGTTGTCGTTTAAAGAAGGAAGTTATCATTAATTATACTTCTGCATAACAAATATAAGTACTTAATGCTACTTAGAAAATTTTAAATTTTTATGAATTTTGGGGATGTTACACATCTACCTATAGATCCGTAGATTTCATAATGAAAATTATTGAAGTCTTATATTAAATACAATGCATAGAAAGAAAAAATACTAAAGACTAAGTGTAAGGATAATTCCTTAGCCAAATGAACAATATGTTTCGGATTTTACAATAAAAATTGGACTGTGATTTTTTTCCATGGAAAAAAATTTAAATTATTTTGGAATTTTAATGATTTTATATCATTTTAAAGTCCATAACTATCATTTTTTTGCCATAACCGCCAATTAACTGAACTTAAAAAGGGATATGTCACAACCCATAAATTTCAAAGATGATGCATTTTCCCATTCGTGGACTCCAGTTGGTTGCAGTTCATGACTCATGAGTTCAATCCCGATTGGGAGACTCTAAAGATATACATCAACAGTAGTTAAGGCATATGGTTGCAGCTTATTCAAGTTCAAGAAACTATAATTAAGCACATGCATGGTTGATGATGTTATTGAGTGCATGGTTGCTTTCTCATTAACAACAAGAAATTGATTTTGTTATATTAAATATGAAAATATATTTATTTATTTTTCAATTAGACAAAATAAACATAACCTTAACATAGGCCTAACTACCCTTAAACTATTTTACTTGTTATTAAAAGTAAATGAATAGTCTTAGCATTGGTAAGGGCATGTGAAACATCAATTTGGAAAGGACAATGAAAAAAATAGGGAGATGAAGAAAATGAAAATGAAATTTTTTTAAGGATTTAATTATATGGAATTTAATTGATGTGGCAAAGTGGGCGTTGTCATAGGGATCTACTATAAAACTGAATGAGTACTCGTAAAATTGCATGAGTGCGATGAACAAAATGAAAAATAACAAAACAACATAATTCCTTCTAATATACAAAGTCTAATCCCATCATTCCCACATGGTATATTGTAATTGAATAGAATTCATTTTTCTTTAATATATTCGTTTTGAGAAAAATAACAGTATCAATTGACAACCAAAGCATGGGGGGTTAAACCTAACAAATAAGAATCTTGGAAATGAACCAATCCCTATTTTAGTTGGTAGGTACTCAACTTGGGAGGGACAAAGGAATTCGAGGTGGGTGAATCTTGGACAAAACCATTATTTACTATAGTAGCTTTATCGTCTAGCTAAATCCTATACACGTGAAATTAAGTTGAGGGGCCGCCTCTCCATAACAGTTGGTTGAAAAATGCCCCTCCAAGGATAAATTTATTTTGGGGAGATTCTTACTCTACATAAAGGAGGCTTAAGTTTTATAGGTTGATTTCTTCCCACCACAATCGGTTAAACAATAGGTTGAACAAACGCTGGGACAAAAAGCGTATAGAGGGAAGTCTGATAGGAGAAGAATGATGTAGCGCACTCTACTTCACTTCCTAACAATTAACTTTAGGTCGAGGTATTTCCAATGTTGTAGAAGAAATATCCCACCCTAAAGAAGCAAGCCACTATACGTTTAGCACATCTTGTTTCTATCTCCTTCCAACATAGCCAATAGGGGAAAGGCAACCAACATACACTAATTGGTTTTTGTTTCCACTCCTTGTGTCAATTTTTTAGCAATTTAGTTTAAGTTAGAGGCTCGCATGACTAGAATATCATTCCCCTGATTAATTTGGTTATTCCATTATTTCATCCCCTAGTTGCACCCTAGTCTGCTCTTAATAAGAAATGACCCTTCAAACAGAGAGAAGAATTATTTGTATAACATAGGAATTGGGCATTCTAATTTAAATATACTAATTGAATGAGCATTATCAAACACCAGTTGATTCTCTTTCCTCTAGATGAGAGCTCGACCTAAACATTTGGTTTACTACCAAAGTTATTGGTCCACTCAACCTTTTCCAGTTGCTCAACAAGGTCCATTCATCCCCTATCAACAAACCAACATGTTCAAGATGGGAGCATGTAGATATAGTTGGAACATATATACATACACATGCTCTAAAAGCTACGCTACTACCCACCACTAAACTCTTCTGGGGTATCAAATCTTGTTGTTCACATCGTCATTTTGATTAACCGCGTACAATTATTGACCATAATAGTTACTCTTAGTTTATGCTAAGAGATTAGAGCCCTATGAAGACTTTGGTATATTTTCTCAACACCTTTACGATAATTGGTCCCCATGAACCACGATTTAGACGAGTCTTTTTTACAATTGTGATTAAGGTTTAAAACACATGGAGGGCCTTCAGGGATAGCCATACTACTTTTTCACCGGCCAACAAGTGGTACAGGAAGGGCCCCTTTGCTAAACAAACAAAAATTCAAGCATAGGCAACATACAACATTTTTGTTCAACGTATTTCACTAAAGCAAATGTTATCAAATACCAGCTAAAACACATCTAAGCATTCTAGAAGGAAGAAAGACTCTACCCACCAATGTATTTCCATTATGAAAATGAATAAAAAACACATCCAAGTATTTGTATCGTATCTTGTATGCCACAATATGCATAGGTCTGTATTACATAAAATACTTGTAACATATGAAATTGTGGTTAGGCTTGCTAGTATCGAAACGAAGATTACTACACAATTATTTCAAACTCGCCTTTGCTAAGCACTAAGAAAATCAACCACTTCAATGTCTCCACCAGATACACATCCATAATGACTAGAGCACAATGAATTCAATATCTCCACCAAATATGCATCCACAACCACCAGATACTGATTCAAAGCCACATAGCACCTTCAAACCATCATCCACCATCTCATCCCTTGTCAATTTGGCTTTAGCATCACACGATGAGGTGGTAGAGATGGAACTTTAGGAAATTTAGTTCAATGCATTCATTTTTTATAATGCATTAATCCTATTCAATTATCGATGGAGATCCATGGTTAAAAACAAAATTATTCACTATAACTCAATTGAACGTATAAAACAATTAAAATGTTATGTTCGAACAATTTCTAATGAGAACTACCAGTTTATTTTCTTGACCTCTCTCTTACTCTATATTTTATTCCTGATTATGATGGATCTCCCCAACCTAAGGTCGAGGCCAACCGGGACCTTAATAAATCATTGGAATAGAAGAGTTAAATGGATTCACTTGGATCCTATCTAATGAAAGCCTGTCGTAAGAGGCTACTACTTGGATTTCAATACGTCACTCTGTACATAGTCAATTAACTATCTATAAATTAAAATAAGCAAGGAAAGTAATAGTTTCATATGAACTGAACAATAGGTACCGCTGAGTCCTTATCATATACACTCATGTATGGTTGATTTTTCCACGTTTCCCATGCCCGAGCTACATAAAACAAGGCGTACACCAATGGTACAAAACCAATAGAATTTAGAATAAACAACTTTGTTGTTAAAAACAATTTCATACAAAAAAAACACAAACTATATACTAGTCTAAGTTTTGTCTCTAGATTAATGCAATGGATAGTTTGTTATATGTACCCTAGCAGGGACATAAACATGTTGGTCATGGTTATTTCATGGTTAAAAATAACTGTCGTGGTTATGAAAGCTATGTCTACCATAAAAAAACGAACCACGTGAAGTATGGGGAATTCACTATATGCACCACACTGCACGCACCAAAAGAACTATAGGGGTTTGGTTTTGACCCACATATATAGCCTCGTAAAAAAAGAAAGAAAGAATGATTGATTGATATTACTATGCTTTAATCAACACTTAATACATCAATAAAATTATCAAATGATATAAAGTTTACAATGTGAGGGGATAAACTTTGTTAATATTTTAAATCCCTCCTTATTTCATGTTGTTCACTCAAATCCCAAAGTTATATCACCTTGTTCACATAAAGCCAAAATTGACAATGTTTGTCTATGATTAAACAATAATAAGAATTACATACCATTCCTATTATCCCAAGCCAAAACTTTGCATATGATGAAAAATTGAATGAGTGTACTATTAAACCATTGAAAACTTCGCACCTATTTATGTAACTATAAACAATTACTTCTTTAAAAAAAACAGTTTGCGTTAGATTCTAGGTTTATGCAGATTGGAAACCCCAATTTATTTGAATCATGCATGGAGGCACCATGTCATAGTCACAGCAGAAATCCCTTCATCCATATACACTAGGATTGGCATTTACTATGTTTTTCCTAGATCTTCTTCTTATTTTTTAGGAAACCCAAATTCTCAAAAAAACAATTTTTCGTTGTGTACTGGATAACAATATTGTGTCTGAATAACATTTTTTTTCATAGGTATAGAATAAGAAAGATGTTTCAATTCAAATTATAATCTTAGGAAGGATTGCAACATTATGTCATGAAGAATAACGAGTTGTAGGAGCTTTCTCAGATGAGCTATTTCATTTTTCCTTCATATTTGTATGTACAAGAGGACACCAATCACACCCCTCATTTCAAGGAAGTGGTCACACTCAATGGAGAACCTTCAAAAGCCTCAAATTTTACACCACATTATAAGAGGCAAAGCATGTTGCTATAGAAGTTTCTCTCAATACTATGTCGAGGTCACAAGCAAAATGAATCAGGATAGGTTATTGTTTGGGCACAAAACGACCATATGTATGGAATCCTTTCTAATAGTATCACTTATATTGGTCTTGAGGAAATAATTTCTTCCATTCTTTGAAATTGAATTGAACATTATAAATATAATGTTCTTGTAGGTTACATAGTTCTTTTCAACCTTGAATCCCAAAAACAAATTGCAGTTACACAATTACTTCTCTCAATCCAATAAAAATACCCAATCAGGATAGGTTATTGTTTGGGCACAAAACGACCATATGTATGGAATCCTTTCTAATAGTATCACTTATATTGGTCTTGAGGAAATAATTTCTTCCATTCTTTGAAATTGAATTGAACATTATAAATATAATGTTCTTGTAGGTTACATAGTTCTTTTCAACCTTGAATCCCAAAAACAAATTGCAGTTACACAATTACTTCTCTCAATCCAATAAAAATACCCAATTTTTTTCATTAATTAAAGAAATTACTCGGGTGAGATAGTTATATTAAGAGATAGTTATGTTCATTCTTGAACCCAACAAGAGATTGTAACATAGAAAAATAGAAAAGAGAGGAATTTCTTGAATCCCAAAAATTTCAACTCGTTATTACAATACAAAAAAATACAAATAATGACTAAATTGATCTTTTCACATTTTTTTATTCCCCCCCTTAGAAAAAGAAAGTATCAAGAATAGGAAATTGTAACTCACTATTAAATATCACTATCCCAAATCCCATATCCTTTCATTCCTCCTTCATATCTTCCAATGATAGATGCTGAGTGCAAATATTCAACACCTTCCAACAATATCGTGTTGGAAATATTATTGTCGTTGATGTCAAAGGAAAAGGGAGATTACATATGTACATGATAAATATTGCAAGATGGAGATTGTTGGAAATATTATTTTTGGGTTTTTTATGCTTAGTTTGGATACCCTATCTTTGAAGGCATTTTTACTCTATATACCTAGCTCAAATGGAAGTATAAGTGTTAGATTTTGTAGCTCGAAGGTAATCCTGCACTTATGTGTCTAGATGCAAGGGTCCGAGCAAGGTGTCTCACTTAAGTGATATAAAGTGACTTTATGATATGTTTTTTATAAAGTGACTTTATAAAGTTAAGATGGGTTGTAATTTATAAAGTCAAGTTGTACTTTTTATTATTTTAAGGTAAAATGACTTTTCGAGAAAAAAGTGATATTTATATAGTTTCATGACTTAAGCCATGTGAACTTGCGATTAAATCACAACCATCAATCTTATGGGCCAAGATTCGATCTTGACTATGGAAGATGAAAAGTTATGGCCCAATTACCCTAAAGTGAAAAATAGAAAGAGCTTAAGTGAGACTCATTGGCACACATTCCAAGAGAGAGTTTCAAGAGTGAAAGAGGGAGAGCATGAGCTAAGGAAGAGTGTATATTGCAGCTGTTAGTGAAGGGACACACATTCGAAGAAGGGGGGTGCATTTTCTGAGGAATATGAGAGGGTGCACTTTTACCTAGGAAAGGGAACACACATCCCAAGAAGGAGGTTTGCAGTTGATTTGTACAACAGTTGAAGAGGGAACATTTTTTGAGGAAGAAAGTGGGCATGCACTTCAAGAGGGGGTAGAATTAATTGATGTTCTGTATAACTAAAGGAGAGGGGTCATACATCAATTTGTTGTTGTTTTGTACAATAGAGAAGAGGCATAAAAATTGAGGAACTAATTTCTTAGAAGATTTCAGCCAAGAGAGGTCGTAGTGTACCTGGTGATTCTTAGGCATAATAATCGAGATAGAGAGCTACTGGTGTGTTAACTGTATGGGGTCGTACATGCTATACTGGGCACTTTTTTCAGATTGAGTTATGGTCTAACATTGAGGGTGTACTACTGGTTCATTTTCCAAGATAAGTACAATCATCTATTATTGTAATGTATTGCTGCTGTAACCTCCAAGAAATTTTTTCCCTAAGCTCAATAATATTTCTCTCTTGATTGGTTTTCCCCTTGGGGGTTTTTCCACGGTCATTGGACCAAAAATGTTGTGTCAAAATGTTTATGACTATTTGATGTTCATTTCTTTTTTTTCTACAAATGTGTGCTTAGCTACTGTGTTTGAGCTTACAGTTCATTGGGAAGGGTGCATGTGATTTCCATTTATTGCTTATGACTGTTGAAGACTAAGATCTTAGAAATGCTAAGTCTTTGGGATATTTATAGCTGAGTTTAATTTCATATTTTAACAATAAGTTACATGGTTGGAAAACTTATTTTGAGACATTCCCAATGGTATGTGGAACTCCCTCTAACCCCATAAGAATGAGGAGATATGAAAGGATTTGTAAAGTCATCCCAGCTAGAATTTTAGGTCATCCCTACCAGGATATCAAACAATGTTAGGTCAACCCAGAAAGTGGTTGAAGAATAGTATAAATAGAAGGAACACTCTCTCATTTTCTCATCTTATCATCTTAGAGATATCTCATAGAAAAGGTGCGCACTTATGGAAGAGGAAGGTCTGCTAGGGTTTGAAGATGGTTTTCTAGGTTTTGAAGGTGTTCTTGATGATATTCTCTTGTTTTAGGATATTTAGACACTTAGGAGTTAGTTAAGATCAACTTGTGTAATATATCCGTTAAGAAAAGTGTGTTTCTTTAGTATGCATTAGTATGCATTTGTAAATACTTAATCCGACGGTCACGATATGTTCCCAACATAGAGTGATATGACGAATCAACTTCTCTTAGATCATACCTACCCTTCATCCGTGGCTTAGTACCCGATTGGTCCATGATCTCTATTTAAAGAGCATGGAGGGTCATTGGAAAGTTGATCGATTATGAGAAGCTCATTTGTAACTTTCTTTCTTTGCATAATAAATTGTCCCGTAGAATCTATTTGGCCGGGGTCGTGGAGTGTTTCCCTCACGAGAGTTTAAACCACGTCAAAACATCGATGTATCAATCTGTGATCTATTTGTGTGAAGTGGTTGCTCAAGGTGTTCGGTCTTTTGGGAGTACACTGTGTACCCGAACATGGTATCAGAGCTTTTATGAAGAGTCGCTTCCGGTTATGATCTAGATCTTGAACTGTTGTTGCCGAAACTTGAAATGGTTTCTGGTTTTGGTATTTATGTGCATTTATGGGCTATGGGAGTTGTTCCATTACGTCCGGAGCGCCGTTTCCATTGGGAAATAGTTTTCGTTTGATCGAAAATGGTTCCCGGTTGCTTCAGAAACGCGTATTTCATCAAATCTGAAGGTATAATGTTACAGTGACGCTTTTTTTATTTATGTTTTAATGAAAAAAAATTATCTCATATTTTATCAGTTTTACTGTTAGATTTTTTTTAGTTTCGGATTGCTGCTTTCCCTGTCTGTGTATGTTCTTTTCATGCACCTTGTGTGATCTCGACAAATCAGAAACAGAAGGGGAAAGGGTTTTCCTCGGCTGTGTATGTTTTTTGTCGTGCACCTTGTGCGATATTGACAAATCAGGAATAGTGAGAAAACATAGACTTTCCGGGAAAGCTAACGAGATCTAACCCCATAAGCGTGAAAATTTTTTTTTGTTTTGGTTTATTGTGTGATTTGCCGAAAAAAAAGGCAAGCACGAAAACCGAGCAAGAAGAGTTAAAAAAAAAAATCCTTTCTCCTTTCCATATTTTACATATCTTTTAATCTAGCTCACTTGGTTCAAAGTTGCTTTATTCCTTAATAGGTCTTGAGTTCAAGTCTTAGGAAGTTACTTTTAAAAGAAAAAGTGCATGCAATTTATATTTTCAAGTTACTTTATTGTAAAAGTGCATCTCACTTAAATAATAAAAAATAAAAATAAAAAGTGAGTCACTTAAGTTCATTTTTATTGCTGCATTATTTAAAGTAACATCATTGTAAAAGTGAAATCACTTATTTTATAAAAGTGATTCACTTAAAGCAACTTTCTTCTAAAGTGATTGTCAAAGGTTCATCTTGGGAAGAGGGGGGTCATTTTTTTTAGCTGGTCATTCTCTATATGCCACGTCACTATTGGGCACACCTTCAACATTTTCTTTGATTAGGCATAACTTCATCATACGGAGTCAGTTTTCAGTGCTGTTTTTTTTAAACTGCCTATTTTTTCAAGCTCTTCCCATCCAGACTAATGGTTTATGTTTTCTATAGCCATTAATTTGCAGTATGACTGCCCTTTGTGATATTCTACTTACTATTTCCAACTATTTCTCATGGAAATCTCGCATGGAGGATGTTCTACGAAGTAGGGGACTTTTCAGAATTACCTCAGGGAAAGAAACATAACCCACTGATGATGAAAAGAAAATAAAATGGGCAAATAGATGTGATGAAGCTTGTGGATTGATTGGGATGTCAATGTCTACTGATTTGCGATTCCACATATCTAGAATTGATGAACCTGATGCTGCTTGGGACAAGTTGGAATCTGTTTTTGGTAAGCACAATGAAATTCGAGGTCACCAACTCGAAAACGAGTTGATTTCTTTAAATCCAAGTGTTTTTTCATGCATACAAGATTATTTATCTAAGTACAAAACTCTTAAACTCTTATGTGAAGAATGCAAGATTAAGAGGGAAGACAAACAATGCATTTATCATATTCTTTCCAAACTTGGACCTGCATATTCTGTTTTTGTATCTACATTTTACAACATGAAAGAATCCTTGAATGCAGCTAGCTATCAAGAGCAAAGTCTTGAATCCTTTTGTGATTCCTTGATTAGAGAGAAAGATAAGCTCATCCATCTTAGAATAATTAACAATGCAGATACATCTGGGAAAGCCTTATTGTCTCAACAGAAAGAAAAGTCCAAGCCTCCCAAGAAACAAAATTTTCACAATAATAAGTCAAACAAGGGTCCCAAACCCTCTCAGTTAGCTCCTTCTTTAAAAAATGACAAAGGATCCAAGCCAAAAGGAAAGAAGACTGAGCGTCATTGCAACTATTGCGGGAAAGATAATCATGATGAATCTAAGTGTTTCAAGAAGATGGCAGCCTTGGAAGCAACAATGAAGAAGCACCACATCAGCCTAGATTCACCTTCAGAATCTACCTCTCATGGACATGCACTTTGTGCTTCTGGTTATTCTTATAATGTATCTTCTTCTTCTACTTCAAATGAATGGCTCATTGATTCTAGAGCATTTTATCATAGGGCTAAGGATCAAGCCATCTTTTCTACTATGCATGAATGTAACACCAAACAAATATTTGTTGGTGATGATAGATGTCTAAGTGTTGTAGGAGTTGGAATAGTTCCAGTAGATAATGGTCATTTCAGTGATGTACTATGTGTTCCAAGAATTTCCTGCAATTTGTTATTAGTCTATCAAATCACTCATTCTAGTGAAGGTAAAACTATGACGTTTACACCTCACCAAGTTGTAATCAAGGATTTTAAAGATCCTCAACAGGTCCTAGGTATCAGAATTGTTGATGATATTACCAGGTTGTACAAGTTTAACAACTTTGGGTTATCACCTTTTCCTTCAGTTTTTGTTGCTCATAGTGATAACTTGAGCAAACTTTGGCATGAGCGATTTGGTCACTTAAATTATCACTCATTGCAACAACTATGTAAAGACAATATGGTGACAGGTCTTCCGATGGTATCTTGCAAGGACGGTGTTTGTTCCGGTTGTGTAGTCGGAAAACATCATCGGGACAGTTTTGACAAACGTGCCTCTTGGCTGTTGATGTATATATAACTTCGGAATGTATTTCATCTGTGTATTTTATATATTTATTGTACCCTTATAAGAGATGTGTCATTCCTCTATAAGGAACTGTCGTCATGTGGATTGACAAGTGTCGCAAGTGTGTGTACTTGCCGATGGGTTATTATACCACCATGTGTGGGGCCGGCCCTGAAATATATATTATAATGTGGATGTACGTAGCTAGACAAGTCGGCCCCATAAGGTCACTGGGAAAACAGGTTAGTATAAATAGAGATCAGGTGATCTCTATTTAGATCATTCGGAAAAGTACATCTCTCTCACTCAGAAAGTGGCGCACTAGTGAGGAGGAGGATTATCTGCTACTAGGAGACTATCTCAGTGTATTTTGGTTGTACTTTGGTTGAGCCATTGCTCTCTCTATCTCTGAGGAAGTTGTGGGGTTTTTCACCTTAGGGTTTTCCCCACGGAAACTCTGTATCTCTTGTCTCTTATGCTTTTGATTCTTATGATGCTTGTCATACTTATTGTGATCGTCATGCATTGATATACTGTATATGTTATTCTCATAGTAAATATCCTAGAGTATTGTGAATTAATGCTCAAAATTTAACATGGTTTCAGAGCTAACCTGAGAAGAAGACATTTTGCAGTGACGGAAACTTGAGTTTCTTATTTATTGGGTTTCTCTCTACAGATTTTGGAAAAGCAATATAGTAGATTGACTCTACTCATCAAGGCGCATCTATCTGTCCAATCATAATTCAATTCTGAGATTTTTCAGATTTGGCCATAAAAATTAGGGTTTCCACAAAAATAGGAATTTCTGAAATCTAAAGACATAGCTGGAAGCCCCTTGCAAAAATTGAAGTTTAGAGCTTTGTATCGAGACTTTTGGCTGGGTAGAGCTCCGGGAAACGCAAACCCTAATTCAGGGCTCTCCCTTGTGAACCCGGGAGGACAAAAAGATAAATCTGAAGGGTAAAGCTTTGCTAATCTCAAATTCTGAATGCACCAAAATGATCAACTCATCAAGGTGTATCTTTCTATCCTTTCAGAAATTTCAAATTCACATTTTGAATTTTTAGGGTTTTCCGACAAACCCTAATCCAGGACCAGATCCAGTTTTCAGCATTTCAAGTGGTAAGACCTAAATCTTTTCTATTTCCATTTGAAGTACTCTTTAAGATGTCTCACTACACCAAGCTTGAGGATAAGCTTAAAGGGGCTGATAACTTCCGAGCTTGGAAGTATAGGATTGGGTTAATCATGGAAGAGAATGAGTTGGACTCATATATAAAAGAAGACATCCCTATCCCAGAGGATGAAGAGGCTAAAGTATTCCATAAGAAGAACTTGGTCAAAGCAGAAAGAATCATTGATGATTCTATCAAAGACCATCTCATACCCCATGTGTCTTCTCTAAAGACACCCAAAGATATGTTTGACTCTTTGACCAATCTATTTTAAGGGAAGAACATAAATCGGAAGATGACCCTGCGGAACCAATTGAAAGGGGTAAAGTTTCAGAATGGAGAAACCATTCAATCTTATTTTTCAAGAGTCTCCCAAATCAAGGAACAACTAGAAGCAGTGGATGAAATGGTAGAGAATGGTGAAGTTGTCATGACCACTCTGAATGGCTTACCTAGGTCATGGGACTCCTTCATTTAAGGAATCTGTGCAAGAAAGAAGTTGATTTTCTTCAGTAGACTACAGGAAGAATGCTCACAAGAAGAAGCAAGGCTTGTGGCACGAGAAGAAAAGATGGGGAATGAAGATCAAGCTCACACAGCTTACACCAAGAAAGGGAAGTCCAATAGAGAGCCATCTCACTCCAAGAAATCTTCACATCACTTCAAAGAAAGAAGAATATGCTTCACCTGTAATGAGAAAGGACATATTGCCATAAATTGTCCCAAGAACAAGAAGGACAACAACAACTCCAACAAGAAGAAGAAAGGCAGCAAAAGAAGGTTTCATGCTCATGCTGCCGAGGATGATGAACCACCCAAGAATAAGGCTAGGGCAGAAAGTGATGATAACTCATCAAGTGAAGAAGAGTATGTTTTGATCTCTGCTCTCATAGGTACCATCTCCCATGGTTGTAATGATTGGTTGATTGATAGTGGGGCTTCCAAACACATGACTGGGTTTAAGGAATATTTTGTGAATCTATCTGAACATGAATCACCCCATAAGGTGAAACTTGGGGATGATTATCAACACCCAATCAAAGGAAGTGATGAAGCCTCCTACGACCTAGATTCTGGAAAATATTTGAAGATGAAAGAAGTTCTTTATGTACCTGGGCTCAAGAAGAACTTACTCTCCATCTCTGCATTGGATGCAAAAGGCATGAGGGTTGCATTTGTGGATGGACAAGTCCTAATGTGGCAAAAGGGAAAGAACATAGATGATGCAGTAGTGATTGGAGAGCAAGAGGGAGGTTTGTATAAATTAAAGGGACAACCTGAACATGCCATGGTACATGAATCCATGGAGCCAAGTGAACTTTGGCATAGAAGACTTGCTCATATGCACTATAGAGCACTTCCAATTGCAAGCAAGGCTGTAGAGGGTCTTCCTGAAATCAAGACCAAACATGAAGGTGTTTGCAAAGGATGTGCAAAAGGTAAGAACATTAAGAAGGCTTTCCCAAGCAGTAAAAGCAAGGAAAAATACATACTAGAAATCATCCACTCAGATGTATGTGGTCCTATGTCATCCAGTTCTTTAAGTGGGTATGTTTACTATGTCTCATTTATTGATGACTTCTCCAGGAAGACTTGGGTATACTTCTTGAAGAACAAAGATGAGGTGTTTGATAAGTTTAAGGAATTCAAAACCTTGATGGAGAATCAAACTGACAAGAAGATCAAAACATTCAGATCCAACAATGGTGGAGAATTCACCTCAGGTGACTTCAAGAAGCTTTACAGTGATTCAGGGATTAAGAGGGAGTTGACTGCTCCTTACAATCCATAATAGAATGGAGTTGCAAAAAGGAAGAACAGAACAATCATGGAAGCAGCAAGAGCAATGCTCCATGACCATGATCTACTTATGCATCTATGGCCAGAAGCAGCTAGAACAGCTGTATATGTGCAGAACAGAACACCCCACAAGATATTGGACAACAAGACACCATAAGATGTCTTTTATGGTAAGAAACCTGAAGTCAGCCATCTAAGAATATTTGGTTGTCTAGTATTCACTCATGTCCCAAAGAAAAAGAGGACCAAACTAGATCCTTCAGGAAAGAAGGGTATCTTTGTGGGTTACAGTGAAATCTCGAAGGCTTATAGAATATACTTTCCAGGGTTCAAGAAGATTAATGTCAGCAGGGATGTGACATTTGATGAGAACTCAACATTCATCAAATCAAGGAAGGCACCCATCGAAGTTTATGAAGAACCTAAGGAAACTAGATTTCAAGACTCTACCATGACTGAAGCAGTTCCAAAAGTTGTTCGTGAGTTTGAAGATCCGCAAGAACCTGTAGATCCACCCCGTGAGGATAAATCTCACAAGAGGAAGCCTGCATGGGCTAGAGAGCTCATTCAAGGTGCAAAAAGATTTGGCATTCCAGAAGAGGAACACAAAGCAAAGAAGAGAACCAGATCACATACCAGCTATGTTGCTTTACTCTGTGACATTATGAACAAAGAGCCTTCCAGTTATGAAGAAGCAATGGAAAAGAAAGAATGGAAGGATGCCATGGTTGAGGAATATCAATCAATAATGAAGAATGATGTTTGGGATGTTGTCCCAAGACCTAAAGAGAAGTCTGTTGTGACTTCCAAATGGATTTACAAAATCAAGCATGCTACAGATGGCAGTGTGGAGAAATACAAGGCAAGATTCGTAGCTCGTGGCTTCTCTCAGAAAGAGGGAATAGATTATGAAGAAAATTTGCACCTATATCCAGGTATACTTCCATCAGAACAGTACTTGCCCTGGCTGCAGTGATGAAATGGAAAATACACCGGATGGATGTCAAGACTGCTTTCTTGAATGGTGTAGTTGAAGAGGAAGTATATGTGGAGCAGCCACTCGGTTTTGAAATACATGACAGGGAGTCATATGTGTGCAGATTAAAGAAAGCCTTGTATGGCTTGAAACAAGCTCCCAGAACCTGGTATGGTAGGATGGACAGTTTCCTATCTAGTTTGGGCTTTACCAAGAGTAAAGAGGATTCCAACCTTTACTACAAGGTTGAAGAAGGGAATCCTGTGGTTCTACTCCTGTATGTGGATGACTTATTTGTAACAGGAGATGACAGATTGATTGCAGATACTAAGAGGAAGCTTGCTGCTGAGTTCGATATGAAAGATTTGGGAATGATGCATTATTTCCTAGGTATGGAGGTGTGGCAAAGTGCAAGTGGGATCTTCCTTGGTCAAGGGAAGTACACAGTAGATATCCTAAAGAGATTCGGGATGATGGATTGCAAGGCCATGGCCACACCTATGGCATCGAATCTGAAGCTTCTATGCGATGCTTCATGTGAGCCGGTTGATGTCTCTATGTATCGTCAGATGATTGGGTCCTTGATGTACCTGACGAACATGAGACCGGACATTTGCTTTGCTGTGAACACATTGAGCCAGTTCCTGACGAATCCGAGGAGTGTTCACCTAGTTGCTGTAAAGCATGTTCTGAGGTACCTGAAGGGTACAGTGGATTATGGGCTCAAGTATGAAGCGAATCAAAAGTTTAACCTGCAGGGTTATGTTGATTCAGATTGGGCTGGCAGTGCTGCAGATAGGAAGAGCACATCTAGGTGCTGCTTCAGTATGGGATCAGGTGTTATCTCTTGGTTTAGCAGGAAGCAGTCCTGCATAGCACTGAG
Source organism: Larix kaempferi (assembly GCA_027924585.1). NCBI lineage: Eukaryota > Viridiplantae > Streptophyta > Pinopsida > Pinales > Pinaceae > Larix > Larix kaempferi. Next base: position 9,664,108 of record BSBM01000314.1, read on the forward strand.
TACAGCTGAGGCAGAGTATGTTGCAGCATGGTCAGCTAGTTGTGAGGCAGTATGGCTACGGAAGCTACTATCTGAGTTATTTGATCTCCCGTTGGATGCTACTAGTATCTTTTGTGATAACCAGATTTGTGTGAAGCTGTCCGAGAATCTACTGTTTCATGACTGGTCGAAACACATAAAGATCAAATATCACTATATCAGGGATATGGTGCAGAGAGGAGCTGTGAAGCTCCTGTATGTTGCGACAGATGAGCAGATTGCAGATGTGTTGACGAAGCCACTAGCCAGGGTGAAGTTCGAGTACTTCAGGGAGAGGCTTGGTGTTCTTCAGATCGAGGACACTTCGAGGAAGAAGTGATGGACACATTTGCTGAAGCCATTCCAAGCATGTTGGAAGGAGGATCCTTCACATGGCTGTGGATGTAAGCGTTGGATGATGAGCATCAGGATGATGTTCTAGTTTCTGCTTTGTATGATCACTTGGATCATTTATATGTATGTACGCATCATGTTGGATGTTGGATATGATCGGTTGGATCATGTGTATGTATTTTGTATATGCATCATGTTGGATGCTTGGACCATGTATCTGTATATGTATCAGGTGGATACATTGTATGATCAGGTAGATCATGTATGTTGATGGATACATTGTGTGGATCATGTATCTATGTATCAGATGGATACACTGTGTATGATGATATGTATCAGGTAGATACTTGGTGTGCATTAGATGGATGCATTGCATGATCAGGGTGATCGTGGATGACAAGCTTCTCCAGATGACATGCAGCAGGATGTTGCAGTGATGATGATCAGGATGATCATGTGTACATCAGGATGATGTATGATGAGTATCAGATGATACTTTGTGGCCGTGGATCAGGTTGTGCAGATGAGCATGTTTGGGAGATCCTATAGGTCGGAGTTGCATACCCATAACATCCTAGGATGCTCTTTCGAGACATTGCCCTGGGAGGACATGTAATTTGTGCCCTGGGAGATATTCAGGTCAGAGTTGTGTACCCGTAACATCCTGAGATGCTCTTGCGAGGTTTTGTCCTATGGCATGTAATTTGCTCTTGGGAGATCTGGACAGGATGAAAAAGGCCTCAGATGCTTCAGCTAGGTTTTTCCATGACCACATGCAATTTGCTCCTGGGAGATCTGGATAGGATGAAAAAGGCCTCAGATGATTCAGCCATGTTTTGTGGTGGACCACATGTAATGTGCTCCTGGGAGATCCGACAGGTAGAGCTGTGTGCTCGTAACAGCCTGGGATGCTTCAGCCAGGTTTTGTGGTGAGATCACATGTAATGTGCTCCTCGGAGATCCGACAGGTAGAGCTGTGTGCTTGTAACAGCCTGGGATGCTTCAGCCAGGTTTTGTGATGGGTCACATGTAATTTTCTTCTGGGAGATCCTACAGGTAGAGCTGTGTGCTCGTAATAGCTTGGGATGCTGCAGCCAGGTTTTGTGACGCACATAATAAGTCCTGAGAATTCCATAGTATGGTCAGTGATGATGAAGACCTGCAGGAGGTGGGCCTACATCCAGTATGAAAAAGGACTGGCTCTGTAGAACTTCCTATGACGAATAGATTCAGAGATTGGTTGAGATAGCAGCAGCAGTGACGATGATGATGACGATGCATCGATGACAATGATCCCGAGAAGAAGACTTGTCTAGTAGATCTGTGTCGAGAAATACCTTCCTAGTTAAGAGGGAGTGTTGATGTATATGTAACTTTGGAATGTATTTCATCTGTGTATTTTATATATATTTATTGTACCCTTATAAGAGATGTGTCATTCCTCTATAAGGAAGTGTCGTCATGTGGATTGACAAGTGTCGCAAGTGTGTGTACTTGTTGATGGGTTATTAGACCACCATGTGTGGGGTCGGCCCTGAAATATATATTATAATGTGGATGTACCTAGCTAGACAAGTCGGCCCCATAAGGTCACTGGACAAACAGGTTAGTATAAATCGAGATCAGGTGATCTCTATTTAGATCATTCGGAAAAGTACATCTCTCTCACTCAGAAAGTGGCGCACTAGTGAGGAGGAGGATTATCTGCTACTAGGAGACTGTCTCAGTGTATTTTGGTTGTACTTTGGTTGAGCCATTGCTCTCTCTATCTCTGAGGAAGTTGTGGGGTTTTATACCTTAGGGTTTTCCCCACGGAAACTCTGTGTCTCTTGTCTCTTATGCTTTTGATTCTTGTGATGCTTGTCATACTTATTGTGATTGTCATGCATTGATATACTATATATGTTATTCTATCAGTAAAGATCCTAGAGTATTGTGAATTAATGCTCAAAATTTAACATTGGCACGCCTCGGCTCCCTTGGAGCTTGTGCATAGTGACTTGTGTGGTCCTCTTCCATCTGCTTCCTTTTCTGGTTTCAAATATTTCTTAACTTTCATTGATGATTACACCAGATGAACTTGGGTTTATTTCTTAAAACTTAAGAGCAAAGTTGATCTAGGTGGATATTGGTGGCCACCCACCTTTCCAACTTGCTCAAAACAGTTTTATGGCAATTTTGGTATTGTACTATTTTTAGCAGTTTTTTGGGTCCTGAACTTCCGGGGCCATTTTGAGGCCCTAAACGATCTTTTTTGGCAATTTGGGGGGCCAAATGGTTGGCTCTAGCATGCATTTGGCCCTAGTCGAAAGTTGTAAATCTCAGATAGACCTTTCCGACGGGCTACCGAGCACCCCAAACGGAGATCGTATGCAAAAGTTACGACCCCAGGAAGTTGATGTACTAACTTACCCAAACGGGGCCCACATGACTTTTGGCGCTTCATCTCCTAGGGTTAGGTTTTTGGATGTCTAGGGTTTTTCGACATTCCTGTTTATTGTAAAAGGCCTTGAGAGCCTCATTGTAACCATCTTCTTGTGAAATGAGCACAGCCGTCACATCTCTTCTCAGAGATAAGCCGCCACCATTCCAGCAAGCTTGTTTTCCACTGCATTTTACAGTTCTAGCTTATTGCCTTATTGAATAGAAAACCAGTTTTACTGTATCTCTGTTATTTTGTGTTAAGCATCTGATAATAATTTGTATTCATTTTGTTCTTCTCATAAAATACGGATCAGTGGTATCATAGCGGTCTGCTCCTTGTCGTCTTAATGCATGTCCCCAACGAGGTCAGGATACAAAGAATTGGGTCTCGAGCTTGTTTCTCTTGAGGACAAAAGCTCTCGCACGCCCAAGCGACCTCTCATGGCAGGAGAAAAGAAAGATGACGAGACAGGAGATCCTATCAAAATGTTGCTTGAGGAAACCCTCACGCAGCAGAGGAACGAGATGATGGATAATTTCACGCAAATCCTTCGGCAACTACCAACAAGTGACGCATCTTCCTCGATCAGAGGCGCGGCACCCTTCAAGGTACAAATCAACTTCGATATTCCTATATTTGAAGGACAGATAGACGCAGATGCTGTAGATAAGTGGTTGAATCTACTAGAAGGGTATTTTTCTGTCCATAACTTTTCGAATAAAGAAAAGATTACTTTTGCGCTCCTCAAAGCCGTTCCCCATGTCAAAGATTGGTGGGAAACATTCTGCGAGCAAAAGTTCACAAAAGAAGCCTCATTATTTTCAGTCACGACCACCTGGGAATCCTGTAGGGATGCTATTAAGGAACAATACTACCCTATTGGAAGTTATGACGACTTGTATACCAAATGGACCACACTGCGACAAGAAAGAGACCAAGTAGTGCCAGAGTTCACAAATATCTTCCATACCTTGCGCACTGAGCTGGGTATCAAAGATTTAGAGCGACATCTGGTGCTCAAGAATCATGGTGGTTTGCATAGATACATCCAGACCGAAATGGAATTTCTAGACGTCTCTTCCTTGGGCGCGGCCTACCTATATGCCGTCAAAATCGAGCAGAAGCTCAAACAAAAGACACGGCAATTTGGGCCTGGGAACCCTTCACAGTAAAAGACAGGAAAGGGCGGCCCCAACACATAGAATAAAGGACAGAGCAAAGATGGACAGTATCAGGACAACCAGTCTAAGTCGCAAGAAAAGAAGGACACCGAAAAAACAAAGAAAGATACCGAGAAGTGGTGCGACTTCCATAAGAGCCCTTGGCATAACACTGTTGATTGCCACTCAAAGCAGTCACTGGTGGCCGAAGTGAAAGCATCTGAGTCAGATGTGGGTTCCGACTTTGAGTCTGAACCAGAAAGGGGAAGACGAATCATTGACGCGGAACCCAGTGCCACCATTGCTACCACCAAGCTCAAGCCTGATGAACCAGATGAGCCAGAAGAAGGAGAACGCCTCTTCCATTCACAGATGTGGGTAAAAGGCACCCCACTGCACTTCATCATTGATAGCGGTAGCCAGAAGAATCTCATCTCAGCAGAGGTCATCAAGCGCCTGGCCCTACCAACAATGCCGCACCCACAACCCTACACGATTGGATGGCTCCGCAAAGGAAGCGATCTCCGTGTCAGCCAACAGTGCCGACTGCCATACAGCATCAAGCCCTTCAAGGACGAGGTATTGTGTGATATTGCTCCTCTTGAAGTTTCAGATGTTCTTTTGGTCCAACCTTATTTATGGAAACGTCATGTTGTATATGAGTCTAGGCCTCGTAGTGTTATTATTTCCTTGAATAGGAAATTGTACAGGATACCTGAGGCAGTCCCTCCTAGTGCTATTTCCTTGATCTCTGCCAAGCAATGCAGGAAGGTCATCTCTCAGACCGGGAAATTTGTCTTCTTCGTGATTCGCTCTCAGAGTGAAAGAAAGATCGCAGCCACATCCCGGGCCTCCACAACCGATCTATCCACTCAACAGAAGCAAGTGGATAAAGTGGTGGAAGGATACTCAGATATCTTCTCCTCTCCGACTGGGGTACCTCTGCACTGCCAGGTCAAGCATCCCATCGATCTGACCCTAGGCGCACCGCTACCCAATGGGCCAGTCTATCGTCGCTCTCTGTTGGAAAACAAGGAGATCAAGAGGCAGATCCAAGAATTGCTCCACAAGGGGCACATCCGTCCCAGTTCATCACCTTGTGGGATCCCAATCGTGCTGGTGCAGAAGAAAGATGGGACCTGGCGACTCTGCATTGATTACCGGGCCCTGAATAAAATCACACTCCATAATCGGTACCCGATTCCCCGAATCGACGACCTCCTTGATTAGCTCACAGGGGCCAAATACTTCAGTAAGATTGATTTGAAGTCTGGCTACCACCAGGTCCCAATAGAACAGACAGATGTATGGAAGACTGCCTTCAAGTCAAAAGAAGGTCTTTTTGAATGGCTGGTCATGCATTTTGGTTTGACAAATGCTCCAACAACTTTTATGAGGATGATGGACAATATCCTACGACCTTTCACCAACAATTTTGTAGTGGTGTATCTGGATGACATCCTCATCTACAGCAAGACTTGGGAGGAACACTTGCAGCATATTCAGCAGGTTCTGCACACCCTGCGGAAGCACAAACTATATGCAAACTTGGAAAAATGCTCCTTCGACATGGACAAGGTCCATTACTTAGGCTACATCGTTGATCAACATGGTGTGCATGTGGATCCAGCCAAGATCCAGGTCATCCGTGACTGGCCAGCCCCAACCACACTCACTCAAATTCGGAGCTTCTTGGGCCTCGCCAATTTCTATCACCAATTCGTGCTGGTATTCTCTCATATCGCATGGGCCCTCAACCAAGTGACCAGGGGCGGTGGTAAGGCAAAATTTGTGTGGGGCCTGTCCCAACAACAAGCCTTCGATGACTTGAAGAAGCATTTGTGCTCATCGCCGGTACTCTCATTACCGAACCTGCAACATCCCTTTGAGATCGAGACAAATGCTTCAGATTATGCTGTGGGTGTTGTTCTCACTCAACACGGCCACCACGTGGCATATCATAGTGAGACACTATCAGATGCTGTCCACAAGTACCCTACCTATGACAAAGAAATGTACTCCATTGTACAAGCCTGCCACCAGTGGAGACATTACATTCTTGGGAAGGAGACAATCATCCACACCGATCACAAGCCACTACAGTTCATGCAGACCCAAGGAAAGTTGCAGAATGACCGCCATCAGAAGTGGTCAACATATTTACAGCAGTTCCACCTCAACATCAAATATAAAACAGGGAGTACCAACCGAGTTGCTGACTGCCTCAGTCGACCTCCAGTTGCGGCACTTACCACGGTGCTAGACTCTTGCGGCCACGAGACCTCCGGATGGCCCCACCTCTACGAGACAGACCCTGACTTCTCCGCCACCTATCAAATGTTGGGCACCAACTCAGTGGTTGCCAATTTCCATCTTCAGGACAGGTTGTTGTGTCATTTGGGCCATCTCTGCGTTCCATCAAGCGAGTGCGCGAAATTGATTTGGGAAGCTCACTACAGTCGAGTGGCAGGACACTTTGGCATAAAAAAGATAGTGGCAGTGTTGCAGAAACATTTCTACTAGCCGAAACTTCGACAGGATGTCGACAAGTATATCAGGTCCTGCACCGCTTGCACTATTGCCAAACCAACCACTAAGAAACATGGCCTATACACCCCTCTGCCTACTCCTGACAGGCCGTGGGAATCCATCTCAATGGACTACATGTCGGGCCTCCCATCCACCAAGAGGGGAAACGACTGTGTTTTCGTGGTTGTTGATCGCTTTTCCAAGATGGCGATTCTAGCCACTTGCAAGAAGAACATCACAGCAGAAGCCACTGCCAAGCTCTTCTTTGAACGAGTATGGATACATTTTGGGATCCCAAAGACCATTATCTCATACCGTGACAGTCGGTTCCTCATCTCATTCTGGTCAAGCCTCTGGTCACTGCTGGATACCAAGCTCACCAAATCCGCTGCCTCCACCCCCAGACTGATGGGAAACGGAGGTCGTCAACCGGATGGTCGTACATATCCTGCGCATGTACAATTCAACACACCCCCGCACATGGGATGAGAGTCTCCCCTATGTCCAACATAGCTACAACCGAGCCCTACATAGCTCAACTGGCTACAGCCCCTTTCAAGTGGGGTTGGGATTCTAACCATTGGGCCCCATGGATGTTGCACTTCCCCTTGCGACCACCTCGGCCGACTCATCCCCAGAAGCTGATAAAGCTACCCGGTTCATTGAACGGATCCAGCATATCCGCCAATAGGTTCAGGATATTCTACAGAAGTCTGATGCCAAGTACAAGCAGCGCCATGATCAACATCGGGTGCCACATAAGTTTCAGGTGGGCGACAAAGTTTGGTTGCATTTGCAGAGAGAACGCCTTATAGGACCCCATCGAAAGCTTCGCCCACTCCGTTATGGGTCGTACACCATCACCAAGGCGGTGGGTGACAATGCTTTTGAGCTCAACATTCCCCCATTCCTTGGTCTGCATCCAGTCTTCAATGTGGCTCTCCTTCGACCATATTTCCCACCACTATTAGACACCTCAGAGATAGCAGAGAAGTTGACCCCAACAGAGCTCAACCCTGACTACCTACAACAAGCATCCAATGATCATATTGCAGACACACAGATCAAGGGAACTCGACATCAAAGGATCCAACTTTATCGAGTTGTCAAAGCAGGGCAGCTCCTACACCAAGGCAAGTGGCTCACCCGAGGCCAAATTCAGCAGAAATTTCCTCATCTGATGGGGGAACTCAACGCAATGGAGACCATTGCTTCCTAAGGAGGGAGGATTGATCCAGGTGGATATTGGTGGCCACCCACCTTTCCAACTGGCTCAAAATAGTTTTATGGCAATTTTGGTATTGTACTATTTTTAGCAGTTTTTCGGGTTTTGAACTTCCGGGGCCATTTTGAGGCCCTAAACGACCTTTTTTGGCAATATAGGGGGCCAAATGGTTGCCTCCAGCATGCATTTGGCCCCATTCGAAAGTTGTAAATCTCAGATAGACCTTTCCGATGGGCTACCGAGAGCCCCAAACGGAGATCGTATGCAAAAGTTACGACCCGAGGAAGTTGATGTACTAACTTACCCAAACGGAGCCCACATGACTTTTGGCGCTTCATCTCCTAGGGTTAGGTTTTTGGATGTCTAGGGTTTTTGGACATTCCTGTTTATTGTAAAAGGCCTTGAGAGCCTCATTGTAACCATCTTCTTGCGAAATGAGCGCAGCCGTCACATCTCTTCTCAGAGATAAGCCGCCACCATTCCAGCAAGCTTGTTTTCCGCTGCATTTTACAGTTCTAGCTTATTTCCTTATTGAATAGAAAACCAGTTTTACTGTATCTCTGTTATTTTGTGTTAAGCATCTGATAATAATCTGTATTCATTTCGTTCTGCTCATAAAATCCGGATCAAAAGTATTTAACATGTTCTTGGCCTACAAGGCCCTTGTTGAAAACCAATCTGGTCATCAAATTATTAAGTTAAGATCTGACAATGGAGGAGAATATGTTAACAAAAAGTTCACTACTTCTGCACTGAACAAGGAATCCAACAAAAACACACTGTTCCATATACACCACAACAAAATGGTGTAGCTGAACAGAAGAACTGCACTTTAAAAGAAATGGCTAATTGTATGACCCAATCTAAGGGACTAAGTCTTTAATTTTGGGCTAAAGCCATTAATTGTGCAAATTACATAGTTAATCGCACCACCACTAAAGAATTACAAGGTATCTCACCGGAAGAAGCATGGAGTAAAATTAAACTAGATGTAAGTCACTTCTGTGTGTTTGGTAGTGAAGCATGGGCTCACATTCCAAATAAAAAATGGAAAGCATTGCAGCCTAAAAGTGAAAAGTGCATATTTGTTGGATATTCTGAAGATGTAAAAGGTTATAGACTTCTTCAACCACATTCTCATGATGTAATCATTAAAAGAGATGTTAAATTTTATGAAAATCTCTTGGCCTGTGAGCCTAACTCGACGATTGTGCCATCTTTGGCATACGAGCCTGATTCGACGATTGTGCCTTCTTCTTCTTCTTCCAACTTCCTTAACAGGTTTCCAACTCCAGTTTCTGATGATGACAGTGAGGATGAAAATCCACCTCCGCCTGCTCATGTTACTCCAGTTGCACCAGCACAAGTGCTTCCTCGATGGGTCCATTCAACATGTGAAGCAGCTGGTGATCTTGCCGGTGATCCTAGATATCAACGTCGAACACATTCTTAGTTTCAGTGAGCCTCTTCTCTTTTGGCTCAAGTTTCCGAGAATCATGATCCAGAAACCTTTGTAGAAGGTTCAGAAAATCCAGATTGGGATGCAGCTATGGATGAAGAATATCGTTCCTTAATGGCGAACGATACTTGGGATCTTGTACCTCTTCCAAAAGGAAGAAAACTTGTCAGATGTAAATGGGTCTACAGAACTAAGTGTGTATCAGATGGAAGTGTTGAAAGACTTAAGGCAAGGTTAGTTGCCAAAGGTTTTTTCCAAGTTGAAGGGATTGACTACAATGAAACCTTTGATCCTATCACAAAAATGAACTCCATCCGCCTTGTTCTTTCCCTTGCAGCCTTACACAACTGGGAAATACATCAAATGGATGTCAAGTCTACCTTCTACATGGTGATCTACAGGAGGAAATTTACAAGGAACAACCTCCTGGATATGTTCAGAATAACTCTAGCCTTGTCTGTCGCCTTAAGAAATCCTTATATGGCGTTAAGCAAGCTCCTAGAGCTTGGTATGCCAAAATGTATAGCTTTCTCCTTGACACTAGTTTTTCTAGATGTCATTCTGACCCCAATGTCTATACGAAGAAAGTAGGAAACCATCTCATCATACTTGTTCTATATGTTGATGACCTTATTCTTACTAGTAGTGACCCTAAGCTTATAACCCATGTGAAATCCAGTCTTAAGAAAAATTTTGAAATGTCAGACTTAGGACATTTGCATTATTTTATTGGTCTCCAAGTCTTGCAAACCAAAGAAGGAATCTGTCTTTCTCAGTCGAAGTATGCTTGTGATCTTCTTTGTCGCTTTCACATAGAAGATTGTACACCAGCCCCTTCTCCCTTCCAGTCCGAAGTCAAACTTTCTGCCACTTGTCCTTCACCTGAATTAGATGCCACCTTGTATCGTCAGCTTTTTGGTAGTCTCTTATACTTGACTCATTCCCGTCCTGACCTTTCCTTTGTCGTTGGTCATGTTTCCCATTATATGCAAACACCTCATGAAAGTCACTGGAGAGCAGCTAAAAGAATACCTCGATATATTCGAGACACAATTCAGTTTGAGATTCATTACAGTACAGGGGGGGAACCTTTGTTGGTTGGTTTCACTGATTCAAATTGGGCCGACGATCCTGATGATCGAAATTCTACTGCAAGTTATGTTTTCAGTCTGGGATCTAGACCTATCACTTGGGCTTGTAAGAAACAACAAGTTCTTGCTCTTTCTTCAACAGAGGCAGAATATCGAGCCACAGTTAATGCTAGTCAGGAAGCTTTATGGCTTCGACAGATCCTTTCAAAGTTTGGATTTGAGCAGCAGCAGCCTACTCCACTTTGGTGCGACAATCAAAGTGCCATCAAGCTTGCCAAAGATCCAGTCCTACATCAATGCAGCAAACACATTGAGCTACATATGCACTTCATCAGAAATCTTGTTCATGATCGTGTTCTTGAAGTGCTCTTTTGTCCTACAGATGATCAAGTTGCAGACATCTTCACCAAGTCTCTTACAGAAGCGAAGTTTTCTAAACTTCGATATATGTTAGGAGTTCAGGAACTTGTCATTAAGGGGGGATAGGCTCTAATGCCTCCTTCCTTCTCATAATAGTGTCACTTTTGTAAATCCTTCAATCCTATCCCAAGTTGTTCTTAAGGGGGATGTTTGGATATTTAGACACTTAGGAGTTAGTTAAGATCAACTTGTGTAATATATCCATTAGGAAAAGTGTGTTTCTTTAGTATGCGTTAGTATGCATTTGTAAATACTTAATCCAACGGTCACGATATGTTCCCAACATAGAGTGACTGACAACTCAACTTCTCTTAGATCATACCTACCCTTGATCTGTGACTTAACACCCGATTGGTCCATGATATCTATTTAAAGAGCATGGAGGGTCATTGAAAAGTTGATCGCTTATGAGAAGCTCATTTGTAACTTTCTTTCTTTGCATAATAAATTGTCCCGTAGAAGCTATTTGGCCGAGGCCGTGGAGTGTTTCCCTCACGAGGGTTTAAACCACGTCAAAACATCGGTGTATCGATCTGTGATCTGTTTGTGTGAAGTAGTTGCTCTAGGTGTTCAGTCTTTTGGGAGTACCCTGTGTACCCGAACATCTTGAAGGTTTTTCCTAAGGTTTATAAGGTTCTCTAAGGAAGAGGAGGCACACTCATGGAAGAGGAAAGATTATTTTGAGAATGTTTTCTTGTAGATTAGGGCTAACTATGAAGCAGATCAGAGGAATATTATGAAGCAGATCATAGGCAGATTATGAAGCAAACTAGAGGTTGCTTGTGAAGCATATCAAAGGCAAATTATGAATCAGATTAGAGGAAGATTATTAAGAAGATAAAATAGAGATTATGGAGCTAATCTAAGGTTGATTGTGTTTTAGATTGAAGATGATTATAAAGTAATCTTTGAGGTGATCTTGTTAGTATTATAGTACCTAATTATATATTATGTTGGAGCCTAGATATTACCAAGTTGGTGCCTAGTTGTGGAGATTGGTGTCTCCAATAAGTTGGTGCCTACATATTACTGAGTATGTACTAAGTTGAGGAGATTGGTGAGATTTGTGTCTCCAGTAGTTTTGTGCCTACATATTATTGATTTGGTGCTCATTTGGGGGGGAATTGGTGTCTCCAATAAGGGTGCTTACAAACGTTGTATCAGTCGGTTGGTACCTAGATGAATATATAAAGATAAGCCTTTGTGGTTTTCTCTCGAAAGGGTTTTCACGTTAAATTACATGTGTACTGTGATTTGAATGTATGTGCATCTATTGTTTCAAAGTGGATGAATGATTGATGAATGCTTAAAGTAAGAAAATGTATCTTATATTGATTCACCTCCGCCCTCTCAGTATAAGCATAAGTTCAACATATCACTCTGATACCAATTTGATAATGAAATGTCCTCACACACACAACTTTTACTAATGAGAAAAGAAATTACATCAGAGACTATGTGAGGGATAAGGGAAAAAATCATACTCAAATGGAAGTGAATATAAATAGCTCAACTTCTATAAATTTTGTAAAATGTTGTTTCTAATACTAACATTAACACCTAATCACATCCTCATGTAACTATGATAAGTAATCAATTACATAAATAATTTATTCTCTAAACTATTTAATTCCTAAATATAACTTTAAGATCACATTTACTAACAGAAAGAATATCTTATTTCATGGTGATGTTTCTTTTCACTAGCATAAGATTGAATGATTGTAATAAGCTTGAAAGGATATCTCAATTAATAAAACTTAGTATTGATTCAAGTTTAAGCTACTGAAATAATAACTCTTCTAATATTCGTAATAATTTCTATGTTTCACTCAATCATAATTATTATTTCAAGCTTAATACAGTGAAGATGGATCACTAAATTCGTTCAATAAATTATGTGAAATTTCTTGTGAATTTAATAACTATAACCATGTATTTTTTCTTCAATGCTATGGTCAACCAACAATGGTTGTTATTGAACTGCTGAGTGAAAATTTCCGTAATGGAGTTCATATCTGGCACCGATTTATCATTATGCCACTTTCACTCCAAACTAAAATAGAATCCCTAGCCCAATTGCTTTAACATTGTTTAACATTAGATTATTCACATGAGATTGTGCAAAAAGCATCCTAAACAAAATCTGATTCTTGCTACTTGCTTTGAAGCATAGAATTAGGTGTATAAATGCTTCATGAAATTAACTTTAGATTATTCACTCGAGATTGCGACAAAAAAAAATCCTAAACAAATGCGAGTCTTGCTACTTGCTTTGAAGCTGAGAATTGAGAATTAGATGTATAAATGGTTGATACAAATATGTGGAGAACATTTAATAGAATATATAAAGCATTAGATTCATGAGATATTTTGAAGAATATTCACAACCTTTAATAATACTTGAAAATGCTTTTAATCAATATGTTCAAGATATTCTTGTATAGACAAAATTATTTATGACAAAAATCCTGGACCATTTTACACGTGATGACTTAGACTTTTATTTTAGAAATGGATAGACATTATTATAAATTTATTTTGTTTATTTTTAATAAGATATTGGGCTACTAAATTTCCATTTCATTTAGTGTGCACATTTAAAATAACTCTACCCTCTAATGTTTATAACTATTAAAAATGAGTAATTTGAATAGTGATTTGATGTGTTTATATATATATATATATATATAAATTTAAACCGACATTACTTTGTAGGTATAAATTAACATATAATCTAGCTTTAAGGGTTAGTTTAATTGGTAAGACGTGCGAACACTCTCTCGGTACGGGGGTAGGTTACGAGTTCGAGCCTTCAGTCCCAAGGGGTTAGGCCAGCCACTATTTCTAGCCGACGGTTTACCATCCTTGCCATCCATGAAATGTAGGGAAGTATTGGTGGATTTCCCGTGCATCATTTCCACAGGAAAAAAAAATTAACATGCAATCATTCTATCTTGAATTAGGACATCATAATGACTTTTTTCAATTTTAATTTAATTTTTTCAAAATTTATTTTCTTTATAAATAGAAAAAATTGACCATACATAGTAATTTGATATTTAAATGCTTTAAAATGATGTTTTGATGTTAACAATTAATGAAGTGTTGAAATGGAGACGTGTTAATCACTTGTATATATTTATATTTATATATATATATATAAACAATGCATTCGGGAGTTAGTATCAATTAGAGGATTTTGTTAATCTTTGAAATGGGAGGAGTTTTTTTCTTATTATACTCCATAAATGAACCAAGTTGTAATATTTGAAGAAAATTAAATTAGGATTTTGGTGATAGGTCTTATATTTAGAGACTTTGTAATAAAAAAAAATAGAAATTTTATTTAAAAAATTATAATGTTGTGATATGGAATTAGATGTTACTAACAAATACATTTGATAAGTAGTAATTTGCAAAATATGTGATCTATACAAGGGACTTTGAATTCATAAAAGATAAGTCCGTCATCATTTTCGAACAATAATGAAAGCAAGAAGTATTATACAAGTTTATGAAAAATGGTTAAGTGATGTGTGAAAGCAAGAAGTATTATACAAGTTTATGAAAAATGGTTAAGTGATGTGTGGCCTTGATATGAAAATAAATACAATGAATCAAATGTATTAAATCAAATGTATGGTTAATAGATACATCAAAGTCATATTAGTTTGTTGGATATTAGTCAAACCACATCTTAAAAAAAAATCCTATACAGAATGGGAGAAGAAAGATACTTGGCTAATTCAAGCTCTGTTCCACTTTATTAACACACTTGATTATATCAAAGAGAAATGTGATTACTGTTCAATAGAACATCAAATTCATTGTAGTATATGGGGATTAGAAATTTAAGAAATTACTTCACATGTACGCTGTAATTTTGAATACAACTTGGACTTAGCTTTTGGTAAATAAATGTCTATGATTTTAGATCTTTTTCAATAGATGGAAATTAGAATGATATTAATATACAATTTATTTGTATTTATTACCTTTGGGTTGACCTTTTTCACTAAAGGCATTTGATTTGCCAATACATGAATTTTTTTTACATTTGTGATCTTTAATCGATTATTTGTGTTTGTAATCATCTCATGATATAACTATCAAACTACAAATATATATGATATTTAACTAAGTATATACATTAATACACATGTATAATTGTTATATATGATATTTGAGATATAACTTCATATAAATAAAAATGTGTTTCTTACCAAAAAAAATTATAATTACATGATAATGAGTGTTAAGTGAACTATTACAAATTGGAGATGAGTTCTAAATGAATGCTTTTCAACATTTTTCATTATCCAACATTTTTTCCTTGGAAAATAATCATATATTTTTATTAGCATAAAAAAAGGAGCACATGTGAAATATGATTGTACAATATTATGTTACACTCATGCATATTATAATAATAATAATAATAATTTTTAAATAGTGGGTCAAGTTGTCAAGCTTTTTTTACCTGTGGAAGAGTGTTGAGGAATCCAACTTATGCATGGTGGATCCTCATTTTTTTATGAGAACACCTTATATCCAAGTAAGTAGGAGACCCTATTCGTGAGCTAATCAACATTAAATTATTGTTGTGATGATGAATTTGGTAGATCTTAGCCTCTTCAATAAGATCCAAATTCTAAATGACTCTTTGTATTATTTTTCTTAACCTCGTTCCTCCTTTTATGCTTTTTTCTGACCAAATTCACTATCATGAGAGTCTCCAAAGATCAAGACCATTTGACTTGGTGAGTTTGAAGTACGATTAATCCTTGAAGAAAGGAGTATTCTTTTGCTTTGTTGTCTCATGCAATTCCTACTCCACATGAGTACTTAACTTCTAGGTTTCCATCGGGGTCATATAATACCCGCCAAGCACTTGCCACCCCTCATATCTAGAGAACAAATCCTTATTAGAATTCAAGGTGTTAGATTCAAGAAATCTTTTCATTGTGAATCGGTGAGTCTTATTTTACTATTGTCACCCTTATTGATTAAATTCCAATATTATTGTCCTCTTCTTATTCTCCAATGGAGGACATGACTCCTCATTCTACAATTCCAAATAGGCAATATTATCATTTCTAAAATTGTAAATTGTTGTTTTTCAACATTCTAGTCATTAACATCAAAGTATGGTTGTTGACATGATTGGCACCCTTTTGGTTTTGGTTTATTCCTTGATTCATTTTTTAGTGAGATCACAATCAACAACAACTATAAGAATCACGAAGATGCCCCACTTGTTGGAAAATCTTATACTCAAAGTTGTATTCTCATAATCTAAAATGCAATCCTACCTACAATTTTCCCTTTGTAATAGCATCTTGTCTGATAGACCCTAGATGATGTCAATCTCAACATATATTCTAGCATACATGAAAAACACCAACTTAATACACTCAACATTTGCTTTTATGTGACTACCAAGTTATTTTTATATCTTTAAAAATTGATAAATGCCAAAAAATGAAGTGTCGAATTTGGAAGAAAAAACTAACAAACTTGTTGGTTACATAAATAATCTTAGGATCAAATTATGGGAAACATAAGATAGTAAAAGTTCTCACTTTTCTCCATAACTAGTGACCTTCCTAAAAAACCTTTGATTAGCAATAAGGTTTGAAAAATAAACAAGAAAATTCTTGGAACATAGATATATGTCACAATGGTTTGTCTAGGTCGAATAGATCAATTTGTATAAGTATGATGTAAGTGGCTAGAAACCATTGGATCTACAAAATACTCAACATGGTTTATAAAAGGAACTTGGAGGTATGTAAGAGATGGCGTAAATACCTGTAACACTAGTACCTCTTCAATTTTTTCCATAATATATACACTAGAAAAAGGAGGTTTCTTAGTAGTGGAAGTAGAGGTTTTTTTATTGCTCCTAAAATGAAATAGGTTTTGAGGATGAAAGCCCTCCATTCCCACTGCTCCACCACATAGGCACAAAACTAAAGTGAGATTTAAATCATTGACGATGATATAATCATGTAGAAAATAATAGTAGAGTAGTTATTTACCTTCAAACGATCCCAAGTTAGTACTATTCCACGAGGATCCCTTGCATGAGAGTTAGTTTATTGTTTACATCTATGACATGTAATTAAATGAGTTTCACACAAGATTATGGTTTTCCTAATAAGATAATTGACCATGACTTAAAAGTTTTCTTTTCAAAACCATAACCATGTCAAGTTAATATCACCCCAGTTATGTTAATACAAATAATTGACCATGACTTAAAAGTTTTCTTTTCAAGATCATAACCATGTCAAGTTAATATCACCCCAATTATGGTATTAGTATTAGAGAATGTAGATTTACACAATTAACCATAGTCATAAATCTATTTTTCATTATAATCCATGTTATTGTTAAATGTTCACAACATTGTGGATAGAGACTATACCTATCATCATGGTATGTAACTATGAAATAGAAAATAAAACCACCAAAAATAATTTATAGATTTAAGAAATAAAAATTTAATAGTTGATCAATAAGAATAAATCCAATAAATTAAACAAATAAAATAATTTAATTATAAAAAATATATTATCAATTAATATATGGTATATATTTAACATTTAAAAACAGATTAAAAAGCTATTTAAATTTTTTTTATTCAAAGTCTTGGAGTTTAAAACATTGAAAACTAGAAAATATATGAAAAAAAAACATGTAAAGAAATAGACAAATTAATTTAACATATATATAAGTATTTTGTTAAATACTTATGGGCGAATACTTCATTAAACATCCATATACATCATAAACTAAAATCCCAAGTATTTTGTTAAATACTTATGGGAAAATATTTCATTAAACATCCATATACATCATAAACTAAAATCCCAACCTGCAATTTGCAAAAAATCTTGACATTACAAACATAAACGCAACCACTTCCCCATCCAATTTTTGTTTAGCTTTCCATGACACCATTTTTATTATGCCGTAGGCGTTTCACCATAGAGGTGCATAACCTCCACGTTGTCTAGATTTCTCATTCATAGAGCGAATGGAATCTTGCCACGTGGATGGTGCCATCGTGGACATCAAGCTCATATCATATCTCTAAGTCAGCTGAAAATGCTCACAAATTTATCGCTGGCCAATAATGAGTTCTCCGGTAGGCTCACGGTCGAGCTGAGTTCAATGTCTTCGCTTCAGTATTTCCATGTTTCGAACAATTATTTCTATGGAAGAATTCCCAGTGCCGTGATTGCTCTGCAACGCCTAATTCACCTGAACCTGTCATCAAACAATTTGACCGACATAATCCCGAAGGGTTTTGAGAAGCTTAGAGAGCTGTGCCAGCTCGATTTGCATTTGAATAGGCTTATTGGTTCCGTTGACAGTGGGCTCATGCTGTTGCAGTCTGCGGAGTACATTGATTTTAGCAACAACAAGCTCTCTGGACCCTTGCCTTCTATGTTGCCAGTTGTGTCCGGCCTTAGATACTTGCTTCAGTATCTCAATCTCAGCAGCAATCAGCTCAACGGAAGCTTGGCCTATGATGGCGCAATTCCTTTTGAAAATTAATAGACCAACTATCTCAGCAACAATCAACTCAATGGAAGCTTGGCTTATGACGGCGCAATTCCTTTTGAAAAATTAATAGACCAACTATTTTAGCAATCTGTGCTCTCAACTATTTTACAAAATAACTTCTCTATATATATGATCTTAGTTTTCCACAATGCATACAAACTGCATTGGTTAACATGTTACATAGATCGTTCTGTTAAACTGGCCAACAAAATACTAACATGAGCTCTCAATCTTCGAGATACAAACCGAAAAATAGTGACATGAGCTCTCAATCTTCCACATACAACGAAAATGATACATGGAATAAAGATTGAAATACTCGGAGTTACAACAAATACTCGCAAACATGCAACTGAAATAAAGATTGAAAAACTCGCAGTAACAACAAATACTCGCCAATCCCTCCACTTTCTTAACCAATCTTCTTAGTTAAGCAGAATGCCTTGAGTTTGCTTGAGTTTGCTTTCAGGCATTAAACATTTCGTTATTTGTCGTGATCTGTTTCTGCTCGACCACTGAATAGGGGATTCATTGTGTGCATTAAAGAAATGAAATAATGGAATTTACCAATCTCTTCGAGTATGTGAACCATTAATCGTAACGATAAAAGGAACCACTGCTATAGCATAATGGTCTTTTTACTTGGGTATACCTACGATCACCGCGGCACAAATGTATCATTTTTATTTTGTTTGATTTGCACCACGCATGAAGGTATCGTATTAATAAAGTCGTAAGGGAATCTGACAGCAGATATAGAATTACTAGAATACTCAAACCATGACACGCTTAGTTTCCTTTTCGTTTTGTTTCCAGACAAATTAGATTCGTAAATTGGACATCGACAAAAATAAACCAGAAACGCAACTCAACCCTCAACTCGAGTGCATCAAGAGGTGGATGGGCAATGTTTAGGTCATTATTGTGCTTATGAAATATATGTAGATCAATAAAAAAAATAAAAACCAAAATTCAAGATGCTGATTATGATCCCCAAATCTAAAATAATGGAATATTTGTTGCATTACAGATCTCCTAAACACTAAAATAAATGCAGAACTTGGAAAGCAGAAGAAACAAGGGGGAACCTGGGAAACAATCTTGGAGTTGGTTTTCCAACAATAGGTAGAGGCTGCAGGTCCTAATCATTATCCATAGAAGGATGAAATACTTGACAACGCAGTTAGGTCCCAATCATTATCCATAGAAGGATGAAATAGTTGACAACGCAGTCACAACAAGAAAACCCATCTTTTAGCACCACAAGTTAGCACCACTTATATTTTGTGGTGTTAAGGTGGTGGTATTAACACCACTTACATTTTTATGGTGTTAAGGTGGTGCTATTAACACCATTTATATTTTCTGGTGTTAAAGTGGTGGTATTAGCACCACTTATATTTTGTGGTGATAATATGGTGTTATATTTGTTAACTTTATTGGAAATTGAGTTCTTCCTCATCCATGTTAAGGGAAATGTCACCTTGGCAAATACCAAAAAGTGGTGCTAAGCTATTACTTGTCACATATACATGTACTGTAATTATAGCTAGGATTGAATTATGAGGATTTCCACCATAAATATAAATAATTATATTGTAAATTCAATAGTTTTTCATTTTATTAATTCAAATGTACAACTAAAGAGTTTTTGCACCACAATAACAAGAAGTTCAATTATTTAATTTTTTAAAACTTAAATAAATAAATTGGTGAATGATTCATTTATGAGGTTTTGCAGCACAAGCACAAGAAGTTCACAAATAATTATTTTGTAATATATCAATCCAATTATTCATTTGCAATACTATTTATACAAATAAATAAAAACAACCATTTTTAATTTATTAGTGGTATAGATCATAGTAATAAAAATTATTTAAATTAAAATTTGATTATCCAATTAAAAATATTTATTCTTATTAATTTATTGAGGGAAATTATTCTCATTATTAGGTTTTTAGCATAAGGCATGGATATTAGATCTATGGACATGGTCAATAAAGAAAATGCATGGATTTTAGATCTATGGACATGGTCAATTAATAAGATTAAAAATATTTAATCTTATTAATGATTTATTGAGCCAACATAAACGACATTTTGAAAAGATTTATGGCCTTACAATAGGGATAATGGGGGGCATTGGAGGACATAAAACTAGGTATAAGTCTTCAAGGAATATAAATTATTAAGGGAGGAAACTCTAGTCCTGAACCTTAGAGGAAACCTCTAGGCATATAAGATTAACAAGTATACCTCGAACCACAACATAAAAACTCTAAGGGTATCGTTGGCCTAATATTGGGGGTATTAATGTAACTAAGAGGTTTTAAGCACTATATGTGGGCGTTTAGGCCCTCAACATTTTTGAGGGAGGAAACATAGGCCTTAGTCCCAAATAAAATGTTTTATGCATCCAAGGCCAAATACAATAACTCGAACCACTACACATGACCTATTAGGGGTATTCTTTAGCATTGAGTGAGGAAATCGACATCATTATGAGGATTTCGCTAGCATATATGGATCCTAGATTTTTGTATGTTGGCATAATAGGAAGATTTAAAACACACCCATGAACTCTCAACGCTATCCTTGGCATCTAAGTGTTCATGTAAGTGACACTAGTTATGAGAACCTTGGACATATCCATGGGAGGAATCACATGAATTAGGCCCTAAAGGAAGGTTTTAGGCATCTTGGGCTAAGAGCGATCACTCAAACTATCACATAGGATATCATACACATTATAGTATATCATTAATATTAAAGTGGGATATGGGATGAAATATGTGGTTTTGTGCACTAGGGATGGGTCTTAGAAAATGATTGGGGAAGAATTTCAAATAAGTATACCCTAACATAATATTATTGTTATAATGATAAATTATCAAGGCCATGAACCATAACATACACCCTTTACAGTCTATATTTGGCATAGAAGTTAGATATGGGCACAATCAAGAGTTTTTGCATAATGGGATAGATCTCAAGGCATTGACATGAGTCATAGGAGGAAATCAAGAGTTTTATTTAGGTGTCCCAAGGACTTGGTAATGATATTATAGGGAATAAGACCATGAATTTATCCATAAAGAAACCAATAAGGAATCCAGATCCATTGAGGCAATATGTATCTAGGTTTATGGCCTTGGACATGGTCAATGGAGGAGACCTAAATCTCAATCCATAAAGGAATCATCTATCCATCAAGGCATAACAAGGTTTCCGCCACCAACCACACATGGCCTCTTAAAAGTATCATTAGATTTTTATTGAGGATGATGTGTCATTAGGTGACTTTGAGTAGTATGTACATGTCTCGGGACCTTGGAAGTGACGTTCCAGGGAAGAATACCATGCCTTCATCCCTAAAGAATTCATTGATGCATCTAAATCCATAAATAATATCTTAAAGCACCATACATGACTTCGCATGGGTATGCATTGTACTATGTATCTACGTCTTGTGGACTTGGGGCCTTCGACATGGTTAGTGGAGTAGAGTTGAACCTTCACCCCTAAAGGAAGCTTCTAGTCATCCAAGGATAAGAATTTTTCTACCACCAACTACACACAACCTCTCAATGGTATAATTAGTTACTATTGAATATGTTGTCAACATTAGGTGGTTTTGATTAGTATGTACATGCCTCGGGTCCTTGGGAATGGTTTTCTAGGGAAGAAGACCATGCCTTTGGCCATCAAGCAATCATTAAGGCATATAGAGACATGACCACTACCTAAAAGTACCATGCATGAATTTGGAGAAGTATCTATGGAACTATGTATCTAGGTCTTCTGGCCTTGGGGACTTGGACATAGCCAGTGGAAGAGACTTGAATCTTGAGCTCTAAAGGAATCTTCTATCCAAATAGGGATAAGAAGATTGCCTCCACCAACCACGCATGCCCTCTTCAGGGTATCATTGGCCTATGACTGGTTATGCCATTTCCATTAGGTAGTTTTGAGTAGTATCTACATGTCTTGAGGCATTGTGAATGATGTTTCAGAAAAAATGACCATGCCTTTAGCCCTAAATAAACCATTAAGGCATCTAGAAAAATGGAAAATACATGAAGCACCATGCATGACCTTGCATGGATATTTGTGCCACTATGTATCCATGTCTTGGGGCTTGGGGTATTAGGGCCTTGGACATGGTCAAGGGAGGAGACATAAAACTATGGCCCTAACATAATATTCTAGCCATCCAAGGATAAGGACATCACCGCAATCAACCATACATGGCCTCTTGAGGGTATTGTTGGCCAATGATTGAGGATATTAATGTTATTATGTGGTTTTGAGAAGTATTTAGGTGTCTTAGGGCCTTAGGAATGATGCTCTATAGAAGAAGACCATGCCTTTGGCTCTAAAAAACCCATTGAGCCATATAGAACCATGAACAATGCCTCAAAGAACCACACATGATTTTGCAAAGGTATCCATGGAGCTTTGTATCTAGGTATCGTGGCCTTGAGGATTTGGACATGGTCAATATAAGAGACATGAACCTTGGAGAGACATGAACCTTGGGCCCTAAAATATTTTATCCATCCAAGGATAAGAGGGTTTCCTTCACCAACCACACATGGACTCCCGAGGGTATCATCGTCCTATAATTAAAGAGGGTGATTCCATTAGGCAGGTTTGAGAATATGTATGTGTATCGATGCCTTGTGAATGGCATTCAAAGGGAAATACCATTCCATTGACCCTAAAGAAACCACCGAGGAATCCAAAACCATGAAAAATTCCTTAAGATACCACGTGTGACTATGCAAGGGTATCCATGGCACTATATATCTAATTCTTGGGGACTTTGGGGCTTCAACATGGTCATGGGAGGAGGAATGAATATCAAGACCTAAAGGAATATTCTAGCCATATAGGGCTAAGAAAGTTGTCTCCACCAACCACACATGGCCTTCTAAGGGTATCATTGGCTTATGATTGAGAATTTCAGTGCCGCTAGGTGATTTTGAGTAGTATGTACATGTATCAAGGCATTGGGAATCAAGTTATAAGGAGGAGGATCATGCCTTTGGACCTTAACAAATAATTGAGACATCATAGCCATGAAAAATGTCTCGAAGCACCACACATATGACTTTTTCAAGGTATCCATGGCACTATGTATCTAGGTCTTGTGGCCTTAGGGATTTCAACATGGTTTGTGGAAAATATCTAAACATAGGACCCTAAAGGAAGCTTCTATCCATCAATGTCTAAGAATTTTTCCTCCGCCAACCACACATGGTCTCTTAAGGGTATAATTGGCCTATGATTGGATATGTTGGTGCCATTAGGTGGTTTTAAGCAATACACATGTGTCTTGGGGTCTTGGGAATGACATTCTATAGAAGAGGGTCATTCCTTTGTCGATAAAGAAACTATTTAGGCATCCAAAGCTATTAATAATGCCATAAAGCACCACACATGGCTTCATAGTGTGTCAATGGAACTATGCATCCAAGTCATGGGGACTTGTGGCATTGGACATGGTCAAATCCAAATAGATTTGTTTTCATCACCTTATGAAATCCAAATAGATTTGTTCTTTAAACACCATGTTTCATTCTCAACACTTACTATATCTGCTTTCCTAGCTTCCAATTTTGTAATTTGTTCCTTGTCCATTGTATTATAGAAATCAAATAAGATATTCTTATAAAGAGGCTCCAATTTCTATTCAACTTCCAACAATTCCTGTCTGAGATGTTCCTTCTTAACTTTCTCCCATTGAAAAACCACTTTATTGAATCTTTTTAGTTTCTCAAACATTATCATCATAGACAAATATATTATACTCAAGACCTTCCCATTGGTGTCTGATCAAATTTTTGAAATCCCCATCCTTAAGCCATGTATGGTTAAATTTTGTAAATCCTCATCCTTGGACATTGTTGAGGGAGTAAAATTCTACCAAGTCTTATAGGAGTCTTCTATGCATTTATGGCCAAGAAAAGCACCTCAAACCACCACTAATGGTCTTTTGAGGGTATTCTTAGACTTGTGGGTGTGGATATCAATACGATTATGCAATTTTCATTATTAGGGATGGGATTAGGAGCACTTTACATGCTTATTGGAGAAAACCAGGACTCAGGTACTAAAGGAATCTTTTAGGGATCCAAGGCTAATAGAGATGTAGACTCATCAAAGTGCAACACATGACTTCTCGAGGGAATTCTTGGAGTAAGAATAGGGATATGGGTGGAATTTGGGATGTTTTAAGGATTAGGTATAGGTCTTGGGGCCCTAGACATCGTCGAGGGAGGAATCTTGAAATTTATATTGTAAAGGAACAATCTAGGCATATGTGGTCAAGAAAGACACTTCAAATGAGAATATATGACCTCTTGATGGTATCCTTGACCTATGAGTTGGGATACCAATTCTGTTAGGTGGATTTGTGTAATAGACATGGGTATCGATGCCTTTGACATGATCAGGAAAGGAATATTAGGCCTTAGGCCCTGAAGGCACATTTTAGATACCCAAGACCCATAACAAAGGCTCAAATCACCACAGATGGACTATCCACGAAATCCTTCACCTCTTAGTGGGAATATTAATTACATTAGGAGGCTTTGAATAAATGGTATGGGTCTTAGGATTATAAACATGGTCTATGAAAAAATATTTTCCTTACACCCTAAAGGAAACTTCTATGCATAGAGGGCCGATAACAACACCTTAAACCACAACAAATGAGATTTAAAATCTACACTTCACCTCTTTATGGGAGATCAATTACATTAAGAAGTTGTTCAACACTAGGTATGTAACTTGGAACACAAAACAAGGTTTGGGGGGGGGATCCTAAGACTTAGGCCATAAAGGAAGCTTGTAGGCATCTAGGGCTCAGAGAAACAACTCAATCTACAAGATAGCACTGCTCGAGGGTATCCTTATCATCTAAGTGGGGGTAAGGGAGCTATTGGAATATTTTTAGTAGTAGGTATTTTTTTAAGGAATTTGGCATGGCTTGGGAAGGAAATGTGGGATATGACTCCTAAAAATTATTATAGGTACAATACATCAAACCACTACCCAAGATATGTATATAGGTCTTGTGGCATTAGGGCCTTAACATTGTTAATAGAAGAGACCTCGACATAGGTCCCTAAAGGAAGCTTCTATCCATCGATGGCTAAGAAGGTTACCTCCACCAACCACACATGGCCTCTTAAGGGTATCGATTGTCTATGATTGGGAATGTTGATGCCTTTAGGTAGTTTTGAGCAATACACACATACATTGGGGCCTTAGGAATGTCATTCTATAGAATAGGACCATGCCTTTGATCCCAAAGAAATCATTTAGGCATCCAAATCCATTAAGAATTCCAAAAGGCACCACACATGGCTTCACAGAGTATCCAGGGTGATATTCATCCAAGTCATTGGGACTTGGGGAATTGGGCATGATCAAGGGAGGAGACCTCAACCTTAGGCCCAAAAGAATTTTTTTATCCATCAAGGGATAAGAAGGATATCTCAACCAACCACACATAACCTCATGAAGGTAGCATTGGCTTATGATTGATAATTTTAGTGCAATTATATGGTTTTGAGTAATATCTATATGTGTCAAGGCCTTGGGAATGATATTATAGGGAAGAAGACTATGTGTTTGTCCCTAAATTAATTATTGGGGCATTTAGAGACTTGAACAATGCATCTAGGAATCATGCATGACCTTGTAGGGGTATCCATGTCACTATGCATCTAGGTTTTTGTCCTTGGGACCTTGGACATTGTCAACAGAGGACACCTAAACCTTAAGCTCTTAAGGAATATTCTATCCATGTAAGGCAAGGGAGGTGGTATCCACCAACCACACATGGCCTCTTGATTGTATCATCAACCTATAATTGAGGATGTCAGTGACATTAATTTGTTTTGAGCAATATGTGGGTGTCTCATGGCCTTAAGAATGATGTTCTAGGGAAGAAGGCCATAAATTTGGCCCTAAAGAAATCATTGAGGCATTCAAAGCTATGAACATTGACTCAAAGCAACAAGCATGGAAATGGAGTGGTATCTATGGAACTATGTATCTAGGTCTTGTAGCCTTGGGCCCTCAGAAATGTTTACTGGAGGATACCTAAACATGTGGTTCTAAAGGAATCTTCTAAACATCTAAGACTAAGTAGGTTACCTCCGCAAACTGAAACATGGCCTATTGAGGGTATAACTGGCATATGATTTAGTAATTTTGTTGCATCATGTGGTTTTGAGAATTATGAAGGTTTCCTAGGGCCTCCAGAATGACATTATAGGGATGAATACCATGAATTTGGCTCTAAAGAAACCATTGAGGCATCTAGAGCCATGAATAATTCCTCAAAGAATCACACATGAGTTTCCATGGGTATCCATGGTGTTATGTATCTAGATCATGTGGTCATAGGACCTTGGACATGGTAATGGAGGAGACCTGCAACTCAATTGCTAAAGGAATATTCTAACCATGAAAGGCTATTAAGGTTTCATCCAAAAACAAGAAGTGGCGTTTTGGAGGTATCATTGACCTATGATTGATGATGTTTATGCCATTATGTGGTTTTGAGAAATAAGTACATGTCTAGGGAATGGGGAACACTTTCTTAAGAGTAATGTCTTATTTGTAAGGTTTTGGTTGTTTAATTCATCCCATATGTCTCTGATCAACATGAACACTTAACTGATGTTTGTTCCCCCCCTTCCTATCATTGTGAAGAGGAAACCCAATGGGCATTGTTAGGAAGTCTACCTAGGCAACTTTCTCATGGGCTTGTGTGATGTACTTAAAGTTGCAAATAGTGCATCATAACTTGTATTTTATCACCCCAAGTTAGGTCACTATAATTTTTTCATTCTATCTTCACTTAGATGCATCCTTGACAAATTTTATCCATCCAAAGCTAAGAAGGTTTCCTCCACCAAACAAACATGTCCTTCTCAGGGTATCATTTTCCTATGATTAAGGATGACAATTCCAGTAGGCGAGTTTGAAAATATGTATGTGTCTCAATTCCTTGGGAATGACATCATAGGGGAAAGACCATTCATTTGGCCCTAAAGAAACCATTAAGGCATCCCAAACCATGAACAATGCCTTAAATCACCATGCGTGACTTTGCAAGGGTATCCATGGCACTATGTATCCAAGTCTTGGGAACTTGGGGGATTGGAAATGGTCATGGGAGGAGGCATGAAACTCAAGCTCTAATGGAATCTTCTAGCCATCTAGAGATAAGAAGGTTCTATCCACCAACAACACATCGCCTTTCAAGGGTCATTGGCCTATGATGGAGGATGTTAGTGACATTAGGGTGTTTTGAGGAGTATGTACATGTCTGAGGGTGTTGGGAATGGATTTCAAGGGAGGAATAACATTATTTTATCCCTAAAGAAACAATTGAGGATTCCACAAGCATGAACAATGCCTCGAAGAACCACACATGACTTTTTAGGGATATCCATAGCATTATGTATCTAGGACTTGTGGCATTAGGGAATTCGACATGGTCAATGAAAGAGACTTAAAATTAGGGCCCTAAAGGAATCTTCTAGCCATCTGTGTCAAAGAAGGATGCCTTCACCAACCATATATGACCTCTTGAGGGTATCATTGGTCTATGATTAGTTATTTTAACGCTAACAATTGGTTTTGAGCATTAGACACATTTCTCGGGGCCTTGGGAATGACACTCTATAGAAGAGGACCATGCCTTTGGCCCTAAAGAAACTATTTAGGCATACAAAGCCATAAATAATGCCAGAAATCACCACACATGGCTTCAAAAGGTATCCATGGAACTATGCATCTAGGTCATTAGGACTTGGGGCACTGAACATGGTCAAGGGAGGGGACCTGAAACTCAGTCTCTAAATGAATCTTCTATCCATCCAAGGATAAGAAGGATACCTCAACCAACCACACACAACCTCTTAAAGGCAACATTGGATTATGATTGCGGATCTTAATACAATTAAATATTTTGAGTAATATCTACTTGTTTCAAGGCCTTGGGAATGATATTCTAAGGAAGAAAACTATGTGTTTGGCCCTAAATTAATTCTTATGACATTTAGAGCCACGAACAATGTATCAAGGCATCATGCATAACTTCGTAGGGGTATCCATGGCACTATGTATCTAGGTTTTTTTTCCTTTTGGCATTGGACATGGTCAGTAGAGGACACTTGATCCTCAATCACTAAAGGAATAATTTATCCATCTAAGGTTAAGGAGATGGTCTCCACCAATCACACATGGCCTTGGGAATGGAATTATAGGGAAAAAACCATGTCTTTATCCCTAAAGAAACCATTGAATCATCCAGAGCCATGAGCAATGCCTTAATGCACCATGCACGACTTCATAGGGGTATCCATGGAACTAGGTATCCATGTCTTGGGGATTTGGGGGCTTGGAAATGATCATGGGAGGAGATCTACAACTTTGGAACTAAAGTAATCTTCTAGCCATCAAGGGATAAGTAGGTTTCCTTTAATAACCACACATGGAATCCTGAAGGTTTCCTTATGTGTCTAGGGGTCTTGGGAATAATGCTATAAAGAATAAGACCATTTTTTGAACTAAATAATTTGGTGTGGTATCCATAGCTATGAAAAATAACTCAAGGATGCATGCATAGCTTCATAGGGGTTCCCATGGAACTATGTATCTAGGTTTCTAGTCATGGGGCCTTAAACATGGTCAGTGGATGAAACATAATCCTTGGGCCCTAAAGGAATGTTCTATCCATCCAAGGCTAAGTAGGTTGCCTCCACCAACCACACATGATCTCCTGAGTGTATCACTGGCCTATGATTTGGGATGTTGGTTCCATTAGGTTGTTTTGACCAGGTAGTAGGTGTCTTATAGTGTTGTGAATTGTGTTCCAAGGAATAATACCATGCCTTTATCCCTAAATAAATCATTGAGGCCTCCAAATCCAAGAACACTACCTCAAAGCACCATGCATGACTTTGTAGGGGTATCTATAGCACTATATATCTTGATCTTGTGGACTTAGGGCCTTGGACATGGTTAGTGGAGGAAACCTAAACCTCGGGATCTAAAAGAATCTTCTAGTCATCTAGGGATAAGTAGGTTTCCTCCAGAAAAAACACATGGCCTACTGAGGGTGTCATTAGCCTATGATTGAGGATGTTGGTGCCATTAGGTGGTTTTGAGCATTATGTAGATTCCCTGGGGCCTTGGGAATGACATTTTGGGGAAGAATATCATAAATTTGGCCCGAAAGAAACCATATAGGCATCCAAATCCATGGGAAATGCCTAAATCCATGGGAAATGCTTCAAATCATTACACATTACTTCGCATCGGTGTCCATAGTGCTATGTTTCTTTGGGGCTTTGTACAAGGTCAATGGAGGAGACATGAACTTCGAATCTAAAGGAATCTTATAGCCATCTAGGGCTAAGAAGGTTTCATCCACCAAAAAATCCCCCATAGGAAACCAAAGCCTCATGTGTGTAGGGGGAATGTAATGATACGCTTTTTCTTTTTATTCATTTTTTTTTCACTTAGTCTCTTACCACCCCAAATTATGGCCATAACTTTAGTGTGATCCACTTAAGTGTGCACGGGGAATGTAATGCAAGCCTTACACAATTAACCACTATGTATGGATAATCCCATAGCAACTTTAAGAATTAAATTGTGGTAATGGGTGAAAATTTCTAATCCGCGAACAATTTTAAAAATTAAATTGTGATAAGGGTGAAAAATTATTCATTTATGAGAAGTAGATCCAACAATTTTTTGACTTTAATATTTTATGTGTTTTTTTAAATTTATTTATTATGTTCTTTCAAAAATTACATGATAGTTCTCAAATTTTCTATATATATATATATATATATATATTTTCAAACAATTATATTTAAGAAATGTTTTTACACAAAAAAAAGTACAAGCTCAACTTTTACCTTCATATTCTAATCTTATAAAAGTTATTTCAAAACTTGATATTACAAAATTTAAAAAATAGATTAATTTTATAAATGATATAATACTTCCATTCAATTTTTCAATATATATATTATATTTTTTTTTCAAATAACAATATTTAGGAATTTTTTTATAGACAAAAAGTATGAGCTGAAATTTTATCTTACTTAGAATTTAACTTAATATTACAAAATTCAAAAATCATATCAATTCTGGAAATCAAATTTGATCTTATTTAAAATTTAACTTAATATTACAAAATTTAAAAAATCATATCAATTTTAAAATGATATAATAGTTTTATTTTTTCAATGAAAAAAATGAATATTCTATAGTTTTTTAAAGACAAAGATACAAGTCATGCCCCAGATTATATATATAAGTTAGTTAAAATTTAAAGACAAATGTACAAATCATAGCTCAAATTTTATATAAAAGTTAAAATTTAAATTTAATAGTATTAAATTTAAAAAATCATAAATTTTATATAAAAGTTAGTTAAAATGTAACTTTGAAAGTATAAAATTAAAAAATTCATATTAATTATAGAAATGATATAATAACTCTAATGTTTTCATTAATTAAAAAAAATATTTATTATTAGAAAAATTACATTAAAAATAATATTAAAAATTAAAAATTATATAAAAATAAAATTAAAAATTACATTAAAAATGAAATTAAAAATTACATTCCACGAACTATCACCATTACAATTGCCATTATAATTCTCTTTCTATGGCCCTGCATATAAAATACATGTTAAATTAATTGAAAATCCATCTTATTACCCTAAAATTTATATTTATATAATTATATTTAAACTTAAACGCTAGTGCTATATAATTATGAATATATAACTTTGGTTGAAAGAAAAAACTACGAAGATATGAGTTGGATGAACACAACTCTATTTTAACTAATGGTCAAAATGCAAAGTGATATGCAAATCTCAACAACCATTATTATTATAACAACTCAATAAACCGCATTGAGTTGGCGTGATGGACAACCGAATGAATAACCAGTCAGGTAGTGGGTGTCTCATAAAAAATTGAACCGCATTTAAGATTTGAGTTGGCGTGATGGACAACCAAATGGACAGTCACTCAGGTCACGCGGGTGAATCTAAAAATTTCCCTCCAAAGAAATGCATTTTCCTTTCCCTCCAAAGCTATGCATTTTCCCCAAATTTACTCTTGCATGCGGGCTATGCATCTTTCCCCCAATTTACTCTTTGATGTTGGCTTGTCAAGTGCTGATTACTCCATTTTACCCAGTTTACTTAATATTGGATGCTTGCTTGTTGGGGTTGGTTACTTCATTTTTTCCCAATTTGCGTGCATGCACCTTGCTTTGCTGGTCTGTTCTGTGCTTTCTCAACTGGTCTGGTCCGTTTTGTGCTTTCTCAACTGGTCTGCGCAGCTTGCTGTTCTGTTCGGTGCTTTCTCAATTGATCTGAGCAACTTTGGTGATCACAGGTATGTTAATTTCTTACCTATATATTAAATTAATTGCATAAAATCCAATATTCCTGTTTATGGGCATTAAAACTCATCATTTTTTCTTTGGTGCACCGATATATTCTTCAATGTACAATGTATGACATCTGAAAACAGTTAAAATTTATAAAGTATTTATAATGGGGATAACTGTGTTTTTGAAAAAGACGGCTCATTTAGAGATAATCTTTTCTTTAAATTAGGACCTGTTTTGTGTGAGCGATTTTGTTCCCCATCATCTTTGTTTTGTTCCCTCAATAGGGCAAAAGACACAATGAATGCAGGTTGAAAGCAGTTTGATAGCGATACGTTATGAGGTAGTCTCTGGTGCTGATAGTGAGCCCTGTTTCCCCAACGCAAACGACTCTCGTGTGGCTGTGAGCTAATCCACTGACCAGGTTAATTTTTTTCTTTCTCTTTACGGCCTGAGCAACGGCGGCCACGAGCTCTGCTTCCGTTCTGGGAAAGATAGAGGCCGCCGCCCTGCAAGAGGCCCGGTCTTCCCATAAGCCTTGGTTGTTGAAGATGGCGCATTCCTATCCTCCTCCTGGGCATACTACCATGGGAGGAGAAATGCTGCAGCATTCGACACCTGCTCTCCCTAAATAAACGAGGACCACCCAGTACAACCCAATACGAGTGAGGGGAGTTTCCATAAGAGGTGTCGTGGCCTGCTTACTTGTTTGATTTCCAGGGAATCTAACAATATATTATAGTAGAATTCATGGTCTGGGACAAAAAAACCTCTTTCCCACAGACTTTTGTTGGTGTCATGGATTTTCATAGTTTCATCGAATCCGGTCGGTTTCGTGTCTTTTTTTGAAGTCGGGTGGTTTTAGGGAAACCGGTACAACCATCTACAATCATGAAAAAATATTTACATGGATGGCGATGATTTAAGGATAAAAGAGGGTGAAAGTTAATTTCTTGTTTTTCTCTTAATTCAAATTTGAAACGAATATTTACGTGGATAGAGATGATTTAAGAAAGTTAATTTCTTAATTCAAATTGGAAACAAATATTTACGTGGATAGCATTGATTTAAGAAAGTTAATCTGTTGTTATTCTTTTTATTCAAATTTAATTTTAGAAAATGGTTATGTTTTGATTCCAATTTAATTTGGGGAAATTGCTATCAATGTGAATAAGAAGATTTCTCATTTTTTTTATTCAAAATGTAAATAACAAATTTGACATTTTTTAAGTTTAAAAAAAACAATTCTAAGGTATTAAAGTTTTAAATAAATTTAATAAAAAATTATATCTTAAAATTTAAATTATATTTTAGTTCATTTGCATAATTTTTGTTTTATAATACTTTTACTCTATTTTATATAGTTAGATTATTGTTGTTTTCATACTAGTGCAATGAAGTGTATAATACTAGTTTCGACTTTTGGGAAATGTGTTAACATTGAATTAGGTCTCTTGCTTCAATATGAGAACAAAAAACAAGCAATGCACTATTCGTACAAAGAGTGTCAATGATGTTATGATAAACACGCCTTGTGTAGGAACAAATATTACTGAAATACCTTTGAATGGAAATAGTTTATCTACAACACCATCTTCACATTCAAATTTTATACATGATGTATACATACCAGTAGTAAAGCAAAGCATCATCTAAATAGATGTTCATGATATGAAAAAAATATATGTAAATGAAAGTTTCAATGAATACAATTTGTAGGTGTGTTGATCTTATCTTGTATACTTCTTAGGTAATTGTTTCAGAGGCTGAAAGAGAAGAGGAAAATGAATTTTGACTCATGCTTCAACCTTATCATATGCTGCTGACATGTTGAATCTACATGGCTTCAAAGGTTAGTTCACTTCAATTATTTTTGCAATCAATAGCATATTTTAGTTATGAAATGTCATTAAATGCATAAGCTTTTTATTGTTTTCTTCCATTCAGCTAAAACTATTGTTTGTGTTTTTTTCTCAATCATTTTTTGTATTTTTATTGTTTACAGAGAGAAGTCATCATGTTTATAATTTACTTTTACCATTTTGGCCATGCAGGTGATGGCAAGTTCCCTCGAAAAATCAAGGATGAACAATATTAGCAATGAACAATATTAGCAGCTTAAAAAAATTTCAAAAACATAGTCTTCCATTATATTAATATTATGAAAATTATTGTTTTATGATTATCAATTATAATTTTTTTTGGAACGGCATTATAGTTTTTATTATGTTTTTTTATTGTATTGAATTATTGATTTTTTAAATGATGGATTAAACCAAATAAACTATAATGAAATGTCTTAATAAACATATTTTATCCTTGTTTATATATATATGATGCAAAACAATATAAATCATATATATTATAATTTTTCTTTAAAAACAAATTTCAAAACAGAGTCTTCCATTACATTAATATTATGAGAATCATTGTTTTATAAATATAAATTACAAATTTTAGTGAAATAGTATTATGGTTTTCATTATGTCTATTTAATGTATTGAATTATTGTTTTTTAGATGATGGATTAAAATCAAATAAACCAAATAATATATATAAGCTTATGGTATAAAAAAATATAAATCACACACACGTGTGTGATTTATATTTTTTTTACCCTTTAGTATTTTATGGTGCTTTGCACCATATATATATTAATCATGCGTTTTATTTTTTTTGCACCATTTATTATTTTATGGTGCTTTGCACCACTTGTTATTTTATGGCGCTTTGCACCATATATAAGTTTGAGTATAATAATAATAATTTCCGTGTTTCACACCAAAAAGTATTAAACCATGTGGACTTGGTTTTGGTGTTTTGCACCACAAAATTTCAATCCAAGTAAGATTGGTTTTTGGTGGTTTGCACCATACACCATGTTATGCCACATATTCATTTAACACCAAAATCAACTTTTTTACAAACACCATTTTTGCACCATAAATTTTAGCACAACTTGCGTATCCCCACATTATCACCAATTTTACACCACTATTTGAAAATTGAGGATTTCCCAAATCCTTTAGAAATAGTGGTGCTAATGTGAGGCTAAAATGCCCTTTTTCTTGTAGTGAGTTATGTTTCACATGTCGCAGTCCCAATCAGCCATAGACCACCAGTTCCTCTAATGGTATTGTTGTAGCAGTGTGAATGTCCCAATGTGCAAAGGCTGCCATATTCGCCTTCGGTGATTCAAATTCAAAGCAGACATCAAACCAATCACAATCCCAGCGACTGCGTCGGGGACGCTCAATCCATACCTATGCCCAATCTGCTGTGTGTTTCCACAGGCTTGCAAAGGAGCTCCACACAAGGTTGGACTATTGCCCACAAAGGCATTCTGGCTAAAATTTTGAGCAAAGTTGGGTATGGCACCTGTGAGATTATTGTGTGAGAAATTCAAAACAGAGAGACTCACGGTAGATTATAGTGTGAGAAATTCAAAACAGAGAGACTCAGAGGAGATGTTATCTAGTGACATATCCCATAATGTGCTTCCCTTCAAATGTTTATCTAGTCTAAACATTCATGGTAGGTTTCAATGTTCGAGAGACATTCATGGGAGGAGAGATGGTGGCTTGATTCAGAAGTCAAATGCATGGCTTAAACGTGGTGGCTTCCTTAGGAAGTCATATGCATGGCGTAAATGGTTTCCTTGTGGCTTGGTGGCATGTCCGTTTCTTTATGCATGTCTTAAACGTGGACGATCATACCAAAGTTGTACCAACATACCACGTGGAATATGAATTCTTCAGATATGTCCCTACGCACCACCAAATTCAATCGATGTGTCATTGTTATTTTTTAAAAACTCTGAGTAACCTCCTTTGTTGTCTGCTTCACTTGGGAAAGAATGGAATTGGAGAAAGCTTAATTCTAGGAATTCTTCCCTTTTTTGTTGGAAGTTCATTTGAGAAAGATGCTTTCAAGTTGGGGACACATCGCATACACCTGACTGACTGTTATAAGTTGTACAGCTGGACATCCAACGAACTAGGAATTTTTAGTTGTAAATAAGGTGGTTTTTTATATTCTGTGGGAAGCTGAATGTTTCAGCTATTTTATATATATGTGTGTTTGTGAAACAAAGGCAGTGCTGCTATGTTTCAGCTATTCCACATATATATATGTGTGTGTTTGTGTGTGTGTGTGTGTGTGTGTCACAAAAGCAGTGCTGCAAAATTCATTGTGTATATTTCCTCCATCTGTGTGTACTATGGCTGCAAATTTTCCTATTCTAGAGCAGTACGGGTCTGACACTCTCACAAGTGGGGTCCGCAGGTATGAGATTTCCATAAGCTTAATCCTTGTAGATTAGAGGGTTTGAGTAGAGTGTAGACATTAGGTTTTAATTTTTCTACTTGTTTTTGCAGTTTGAATTGAATGTGTTTGTAGAGAAAGAGTTTGTAGCTATGTAGAAGCAAGAAGAGTTTAAGTAAAATGATTTACTGCTTGAAATGTGTTGTAGCTGTTTGATTTATTGCTGGAGAATGTGAAATGACTACTCTGTGGATACAAGTGCCATTTTTTTGTTGATTGCATTTATGCTTGGAATTTATAATTCTCCTCATAATTTGGTTGATCAAATTTTATTTTTTGTTAAAAACGCACAACCATCCAACTTCTCAGGTTGCTCTACGATGATCCTCTCTTCCACCATCTGCAAAGATGAAATCACAAAACAAGTTGATTGAATCCCAGAATTCCAATGTTTGATTGACAATACTTACTCATCATGTCTATATATAGAGCTGCACACTAAGCCACCTGCCATGGCTGGCAGCAGGGAATGAATTCAGTGGAAATTAACATGTAAATGCCAACCTCTTGGCACACCTTTCACACTCATGAAGCATATTATTTCACTCGGAGTATTAAAATAGAAAGGATGAATGCCATTGGAAGGAGGCAAATTAATTAAAAATAAGAAGCTTTTAAAGGCTTTTTTTTCATTTCACGTTTCGAGGAAGGCCATGGGCACAAGGGTTTTGTGTGTAATGTGTTTATAATATATAATGAATCAAGGAATTCCATGGGCATGTGGGTTGTGTATATAACTCTATATATAATATTATAAATGATTCTATGTTTTGGAATTTGCATATGATTGGAATTTTTTTTTAGCTGTTTGAATCAAAATCTTGTCAAGTCCAATTTTAAATTAAATCTGGTTTTTCATATCATGTGGGCTTTAGCTGGGTGAGTTGGGTTAGTCGCATACTCGAGCTGTGTAAACCATTCACACTGTTTTATGCATTAAGAGATTGCTATCTTTGTGAATGTTTTATTAGTTGCAAGTTCCAATGGATGCTTTTACAATATGTTGTCAATGAAATATGTCCATTTCCTATTGTAGATGGCAACAACAAGGAGATGCTTTACACATATATATCTTTATAAATTCATATTGCTCTCCCAAACCCGTACCCATTGAAAATTAGAACAGGAAATTGGATGTGAAGGGAACATTCACCACCCAACCATAGACATTGAACTCAAATGTCACTCTTGAGCCAGCATTATGACATGACAAGGGTTGTGTTTTCCCCTCTCTCTTTGTGGACTTTCTCACATGATTTCCCATTGTCTACAGGCAAAAGACATTGATCCAGTCAAGGAAGCGAGCAATACAATAGGGTATAAATCATCAAAGGAAAATCAAATAGCCTCAGTTGGGGGCACCAATAAGAGCATGACAACTTAATGCCTCAACAGAAACACCTTTGTCATCCAGTGGTGCTTTCTTATCCACTTTAAAGCATAAGTTTGGCCTTATCTATTAAAGGCATGGAAACAAAAGACACATAAATCATGAAAGATAGAACATATTCCGGATTTTATTATTTGGTGCGCTAAGAAGAGTTTCCAGGACACCTTTTCTTTTTCAAAGTGTGTTGTTGTATGGCATTCTTGCTTTCAATGAGAGGTTGGGTGATTTATGCCATTGTCAGTTCCAAAACAGGGACAACTAATTCCACTTCCCTTATCAAAATTATCCTCTTCTGCTTTTTACAATAGAATGTTGGTTCATTTTTCGGCCCACGGTTAGAATGCAGGAAATAGAAGCTTGTTCTTGTAGACAAAACTATTTAAAGCTATCCCAATTTCTTGTGTTGGATGTAAGTAATGAGACACCGAGAGAAATGCAGGAGTGAGACATTGGAGCAATAGGAAATGAAATCCTTACGGATAGTGACAAAGGAACTCACTAGAGACACTCCCTCCCTTCTTATGATTGATAATTTGGAGAATGAGAGAGATTGGTGGGACAATAGAGATCTTTTGGGGCTTTTTCCATGTTTTCATAGAACAACACATGTAATCATTCCTACTTGAATTTCAAGTGTGAAAACTGAAGTGATAGGAACGTTATAAGATCAAATTGGTGCAATTGACCCAGAAGGTGCAATACTCTTTAGCATGGCAATTGCTCTATGCACCTTTGCACCAAGATCGCTTGATGCAATTTGCCCCAAATAGGTGCAAATTCATGCCGATAAAATATGCTTCTCTTAAGAGTAACCATTGTGATGATGTTCATTTTATTCATGAAACTACAATTTTAGACAAATATTAAAACATTCAATCATATGGGATTCATTTGAATAGTTAAAAACTCATATAAATGAAACAAAACAATTTGAAGTTATTTGATGAATGACCTTTTTCTTTGTTTTTGAATTCCACAATTTTGTTGAGAATTGCTTAGATTTTATATTTTGTATATATGGTAAATTCTTAATGTAAATATATAGGATTCAAAATTATTAATGTCACACCTAGATTGGATTGTGACTGAATAGCCTTGCAATGAATCTCACGGAGCAGCTACCAAATCCCTGTCAAGGCGTCAAAATGATATAACTGTAACTATAACTTTTTACAAGTTCAATTATTGAAGATTTCTTTGGTTTTTCTCTATCACGTCTTATATCTATTCATTCCAAATTGGATAACAGAGCTTCTACCATTCCCAAGAAAACAATGAAATTCTTCTAAATTACAAAATACTAACTGAAATTTGCATCAACATCAACCTCCTTCCCTTTGACACTCAGGAAAATCCTTCTGAATACAACAAATATTTATATATCTCAACACATTTCAAAGCATCATACTTATTTTTGGCTCCTCTATTCCTGACAAGTATTGCAGATATGCAATGTTTGATTTCGACTATGTCAAGTGCTGTGGACAACTTCCAGAAGAGAAAATATTCTTCATTGCCTGGTTAGAATTTCATTTACTTATATATCCTCTATTATTTCTTTGGGTCAACCATTTTTGGTAGGTAATATTACATTAAACAAGTAGGTTGGGCAATGGTTTAGCTGTAGATAGGTGTGACCGTGTGTGTTTGCCACAACTAGCTCAAGTTCAATGCACAGTGCATTTTTGTATGGGTTTTACCTAAGATTCTATCTGAAGTTGTGACTGTTGTGGCATTATTGGTAGGTCTCCTGACAAATCCCGCATCAAGGCAAAGATACTGTATGTTACATCTAAGTACATTCTAAGAGGGAACTTGATGGCGTTCACTATGAGTTGCAGGCTACCAATCCTACTGAGATAGATATTCATGTCATCAGACAGCGTGCCACTTAGATTATATGTTACATTAGGTTAAATTACATCATTTCAGGACTTTTGTTTATAAACTGGGGTGATGTAATTCACTCTTGACATTATCGTTGCCCCTGAGGAATAACTGGCATTTATCATTTATTGATCATTGTGTGGCTTTGATTATCTTGTTTTGTTGTAAGTTTGTAACCACAAATTACAACTGAATGGCATATGTTACTGAAAACCTTGTTGGATCCAAGCTAATGCTTAAACACTCTTTGGATTACAATTTGATCACTTTACCAATTAATTGTGTTGTAAGATGCCAATGGAGTTCTTTCCATACGAACAACTATTTTTGGTGATGATTTTATAAGAACTTGGAGTACGGTTTTACCTACATTTTGTATCTTTAAAATGGTTTTTGTTATATTATTATGATGGTTACATATAAGTTAATCTGCTGATCAATGTGAGTCTCCTTGCTTTTATTGTTTTGGGGAAATATGATTTAGAGTGTAAATTTGAATGTAGAAATAAAGAACATAGAGGTTTATTGCAAATGACCAAGTTGAGAATGAATTCTTCTAATTAAGGTAATATACATTTAACCAAATTTAGAGAGCAACTTTAAGTATGGCATACAAAAAAAAAGAGCTTGGGTTTTATGCCGGTTGGTTGTTATGTTTCCCGTCTTGCTCTTGGAATTTGAGAATGTCCATCCAATGGTTTAACATTTTAGGATTTTGGCAGAATTTTCTATGTTGCTTCGATTCAGGACATCCCATTATGGTTTCTTCATGAGAGTGGCTCTCACTTTTCTATCCCATTATAGTTTAGTTTCTTGGTGACAATGGCACTCTTTCTTTGCTTTAGAGTATAATGATAAACATTGGAAGGCTTGGGCTATGAGAAGAGGACCAATTTTGGCAGAATTTTCTATGCCTACTTCTATTCATGAAGTCCTGTTATAGTTCTTCGGTGATATTCAATTACACGAGTAGCTATTTCTGGTATTTTGGTAGCTCGAATAACCTGCAAATTTGGATAGGTATTTTGGTAGACAGGGGATATCATAGTATTAATATAATGTCAGAAAATTATAAGTGTTGTCTACGACTGCATCGTTGACTGTGAAGCCTACTGCGACTCCATCTCTCAACTTTGTTACCTGATCATAATCCAAATTGCAATGTAAGGATGAGAACATAAACATAAACATAAAATCAGTGAGAGATTCTTCCCTGTAAATTTCAATGTAGCTTCACCAAATGCATTTAGCATGGTCTAAACGTGGTTTTCAAAACCGTTTATGGAGGATTAAGAATGGTTTGTGGTCTCATGAAACCACGCGTATAACAACACTACGAATCCTATATTACCCATAAGTGGACCACACGACTAATGCGCTAATGAATTTACTCAAGTCCAAGCATCAAACAATGAGGAGGACCATACACCATACACCAAAGGCAAAGGCTTCATTTATGTTGTGTATGTGGGATAATTCCCATCACACAAAACATAACAAAAAAATCTTCTAACTGTAAAAGAATACGAGCTTCATCGTTTCAATTATCAAGTGCATCCAGGCAGAGTTAAAGAGCTCCATGCCCAGAGGTGTCAAGATAATGTTCAAGCATCAAACCTGAATTATTTAATGATCTTCCAAGCATT
This sequence comes from Larix kaempferi, assembly GCA_027924585.1. Lineage (NCBI taxonomy): Eukaryota > Viridiplantae > Streptophyta > Pinopsida > Pinales > Pinaceae > Larix > Larix kaempferi. Next base: position 9,705,068 of record BSBM01000314.1, read on the forward strand.
CAAACAACGCTTCAAGTGTCAAATGCGTACAAGTGCTGAAAATGTAAGCCAAGTGCCAAAGGAAATAATACATTATTCTAGTGTTATAAGACCAATGCATTACATTTTAATACTCGAAATGGGAAAGTCATTATTATTGCAATGGAAGGAAGGGAATGGACTTCTCTATTTCCTTGTCTATGTCCTTGCACTAGCCATGAGGCTTCTTCTTGCCAGAGAACTAGTGCTATGAGTCATTATGTATTGATTTTCCTCATTACACCAGACCCGATAGCTAGCAAAGTAATCCCACTTGGAATCCCAAGCGTCCATGACCTGCAAATAGATGGACAAATACCTAGAGAGAACCTAAGAATCACCCAACCTCGAATTACCTAATCCCTATGGCCTTGACATTAACATTTTGATTTTGAGCAAGTGTCTAGTGACATACCACTACATTGTCACCCTATGACTCCACCATCACTGATTCTTGGCACCCTCCTTCTTATGGTTCTTCCACTGGGATTTCTCCACCCCTATCCACAATCTTTAGATTCTCTCCATAGACAAACATCAACCCTACTTCGCCCTTTCTCCAACCCCTTAAAATGACAACACTACCACTTCCTCAACCTCCTTCCTCCCTGCCATTATTATTATTGATCTTATTCCAATAAAACTATCGAATTAAACATATTACTATAATGATGAATTAAGCAAACTCTTAACCAATTCTCTAGAGACTTTGGACAAATTATATATATATATATATATAACAAAAGACAAATTTAGATTTTTTTTGTTATAAAAAATATAACACATAAATGTTAATTTATGGGATTCTCCCTTTGGTGGGATTGAATTTCCTAAGCCTATTATTCTTTTCCACCTCTTTCTTATCCAGAAAGGTGAGAACCAAGTATGATAGTTGCCCAAATGAAGGGGCAAGGCACCAACATGCCTTAGGGATAATGCAAAAGAAATTATGAATGCATGTATATAAGTGCATATCGGTGCAAGGCAAAAGATTCACCACTCCTATTGTGTTGTAAGTCTTCATTTTTATTGTGCTTTGTTGTGAACTATTTATATTGTCAGAAGACGTGTGAATCCTTGATGCGGTGAGAGTCATTGATAACCAGTTACTTTCCTTGGTTTATTAGTAATTTTCAGAAGATTAGTTCATGTAGTGACAGGTCTGTTCGCCTTTACATGGTTGAGAAGGATGTAAAGTTTTTATTGTGGACTTGAAATCCTCAATGAGAAGAAAGAAACATATTTGGGTTTCCCACTGTATCCTCCATTCTTGAAGCAAGCATAACGAACATTCATTTACAACTTAGATTGTGGCACTATCAAGCGCTGGTCCATGAAAAAGTTCTATACCTATACTTGTATATGGAGATTCCTAAATTTATTGCTACAGCACATGGCATGAAAGAAAATGTTTGTTCACAAGTAGTTTGGGTAGTTTAAGAGCTATTATAATCATTGTTTTCATTGATATTATTGCAGAAATATTTTTTCAAATTGCTTATATATTCCATATATAGTAGTAATCTATAGTGTTGAGATTGCTACTATAGAGATTGTGAGAAAAGCAATTGTAATTGGCTCACTGTGTTGATGAACTTAACATTATTTTTTGTTATGGGTTGAATGCCTATGTCTTTGTAATTTGAGATTGTTACAAACTTTGCTCTTTTCCTACCAGTATCCTTCGCTGCCTGTGTCTATGTTTTTGTTCTTTCTAACTCTCATCTTTTCCTACCAGCATTCATTTTTGCCCCTCGAAGAGCAAATACTAATAAATATAACATTGTGTTTTTTTTTTTTAAATTCAAATCGTGATTGGCTCTCCTTATACTATTTGGATGGAAAATGTTTGGAAGACTCTTTCAACAAATTTTAACGAGTGAATGATTCCATGTCTTAACTTTTTAGATTCGGGTAGGATGAAATCTATGCTTGAATCCATGTCTTACCTTTTTCGATGAGTTAGTGGGTAGGAATGGAAACTTATGATAGGTCCATGTTATGAATGTACTTTTTATTTTTTAAAACTAGAAAAAGTTATATTTATCTTCATTTAAATAAGTTATAACTTTACTCTAACTTTACTTTTTATTATTTTAATAATGAAAAAAACTCACTTAATATTTTTATTATTTGTATTTGTATTCTTTCATTACAGGCGTTATTAACATGATTGGATACCTTTATGTCATCAATAATAATCCATATTAAACTCGACTAACTTTATTTCGTATTCACTCTTTTTCATACTTTCAAAATAAAAATTACAATTTATAAAAATATTTAAAATAAATATTATAAAAAAGGACTTTCCAAAATATTTTCATAATAACTATTACTTTATAAGTGTATAAAGATTTCAATGCTATCCGTTGTTAATACTTGAAGTTCAAGCTATGACCAGTTTCATAGAATAAAAACTTTCATTAATGAAAACAATTAATTAACACAAAATCAAGTAATGCCGACTCAGCTTGCAATCGCTCTCAATCTAAAGAGGCGCCACCATTTCCCATGGCAAGATCTTGTGTCTCTTTTTCAACGTACATAGAATCAAATTAGAAGTCCTAACTCTTCCCCCAAAATCAAAGTGCAACGTACAGAGAATCAAATTAGAAGTCGGAACTCTTTGCCCCAAAAATCAAAGTGCAATACAATACCAAAAAAAGGTCAAAGACCGACCAAACAAATCCATTGCTGAGTATTTATCATATATCTCGGTAGGGATTGTAGTTGAACATTAATAATATAAAATAATGGAAATAACAAAAACATGTTAACCATTCGGAAATACATGAAAGGTGCGTGAAGGTTTATAGGTGAACTCTGAATCATTCAGCAGTATTTATTATTGTTGTTTAAATAGTTATTTAACATTGACAAATTAATTTTAGCTTTTTCAATAAAATAATATTTAATTTTAATATTATAATTTTTAATGAAGTATTCTATTTATTCAAGGTTTTTTATTTTAGAGTGGGTTTTGATTAGAATCTTGTATTTTTTTTTGTAAAATCCAAATTTCTACGTGTTTAAATTGTATTTTTAAATCTATAAATAGATTCAACACCCTCAAATACTCCATGACACCCAAATTATGCAATTTCCATAACTAATATATGTGATTTTAAGATTTTTTAAAGATTTTCAATCAGAATATCAACAAAATTAGTTTTATAAGTATATAAAAGTGATGATGATGATGATTAACTTTCACTTAAACCAACTTTGGTCTATAAAACTTTAAGAAGGGTATTACTTGGTTTGTTTTAAAATTTAGTTCCTATGCTCAAAAAGTTTGGCCACAAGATTTTCTATAGTTTTGGCAAGTAGGGAGGTTAAAAAGGTTTGTATTGTAGCAAATACTATAAAACTCAGATCTAATGTGGGTGTAAACAAGGCACTCTAAGAGAAAGTGATTTTCATCATCAACACTCACAAAGATGGAAAACCCTTTCTGTCCACAGAGTTTTAGGAATAGACCAACGCCTTGTTTAGCTTTGGAGCTCATGATAGTTTGTTATAATCTTGGCCATATTAATTTTCATCTTTGAACTAGTTAGTACTGTCTAATCTTTCAAAGTAGGGTGAATGACCTCCTTATAGTATCTTAATTTTCTCTTAATTGTCAAGCCACTATATCTTTACACCAATTCCACTTGAGGCCTAGTTGGTTTTGATTTGAATTTAAAGCAATTTTAGGACCGTGCTCTCCATGGGAAAGACTCACTTCTATGAGGAGAATAGGATAAGGTGCATTGCTTTTAATTTTGAGGCTATAAGTTAAAAACCACTTCTGGATTCCCTCAATCTTTCTCCAAAATTCTCTAGAAATATTGCACCCCCACACTTCACAACCCTATAAAATAACACGAAAACAAGAATTTCAAAAAAAACTACTCACAAATAATTAATTTAAAACAATATTTTTATTTTTAAATAAATATAACTTGTTCATTAATAAATTAAATTAACATACACTTTATAAACCTAAATTATGGCATATAACTATAATATTAAAAATTGAGAACATCCAATGGAATGTTTCCTTTTTTTTCCATGGAAAAAATCATATTCTTTGTATTCAAAAAGTGAAAACAGAATACATTCCTCATTAGTTCAGCAGTTTTTAGACATAGTTCAAAAATGATTCCTTCTTGAGAGATGTATTGTAACATCCCCATTATTGACCCCATTACATTCAAATGTAATTGATGTAATATTGTTATTAAATCATGGTGAGGAGCTCAAGGCCAAGGCCCCGCCATCGATTTAGTGATGCATATGGCTTGTGTGCTAGCCAGGCACATTGGAATTTCAACATCATGTAAGATGCACTTTAATAAAAATATCCACAACTAGCTATACAATGCAACAAAGAGATGGGGGCATGATTTTACAAGGAATTAGGGGGCAAAACATTCAAACCCTTGAGCCAACCAAGTCAAGCCAAGTGTCAATGAAAGAACCCATCAAACCCTCAACTACCCATGTTGACTTTTGTACCCAATCATTGATTTCTCCCAAGAGTTGGTTGAGGTAGTTAATGCCTTGGGGAATGGGAGGTATGGCTGTCCAAATTCGGGTATGGGCAAGCCACCCTGCATGGGAAATCGCATTTTGCTTCTTGGGCAAGAAAAGAGGCATGAATTGCTCCCCAAGCATTATTCATCAACCAATTTGCTCTCCCTCAGGAGTGGGGATCTACCTAGGCGTTTTCCACCCATGTTTTTAGGTGTTCTCCTTGATCCTCAACTGGGATAAGGGCGTTTTTGTATTGTATACCAATGGGAAAGATGGAAAATCGAATTGGGGTTCCATAGAGACCATTATATGGCTGTTAAATGCTGAGATGGTTGGGGAGAAATCGTTTTTCCTCCCTGCGAATGTTTTTCCTCATCACACAATTCATTTTTGGATGGAAACAATTTGGGAAAGCCCAAACCCATGGCCATCTTGTTTGAAAATCCATTGCTTTGGCTTGATTTTGAGTGTAAGCCTCCATGGTTCAAATGCAGCCTGATAAACCCAGTTGTGCACTGGCTTGGCTGAGAGGAAATGAGAAATGGGCTGTGAATGAGTGATTGTCCCCTTTTCCTTGTAAGAATCATGCCCAACTCGGGGGTGGCCTTCGGACGGACTCAGTATAAGCTGTCGAAGAGCCTATGGTTGGGTGGAACGTTGCAGCGACATAGCTAGTTGCTTGGGGGTAGTTGCAAAAATGGAGATAAGTGTTTTTATGCCTATATATTTACTTCTGCACTATATTAATTCAATGACTGTTGATATGCTGTATGCATGAGTAATGTGTGTGGATGTTTTAATTCCGCTGTGCATCATTTTCTTGTTTTCCATCTGCACACATCTCTTTTAATGATATGAATCTAATGAGTGGGCTGAGTTTTATGTGAAAGCCCTAGAGATTGCCATCAGGTACCCTTCCTTGCCTTGGATGGATGGTTGGGTACGTTACAAAATGGCATCAGAGCTGTTGGTTGTAGCATTGGGCCTTCATGGGCTACCTGTCACAACTTGCAGAGGTAAGTATGCTTCCTGCTCAGCACTGATAGTTAAGAAAAATTTCAAAATTTTCAAATTTTCAAAATTTTTCTAAGTGTCTATGAGTTTCTGCCAAAAACTGAGCCGGCGAAAAAAACTCGGTGAGTTCGCCCGCAACGGCGGAAGGACTCGGCAAGTTGTTCCGCAACAAAGCAGAAAATCAATAAGTTCGCCGAAACTATGGAAGAACTTAGCGAGTTGTTCCGTAATGGCGGAAGAACTCGGCAAGTTGGCCCGAAGTTGCGGAAGTGCTCGGGGAAAGGAAGAAAAATTTCAAAAAAATTTCTAAGTGTTTTCGGAGGCCGGACTCGGCGAGTTGGCCCGAAACTGCAGAAGGACTCGGCAAGTCATTCCGCAACACGGCAAAACAAATCAATAAGTTCGGCGGAAAGATGGAAAAATTTTGGAAGGAAAAGCTGAGTTCTATCGGAAGAACTCGGCAAGTCGCCCCGCAACGGTGGAAGGACTCGGCGAGTTGTTCCGAAAAAATTTCTAAGTGTCTTCGGCATCAAAGAAGAAATTTTGGAAGAACTTGGCGAGTTGCTCCGAAACTTTGGGAGAACTTGGCGAGTTGCTCCGAAACAGCGGGAGAACTCAACAAGATGGTCCGAAACGGCGGAAGGTTTTTCTAAGTATTTTTCAGCGTCCAAGAGAAAATTTTGGAAGAACTCGGCAAGTCGCTCCACAACGGCGGAAGGAATCGGCAAGTTGGTCCGCAACGGATCGGAAGGAAAAACTGAGTCTTCGACCGGAAGAACTCGGCGAGTTGGCCCGAAACAGGTTGGAAGAATTCACTGACTTGCTCTGAAACAAGGAATTTCAGCCATTTTTCAGAGAGATTTTTCAGGCGCCGAAAGTTGAAAAATGCCATGGAACTTGTGCGCCAGATTGCACGAAATTGAAGGATTTACAAAAAAAAAAAAAAACGAGGGAGCTACCCTCGACCCGCCCTGTAGTGGCGCAGGGAAGCCACAAGGGGGAAAGCCCCCTTGACTCCCGTCGTTCCCCAGAAGACAGTCATTGAAAGTGTGAAATGCATTCTTGGGATGAAGAGCAAGAATTGCATAGAAGGTTGTGGAATCCTCAGTAAGAGTAATGGGTTGTAATACCCATTATGGAGGATGAAAGGGAAATTCTTCACCTTAAACTATCTTTGTTTATAGCATAAGAATGACATAATGAATGTTATATACGTATGTATATACTGAATTGCTAATTCATGAGAAGATCATAGATAATGATTCCTTGCATGCTTGGTAGGGAAACCAAGAAAAGGATCAGCTATGACATGGAGAAGGGACCCCATGTCATGCTTGGAATGGGATAATTCCTTAACTCTGCTATTGCTATTGTTTTTGTATTTTACAAGTTATTGCATAGGAATGCTGGAAATGCAAAAGGGATAGATAGATGGCATATTGCACAAGTGCATGTGAAAATGTTTTTGCATGTATATGATATTGCATATTGGTAAAAAAGTGAGGATTTACATATGCAATGAGCCACTTAAAATCAAATGATGGTGGTTGCTAATAATTAAGTTGTGTTTGCATTGGTTGTAGGACCAGAGACAACCGAAGCATGGCTAAAGGATGTGGATGATGATTGTTGCATACAACCTCATGAAGAGAGGATGGTGCATCAAATCCATGATCATGATGTTGGAAAAATGACTGAGTAGCCTTGGTAAGAGGCCGACTAATCAGGTAACATCAAGCGATATTAATAACAACCATGCAGGTAAGGGTTAACGGTGCTTAATTGCATGAATGTTGAAAGAGGATTTGGTGAGTCTCTTCAACTAAGCTTAAACTAAGGTGATTTGGTTTGCATTGAGTGCCTGAATGTGAATGCCAACCCACCAAGTATGGTGAGGTGCGGGTAGGTGAAGGCAGGAAGCCTTACACCTTATAGTTTCTAGAAACCTCAATGCATTCATATGAATTCATATCACGCAATTTGTGAATATTGGTTGTGAGTTTAACAACCAAAGCAACTGAGGACTTATGGACCTATCATGGTAGTGCACGCTGTATGTAGTAATCATGGTTAGGCCATAGTATGTTTAAATGCATAGTATTCATGAAATCATGCAAGATGGCATTGAAAAGATGTGCATTGAAATATTCATTAAATGTTGTAAATATGCATGCATGTGTAGGTGCACATGTTGAAATGCATTGTGTGAATGCATGGGTGTGACATATATATGTTTCAATACAGTTAGATAATAGATGAAATGGTGGACTATTGCTAATCCTGAGACCATTTCATAAGCTGCTATGAATGTAGGAGAATGACTGCATGAAGAAGGTAGACATGTGATGGGCTACCAGAGCACTCTGTTGGAAGGACAGAGCTGCATGGAATATGAAGTAATGAGTATTTACAGTTATTTAAATTGCATGGATAGTGTGACTATGTCTTGCAATTTTATTGTAATAATGATGCATATATAGAAATGTATATATTTCATTGCATTTCAAATGTTAAACAGCTAAAGGTGTTTGAATTATTGAGTATTATAATTTTGAGATCACTTCAGTGACTGTTATGGCAATGAATGATTATGTGCATAGATACTCACAATGTGTTAGGCTGATTGAAGTTTCAGTTTTCAGGTAGAAAAGTCTTGCGTATGGCAATGAGGATAAGTCCATAGTAAAGACCGAGATCTACGGCATGTGCAGAAGCCAAAGGTTATGAGAAGGTTCTCATGGTTATAATTTATGCATGAAACAAATCTGAAAATTGTTTGGTTTAAGTTTATGAGAATAGTCTCATAGTTGCAAATCTAATTTCTTTAGGAAAACAGATTTACAAATTTCAGATTTAAGAATTTGCTTATAATTGCTAATGATTGTTTGGATTATATAGAATTGTGTCAGGAGGACATGTTGTAGGTGGATGTTCAGGTATGGTAGCAAGGGTGAAACCATAATGGACAGAGTGATACCACTTACGAGAGCCAAACAATATGAGGATAGCCTCATTGCTAAGCAAATCAATTTCTATAGGAGACAGAATTGTAAATTCATGTTGAATTTAATTATTAATGTTATTGATTGGTTATGAAACAATTATATTTGAGGCTTATTGCTAAATGTTGCTGACTATTTGGCTATTTGATAAGTGTGCCAGGATGACGCATTGCAGGAAAACCATGTGTGATGGCCTGCAGAAGCCAAACTAGATGGGAAGGATCCCATGCTTTGGAAATGGGTTTCGGGTGAAACGCCATTGTAAACGTTGATAATGTCTCAGCCGAACTGCATGTTGGTAAAGCATGTGAGTGAGACAGTAAAATTATGCTAAGAAGGCATGTGTGGGTTAAGGAACATGAAAATATTGGGGTGGCAACCCGAAGGACTGTTGACTCAGAGAAGGGAGCCCCCATTCTACGCCAATAAAGGAAATATACATCTGTAAAACGAATGAGTATTCGGTAACCCTAACTGAGGATATACATGTCTGGTTATTAGATTTAATATGCAGAACATGTTTTATTATTTCATTATTATTTTAGACTGCTTGAGTGGGACTAAGGCCTACATGGCTCACACCGGAAAGGGATGCATATCTTTCGGGTGATGGGTTATGTTAGGGTTTTCAATATTGAATACACCCTAAGGGAATGGACGCATTCCTGGTGTTTCAATACTTGATAGTGAATGATATGAAATATGATTATGATCTTTGAGCAGCAATACTGATGAGTCTGCTTACCCTTCTTATGCTATTAGCTTACACAGATGCAATTTGGTGTTGCATGTAAGAGGCAAAGTGAAGAAAGGGTGCTCAAGAGGACTATGTGGGCAGTGGGAACCTTTCTACGTTCACACTAAAGGACATTAGAAGAGATGGATAGGCCCGAGGAGTTGTGTTGCAAAAAAGGGGTAGCATCCTTGTGTGGTGTGAGTGGGTATTGTGGGGCCATGCTAGCCTGCAGTTAAGTGAGTCACCTATGGAGTTCCTGGAAGGAACCACTGGTTGCATAAGAGAAGGAGCCACGTAATCATGTTATGTTGTTCATATTGCCTGATAAACCTAGTCGATGTACTGGCTTGGCAATGGTTGTTGGATGCCTGATAAACCCAGTCGGTGTACTGGCTTGGCATGTTGTTAGATTGATGCCTGACAAACCCAGTCGGCGTATTGGCTTGGCATTGCTTATTTGCATGTTATGGAGGTATTGGTTATTTGGGTGTTATTTCCTGACAAACCCAGTCAGAGAACGGGCTTGGAAATGGTTATTGAATGCTTGATAAACCCAGTCAGCGTACTGGCTTAGCATACTGATTTTTGAAATGCTTGATAAACCCAGTCAGCGTACTGGCTTAGCATACTGATTTTTGAAATGCTTGATAAACCCAGTCAGCGTACTGGCTTAGCATACTGAATTTTGAAATGCTTGATAAACCCAGTCGGCGTACTGGCTTAGCATACTGATGTTAGGGATGCCTGATAAACCCAGTCGACGTATTGGCTTGGCATTGCCTATTCGGATGATGTTGTGGAGCAGCATGTGTGTTGGCCAAGCATCCACCCCACAGGTGATCCGAGGCTTGTAAAGCAGAGAAGGAAACCTGTGGAGTGGCAAGGAAAATGCGCAATACAGATAAGTATTCATTTTCATTTAATTCTTGTTTGGAATAATGAAGATTTCAGGTATAAGTCTTATGACAACCAAGCTAATACACTATTGCTTCTTTGTTGGAAACCTTGGGCATTGCAGGAAGTAAGGACCCTGAAAGAGCCACAAACTCTTGGTAAACCAGAGAGTAATTGGTTGTGCACTGTAAAATCCTTTATAAAACCGGAGAGTAACTGGTTGTGCACTATAAAATTCTTGGTAAGTCCAGAGAGTAACTGATGCTCGATAAACTCAGAGAATAGTTGGTGGGAACATTAAACACTTGATGTTGTGGAGCAGTCGGCGTGCTGGCCAAACATTCCTTAATTGATTGTTAAAACCAGTCGGCGTACTGGCATGGCATAGCTATTCGAATGGTTGTGGAGTAGCCTGCGTGCTGGCCCAACATTCATTGTTGTATCCACGGGAAATCCAATGCTTGGAAAGAAAGAAGGATCCTGCGGAGTAAAGTGAAGACATCCAATACAGATAAGTATTTGGTTATCTTGCAACTCTTGCTTATGAATATACATGTGTATATGATTTAATTATGATTTCTTAAATTCTCGTTTGGAGATAAACCCTATGAAAATACACTAAACATGTGAATTGACTCAATGTTTGAGTGTAGGTATTACTAGAAGCAAGGACTATGAAAGCATCTGGAGGATGCATGTGGACATGTGACCGTTCCTAAAGAGAGCTTAGTATGAGCGGTAATGAAAGATGGTGCTAGTGGAACTGTGTGGGTCCTAGCAGCCAAAGGTTCTGTAAGCAACAATGGGGAAGGGTTCCCTAGTTGAAAGGCATTAGACAGACCTTAGACACTAAAGTGTCATAGCCAAGAAAGGGCAAGTCAAGCATTCACATTGAAGTGAAAGAGGCTAAGGAGCATAAAAACACAAGTGATGGTGTGACTCCGGTTTGGAACAAGACTAAGAGGGGGAAACTCTTACTCTTCTCTTTCCTTTTGACTGATGCATCTTAGAAACAAAAGATTGTTGAGTGCATGTCATAAATGAAAACAAATTGTGTTTAATTGCCTGAAATGAATTGTGAATGCTGAAATAGTTATTTTCTTGTGAAAGAATGAACATGAAGGATTTCATGTGTATGTGGGAAAGCATGAAGTGTGTGGAAGTCTCATGAGTGAAGCATGGACGTTCCGAGTCAATTAGGAAAATAATTGACTAATTTTAATATTGTGTTATGCTTGTCCTAACAGGAGTTGTCATGATGAGTTTCACAAGAGAGACATTGAAAGCCATTGTTGTAGCTGTTACTAGCCAAGTGATTCCTAGTGAGAAAAGTGAGAGCCAATTGTGCACCTTGATCATGGAAGCAGACCAAAAGCCATTTGTTTTGGTTGGAAATCTTCCTCAATTAGTTACCAGGACAGCAAGAAAGATGGTAGCCATGGAATTCTAGACTTGTAGGTCAGCTGGAAGAGTAATAAAGGAAAGGGATTGCTGTGGAGCAATGCCCACCTACAGAGATGGAAGATCAAAGCCAGCAGGAGCAGTTTGAGGAAGCCAAAGGACTTGATCCTGAAAGGTCAAAGTAAAGAGATGAAATGCAGGATAGACCTGCCACCAATTGTGAATTTTGGACATGTGTAAAGTGGGTATATAATCTGAAGTATTGGAACACCGAGGACGGTGTTATTCCAAGGGGAGGGGAATGTAACGTCCCCATTATTGACCCCATTACATTCAAATGTAATTGATGTAATATTGTTATGAAATCATGGTGAGGAGCTCAAGGCCAAGGCCCCGCCATCGATTTAGTGATGCATATGGCTTGTGTGCTAGCCATGCACATTGGAATTTCAATATCATGTAAGATGCATTTTAATAAAAATACCCACAACTAGCTATACAATGCAATAAAGAGATGGGGGCATGATTTTACAAGGAATTGGGGGGGAAAACATTCAAACCCTTGAGCCAACCAAGTCAAGACAAGTGTCAATGAGAGAGCCCATCAAACCCTCAACTACCCATGTTGACTTTTGTACCCAATCATTGATTTCTCCTAAGAGTTGGTTGGGGTAGTTAATGCCTTGGGGAATGGGAGGTATGGCTATCCAAATTCGGGTATGGGCAAGCCACCCTGCATGGAAAATCGCGTTTTGCTTCTTGGGCAAGAAAAGAGCCATGAATTGCTCCCCAAGCCATTATCCATCAACCAATTTTCTCTCCCTCACCAGTGGGGATCTACCTGGGCGTTTTCCACCCATGTTTTTGGGTGTTGTCCTTGATCCTCAGCTGGGATAAGGGCATTTTTTTATTGTATACCAGTGGGGAAGATGGAAAATCGAATTGGGGTTCCATAGAGACCATTATGGCTGTTAAATGCTGAGATGGTTGGGGAGAAATCGTTTTTCCTCCCTGCGAATGTTTTTCCTCATCCCACAATTCATTTTTGGATGGAAACAATTTGGGAAAGCCCAAACCCATGGCCATCTTGTTGGAAAATCCATTGCTTTGGCTTGATCTTGAGTGTAAGCCTCCAGGGTTTGAATGCAGCCTGATAAACCCAGTTGTGCACTGGCTTGGCTGAGAGGAAATGAGAAATGGGCTGTGAATGAGTGAATGTCCCCTTTTCTTTGTAAGAATCATGCCCAACTCAGGGGTGGCCTTCGGACGGACTCAGTATAAGCTGTCGAAGAGCCTATGGTTGGGTGGAACGTTGCAGCGACATACCTAGTTGCTTGGGGGCAGTTGCAAAAATGGAGATAAGTGTTTTTATGCCTATATATTTACTTCTGCACTATATTAATTCAATGACTGTTGATATGCTGTATGCATGAGTAATGTGTGTGGATGTTTTAATTCCGCTGTGCATCATTTTGTTGTTTTCCATCTGCACACATCTCTTTTAATGATATGAATCTAATGAGTGGGCTGAGTTTTATGTAAAAGCCCCAGAGATTGCCATCAGGTACCCTTCCTTGCCTTGGATGGATGGGTGGGTACATTACATATATACATTACAAAAATACCTCAGAGATCAACATAAAAGAAAAAACATTTGAATGTTTGAAATGTTTTTTTTTTTTTACTCTTCCACCCAAAAGTCGAGGGTCTTCCTTGATTGAGATATGATTTTGTCACGCTTGACCGTCACTATACATGCCCCAGCTTCTAGGAGTAGCCCTTCTTTAGATAGAGCTTCTGTTTCCTCATTTTGTTCCCTATAAACATGGTTGTAATCGATTTTGTTGAAAATTGAACCCATCAGAAGTAGATTTTGTGCTAAATTGTGTAAAGTAAGGCTTCGGATGTTCTATTCTTCCCTCATTTGGTTGATCCATAACTTCGAATCTCCAAAAATATTCATTATAGACACTCCTTCCTCAAGAGCTATCTGCAAAATTGTTCTCAATGCTAATCCTTCTAAGAGTTTGTTTGTTCCTATTCCCCATTACCTTTGAAGTGAAATACAACCTATTTTGAAATAACCACAATGCCATTCCATTTCAGCCAATGGAATGTTCCCTATTCATATTAATACATTTTTTCATACATATATTTATCATCAATTCTTTTAAAATATATTTTATTATTCATAAATTTTTTTAATCAATTTAATTTAGTTTTTTTTATAATAAAAATATACATATTAATATTTAAATGATAATTAATTTAAATATTAAAAAATTACATTAAACCAAATAAACTTTTAATTAAAAATCAATCAACATGGATCATGTGATTGTTCTATTTCAACATAAAAAATACTGTGCAGCATAATCGAATCTAATATTAATACTCTTATATTATATTAATTTTGAATATTTTTACTAAATATAAAACAAAACACTTCAAACTTCGCAAAAGTTGAACAACACAGTTGTCAAAGTATTAATTTAATTTTTTTATATACATTTTTTCTTTTATATTGTCAAGCAAAGGAAACCCACCGACAACTAAAGAAAGAACATGGTTGAGATAAGTCTCTCCATCAGACGATGCCACAGGCAACTTTGAATTTAATCCAGCACACAGATCTTCCCCTTTAAACACGAAAAGAATAAGACGTGATTATTAGACTTAAAACGTGGCATGTGATAACTGGCACTTAAATAGCTTTTTTCCTGTCGTTTTAAAATGGACCAAAACTTTTTATGAACACAATTCCATACCATAGTTTCATTTACTATATCTTAGTAAATGAGGTAGAACTAACATTCCACCAATTTTTATAACTGAATCTGGAAAACAAATCACCAGAAAAATGGGGCGATTTGAGTGCCAGTTATCCCACGCCTTAAAACGGTAGCAGGTGAGGCGTCGAATTTAATGAAGAGTTCAGCGGTGAGGCGTTGAATTTGAAGTATAATTTAATTCTAGCGTAGATCTGTTTTCAGGTACTACTACTCGTATGTGACCTGGTTCTCTATATTACCCTCATTCAGATTCTCTGACCTTTTGCTTCGGCCATCGTATAAGATAAGAAAAATGAAAATGGAGACTGTCTTCCTCGTGCTGCTGTTGTCATTGTATTGGGCGTTTGCTGACGCAGAATGTCCGATGGATCTTCACTATGTCCGTAAATTACCTTGGGACAAGTCTTCCTGCGATCCACCCATTAGCGACCGGGCCGATAGCCCATGCTGCCAGACATTGCTTGACTTGTTTGGAGTGGGATTAGCTCAGTACTTGAGAGATGAATCCATGTTTGAGCTTCCCAGCAATGTCTCTGCCGTCGCCTGTCTCAAGCTATTTCAGCAGCAGCTGGATTCTCTGGGTCTCTCGCCAAACTTGGTGGCAATCTGTTTGGAGCATAGTATGTCTGGGTTTGTATCGAACCCGCTCCTCTGCGCGGGCATACAAACCAAGCAGGACTGGATTAGCAAAGTGGGGACTACTTCCCTGGACTCGGCTTGCAAAGGCGACCTCTCAGATATTTCCGCCTGTCAGGCATGCAAGGACAGCGGAGACCTTGCTCAAAGGAAGCTGGTGGACTTGTACAAAAACTCGACAGTGGCTACTGCAACCAGTCTGATATGCTACTATTTCACTTGTCTCTATGCTGCGGGAGTCGTTAATGAGTTCGGCCCCAAGAAATTAAGTACTGCTCACTGTATCCTCCGCGTGCCTTTCGTTATAAACTCTTCGCGTGGCCGAGTGTTGGCCTACGGTTTCATGGCCGCTGCTGCAGCTCTCCTGGTCTGTGCTCTTGGACTTCTATACCGTATGTGGGTGAGAAAGAGGAAACGTAAGGCTATGCACAGGGGATTCGTGAGGCGGAACGAGGAACTTCTGAAGTCCTCCGTGAAACCCAACACCGGGGCAGTTTGGTTCGGCATTCAAGAGATCAAAGCCGCCACTGATGATTTCAGTGAGGCAAATCTTATCGGTCAAGGGGGCTTTGCTACTGTGTACAGGGGAAAGCTTCCGGACGGTCGGCGAATCGCGGTGAAGAGAATCAGAAACTGCACTCCGGAAGGCGATTCCGAATTCTTGAACGAAGTGGAGATCATTAACAACATTAGGCACCGGAATCTTGTCGTTTTGAGAGGCTGCTGCGTGGCTAGCGACGACACCGAGGGGCATCAGCGGTTTCTGATATACGATTACATGCCCAGAGGCAGTCTGGATGAACATCTATTTGGAGAAAAGTCCAAAGCCCAACCTTTGAGCTGGTCGCAGCGAAGAAACATTGTCCTCGGCACTGCCAAAGGACTGGCTTATCTGCACGATGGTATAGAGCCTGCCATTTATCACAGAGACATCAAACCCACAAACATTCTGCTGGATGATGAAATGAATGCTTGTGTGGCCGATTTTGGTCTGGCAAGGGTCATGACTAAAGAAGAAGAAGGAGAATCCCATCTAACAACGAGGATAGCAGGGACGCACGGCTACTTGGCCCCGGAATACGCTCTCTATGGCCAACTGACAGACAAGAGCGATGTCTATAGTTTCGGCGTTGTGTTATTGGAGATCATGAGTGGCAGAAGGGCTCTTGACACCTCTGTGGACTTTCCCTCCCATTATCTCATCACAGATTGGGCATGGACGCTGGTGAAAGCAGGCAGGACCAGTGAAATAATAGACGAGAGAATCCGGCAGGGCGGGATGGAGAGGGGGATGGAGCGATTTGTTTTGGTGGGTATTCTGTGCGCGCATGTTATGGTGGCGTTCAGACCTCGAATGGTGGAGGCCGTGAAGATGTTGGAAGGGGAAACGGAGATCCCTGAAATTCCTGACAGACCTTTGCCGCTTATGCATCATGAAACATCTATCCTTACAGACGAATCAACCGATTCCTTCATGGTTTCGGACAATGTTTCTTGGTCTTCCTTCGGTGGACGTAAGTAAATGAGATCCCATGGCAATAGGGCCATGGAAACACTAGAGCAGTGTATTTTTATGTTTTCTACTGTGTATTGTAACATTCTGGGGATGAAATGAAACTTATCAATGTGTAATTATGTTTTATTTTATCATTCTGTGAATGAAATGAAACCCGTGATTTGAGATCAGTGTATATTTTGTTCTCGGCAGTGTGGTTTATGCATTCAAAACTGCAACCGAACACCTACGATGTCAGATATCATCATAAATTTCTTAAAATATGCAGTGGCATCGAAAGTAGTGTAATGGAAATAATAATTTCTCAAAATATGCAGTGGCATCGAAAGTGGTGTAATGGAAATAATATGCTGTGCACGTGAATGCACGCAGATAAATGAATCCAGACCACATTTGAAAACTCATGTTCTCTGCAAATTACGTTACGCAATCAAACACACCCCGCGTGGTAGTATCATTTGAAAACTGTATCTGATTGTATCATTTGAAAACTGTATCTGATTGAAGGCTAATACTATTCAGCTTGCTATAGGCCATTTAATACAGCTGTAGTAGGTATGTTGATTGTTGGATTTCAAACTGCTTGAGATTCTTGAGATCCAACGGTGAACAGGCTTGCTGCAGTTGCATTAAATGGCCTGCAACAAGTTGAATAGTTATAGTTGTTGAAATTGTAAGTATAGATATTTGAAATTGTACAACTAATTGTTGAAATTGTAAGTATAAATATTTGAAATTGTACAATTAATTGTTGAATTGTAAATATAAATTGTTGAGGTTGTACAACTTATATGTAATAGAGTAATAGAGTATCCTAGTTTTTTTTTTTTTTTTTTTTTTCTAACATTTAGTTATAGTTGTTGAAATTGTAAGTATAAATTGTTGAGATTGTACAACTTAGATGTAATCAAGTATCCTAAGAGAGGTAAATTGTAGGTATAAATTGTTGAAGTAGGTATAAACATAGGAGGCTGAAATTCTGAATCCAATTCTACAATTAAAAATAAAATTTGAATAATGAAAATTTTACTTTTAATTGAAAAAGTAAAAATCATCAAATGTTGAAACTACTATATTTATAGACTGATAGGTGTTTATATTTTAGTATTTAGGGTGGACTAGCAAGTATATTGCACGAGGATGAGACAAGGGTTCCAAATTCTAAATAAACAACTATTAAAAAATAAAAAATAAGTGGTAGATGATACTGATAACTAGTAATTGATTCTCCTCTAAAATAAACAACTAGTAATTGATTCATAGATAACTCATAATTGATGTATAGATAATGGATAGTTCCTGGCGAACATGCCATTTAACTAGAAGAAGATGTGTGATAACACTTAGCAAAGATAATCAACCAATGATTAGAACTACACATAGAAAACAAATAACCCATAACTTATGGCTTATTGAAATCCAACATACAAACTATATAATGAGCTTTTACTCTTTTACATTATTGTAAATCAAATCACAACAAACTCTCCAATCCAAAAATTAGTGTTATCTTCGTTCCCTTGAGGTTCCTTTCTTTTACCAACTCCACAATTGAATTGTTTTCCTGCAAACCTTTTCCAACTTGCGAATATATCTTTCAACTAACTTTTTTAAAACAAGGATTCCATGTACCTTACCTTTCGAATATAGGTATTTGGAGCTCTTTGTTTTCACAAGTTAAATAAATGTATTAGTTTTATTTTCATAAACATTATGCATTCCATAACCGGACATATACTATTATGTTTTGTGTATATTTCAATCTATTATATTATTGATGAAAGAACAGGATGTTTCCCCTTTCTCTTTATCATATATCTAAAATTAACATAAACGTGGATGACTCCCAGATCCAAGAGTTAGGTAATAATCAGAAACCAAGGGAACGCAAATTTTCTTCAGTTTGCAACTTTATGCTCAACATTCTCCAGCTCGAGCCAGCAATTCTTCTCCAGAAATAAGCATCAGCGAACAAATCTACAAGTTCACATCGGCTGATCTGCCTGCTTCGGCCATCACTGTATGGTAGAGCTTTCGTTAGCAGGCTGCCACATCCAATAACACATCAAGGGGAACCATTCCAACTTAACAACATTCCATGGGTTGAGCTTTTAGACCCCACTGACAGGATTCATCATCGTTCAATATTCGGTCCCTACATACTTTATCATATTTAATCATTATTAAGCCTCAGAAATGTAGTGTGAATAGAATGCACACAATAACTTTAGCAAAGGCGAGCGAAGGGAAAGCATTATGCAGTATTCGCTGCAAAGTAAATTACTTTGGACTGTATGCAATATTCGCAGTGTACACTTATTATTCATTTATTCGCATGCACTTATTATTCATTTATTCGCATGGTACATTTATTCGTTCAGTACCTCTCCTTCCTAGGTGTACACCTAAACCCCGTTTAAACCACCTCAACTTGGATACAATTTTCTATGACTAGTATTGCAATGCCCATCTTTTGATACAATATAATTCAATGTAGCATATTTGTCACAGTGTCTTGTCGTCTTGTTGGGATAAACCACCTCAACTTGGATACAATTTTCTATGACTAGTATTGCAATGTCCATCTTTTGATACAATATAATTCAATGTAGCATATTTGTCACAGTGTCTTGTCGTCTTCTTGGGATTTATGTATAGAGGATATTAGGTTGCAAAGGTTAGGGTCTCTAATGCATGTCTCTTATTGTAAATAGCCCACATCACTTAGCCAAGTTGGCCATTTTAGTTTATGTTTAGTTGTTATCATCCATGCTCTAGTTGGAGGCATACTTGTTATGGGTCGACTCATATCCATGATAGTTTCATGGATGAGGTTAGTACTATTGTAACTAAATATGGCTTTACATTTCCCATCCGTTTATGCTCTTGGCTAGATGAATTTAACCAACTTGTTTTTCTTGAGAAGTCTTAAAAGGCTTTGAAGGATGTGTCATATACCTTGACAATGTGCAATTAAAAGGTTCCATTGATTCATTCTAAGGATTTGAATGCAGTTTTGGTCAACAAGCAAGGTTGGGAAGTAATTTAATTACTTGGAGTTGATAGGGGATAACGATTTTACATGGGGTGTTTAAGAAATGCAATGTTAAAAATTTTGAAACATGAGATTAATTAGTAGTGTGACCTACTAATGATCCAACAATGATGGTGCACCGCAAATCAATGATGGAATCTAAATTCAGAGTGCAATTTGAAATCATCATTTAAATGAATGTATTACCTCTAAACAATCAAATAGACCTTATCTATCGCAAATCAACAATATGTGTTGATTTAAAACTCTAAAGTGATTGGTGGATAGTGGAGCTTCATGCCTCCGAAATAAGAGATTGACCATCGCGCGTCAAGGATTTAGTGCATTTGAAGTTAGGAGAAATGGTTTCAATACTTCAATTCAATCTCCGAAACCACCTTGACTTAACACCGATTTGAAGTGAGAAGGGATATTTATGTCACATAAGTTGCATTTATTTTATGAATCATCAAGCATATTTTGCATTAAAATCATATCCTGATTATTAAATGCATGTTGTAGGCACATGCAGGTGGTGTTACACCTATTTCTAAAAAGAAAAAATGGGTAGTTATTCCACCATTGATTTTATTTATAACTAGAACTTTGAAGAAATAGGCATCAAAGATGTTTATACGAGGGACAAGTTGGGTATATGGTGATTATAGGGTGCCCTTGTGTCAAGCAAGTCCCTTGTCTAACATATTTCTTGTATTTAAGCTTCACATAAACATACATAATCCATATTGCTTGTTCAAACGACCTCGATATGAAAACCCTCAACCTCTAGATGAACTACGCAAGCCCTATCTAACTCAGATAGTTTCATTGATCTCGATGATGATATTTTTTATACCCATGTATCCAGCAGGATGCTATGGAAGCTTAGAGAATCTGCTAGTGACCTTTTTTGCATGGGAGCATACAAGTTTTTAGCATGGGCCAATAATTCATCCCAAGTTGTCACCCCCTCATCTTTTCACTTGCTTGATTTTGTATCAACTTATGCTATCCAGTATAATCCTTTACGTCAAACTATGGTTTCAGTGAATGGATCTTATGAGGTTTTCTCAATTATAATCGAGTTGACTCTAACGATGCTTCTCTTACCTCAAGGGGAATATCATTTGAATGAGGTGTTAGGATATTTAGACACTTAGGAGTTAGTTAAGATCAACTTGTGTAATATATCCGTTAGGGATAGTATGTTTCTTTAGTATGCATTAGTATGCATTTGTAAATACTTAATCCGACGGTCACGATATGTTTTCGACATAGAGTGATCCGACGGCTCAACTTCTCTTAGATCAAACCTAACATTGATCTGTGGCTTAACACCCGATCGGTCCATGATCTCTATTTAAAGAGCATGGAGGGTCATTGTTTAGTTGATCGATTATGAGAAGCTCATTTGTAACTTTCTTTCTTTGCATAATAAATTGTCTCGTAGAAGCTATTTGGCCAGGGCCGTGGAGTGTTTCCTTCAAGAGGGTTTAAACCACGTCAAAACATCGGTGTGTTGATTTGTGATCTGTTTGTGTGAAGTGGTTGCTCTTGGTGTTCGGTCCTTTGGTAGTACCTTGTGTACCCGAACATGGTATCAGAGCTTTTATGAAGTGTCGCTTCCGGTTATGATCTAGATCTTGAACTGCTGTTGCTGAAACTCGAAAGGGTTTCTAGTTCTGGTATTTCTGTGCATTTCTGGGCTGTGGGAGGTGTTCCATTGCATCCGGAGCATCGTTTCCATTGGAAAATAGTTTTCGTTTGATCGAAAACGATTCCCGGTTGCTCCAGAAACGCGTATTTCATCAGATCTGAAGGTATAATGTTACAGTGACGCATTTTTTTATTTCGTTTTTTAAAAAGAAAAAATCTCATATTTCATAATTTTTTATTGTTAGATTTTTTTTGGGGTTCAGATTGTTGCTTTCCCGTCTGCGTATGCTCTTTGCCGTGCACCTTGAGCGATCTCGGCAAATCAGAAACAGAAAGGGAAAGGGTTTTTCTCGGCTGTGTATGCTCTTTGCCGTGCACCTTGCGCAATCTCGGCAAATCAGAAACATAGAGAAAACGTAGACTTTCCGGGCAAGCTAACAAGATCTAACTCCACAAGTGTGGAAAAGTTTTTTTTGTTTCGTTTTGTGGTTTGTTTTGCGGGAAAAAGGGCAAGCACGCAAACCGAGCAAGAAGAGTAAAAAAAAAAAAAAAGCCCCCTTCCTCATTCCCATATTTTACATACCTTTTAATCTAGCTCACTTGGTTCAAAGTTGTTTTATTCCTTAATAGGTCTTGAGTTCAAGTATTGGGAAGTTACTTTTAAAAGGAAAAGTGCATGCAATTTCTATTTTCAAGTTACTTTATTGTAAAAGTGCATCTCACTTGAATAATAAAAAATAAAAATACAAGTGAGTCACTTAAGTTTTTTATTTATTGTTGCACTATTTAAAAGTAATATCATTGTAAAAGTGAAATCACTTATTTTACAAAAGTGGTTCACTTAAAGCAACTTTCTTGTAAAGTGATTGTCAAAAGGTTCATCTTGGAAAGAGGGGGGTTCTTTTTTTTGCTGGACATTCTCTAGCTGCCACGTCACTATTGGGGACATCTTCAACAGTTTCTTTGTTCAAGCATAACTTCATCATACAGAGTCAGTTTTCAGTGCCTTTTTTTTGAAACCGCCTATTTTTGCGAGCTCTTCACATCCAGACTATTGGTTTCTGTTTTTACAGCCATTAATTTACAAATATGGCCGCCCCTTGTGATATTCTACTTAACAGTTCCAACTATTTCTCATGGAAATCTCGTATGGAGGATGTTCTACGAAGTAGGGGACTTTTCAGAATTACCACAGGGAAAGAAAAAGAACCCACTGATGATGATAAGAAAATAAAATGGGCAAATAGATGTGATGAAGCTCGTGGATTGATTGGGATGTCAATCTCTACTGATTTGCGATTCCACATATCTGGAATTAATGAACCTAATGCTGCTTGGGACAAGTTGGAATCTGTGTTTGGTAAACACAATGAAATTCGAGGTCACCAACTCGAAAATGAGTTGATTTCTTTAAATCCAAGTGACTTTTCATGCATTCAAGATTATTTATCTAAGTACAAAACTCTTAAACTCTTATGTGCAGAATGTAAGATTGAGAGGGAAGACAAACAGTGCATTTATCATATTCTTTCCAAACTTGGACCTGCATATTCTGTTTTTGTATCTACATTTTACTCCATGAAAGCATACTTGAATGCAGCTCGCTATCAAGAGCCTAGTCTTGAATCCTTTTGTGATTCCTTGATTAGAGAACAAGATAAACTCATTCATCTTGGAATAATCAACAATGCAGATACATCTGGGAAAGCCTTATTGTCCCAACAGAAAGAAAAGTCCAAGCCTCCCAAGAAACAAAATTTTTGCAATAATAAGTCAAACAAGGGTCCCAAACCCTCTCAGTCAGCTCCTTCTTTAAAAAATGACAAAGGATCCAAGCCAAAAGGAAAGAAGACTGAGCGTCATTGCAACTATTGCGGGAAAGATAATCATGATGAATCTAAGTGTTTCAAGAAGATGGCAGCCTTAGAAGCAGCAATGAAGAAGCACCACATCAGCCTAGATTCGCCTTCAGAATCTGCCTCTCATGGACATGCATTTTGTGCTTCTGGTTATTCTTATAATGCATCTTCTTCTTCTACTTCAAATGAATGGCTCATTGATTCTGGAGCATCTTATCATATGGCTAAGGATCAAGCCATCTTTTCTACTATGCATGAATGTAACACCAAACAAATATTTGTTGGTGATGATAGATCTCTAAGTGTTGTAGGAGCTGGAACAGTTCCACTAGATAATGGTCATTTTAGTGATGTACTATGTGTTCCAAAAATTTCCTGCAATTTGTTATCAGTCTATCAGATCACTCATTCTGGTGAAGGTAAAACTGTGACCTTTACACCTCACCAAGTTGTAATCAAGGATTTTAAAGATCCTCAACAGGTCCTAGCTATCGGAATTGTTGATGATATTACCAGGTTGTACAAGTTTAACAACTTTGGGTCATCACCTTTCCATTCAGTTTTTGTTGCTCATAGTGATAACTTAAGCAAACTTTGGCATGAGTGATTTGGTCACTTAAATTATCGCTCATTGCAACAACTATGTAAAGAAAATATGGTGACAGGTCTTCCGATGGTATCTTGCAGAGATGGTGTTTGCTTCGGTTGTGTACTCGAAAAACATCATCGGGACAGTTTTGACAAACGTGCCTCTTGGCACGTCTCAGTTCCCTTGGAGCTTGTGCATAGTGACTTGTGTGGTCCTCTTCCATCTGCTTCCTTTTCTGGTTTCAAATATTTCTTAACTTTCATTAATGATTACACCAGACGCACTTGGGTTTATTTCCTAAAACTTAAGAGTGAAGTATTTAACATGTTCTTGGACTACAAGGCCCTTGTTGAAAAACAATCTGGTCATCAAATTATTAAGTTAAGATCTGACAATGGAGGAGAATATGTTAACAAATAGTTCACTACTTTCTGCACTGAACAAGGCATCCAACAATAACACACTGTTCCATATACACCACAACAAAATGGTGTAGCTGAGTGGAAAAACCGCACTTTAAAAGAAATGGCTAATTGTATGATCCAATCTAAGGGACTAAGTCTTCAATTTTGGGCTGAAACCATTAATTGTGCAAATTACATAGTTAATCGCACCCCCACTAAAGCATTACAAGGTTTAACACCGGAAGAAGCATGGAGTAAAACTAAACCTGATGTAAGTCACTTCCGTGTGTTTGGTAGTGAAGCATGGGCTCACATTCCGGATGAAAAACGGAAAGCATTACAGCCTAAAAGTGAAAAGTGCATATTTGTTGGATATTCTAAAGATGTAAAAGGTTATAGACTTCTTCAACCACATTCTCATGATATAATCATTAGAAGAGATGTTAAATTTGATGAAAATATCTTGGCCTGCGAGCCTAACTCGGAGATTGTGTCATCTTTGGCCTGCGAGCCTGATTCGGCCTTTTGTGCCTTCTTCTTCTTCTTCCAACTTTCTTGACAGGTTTCCAACTCCAGCTTCTGATGATAACAGTGAGGATGAAAATCCACCTCCGCCTGCTCATGTTCCTCCAGTTGCACCAACACAAGTGCTTCCTCGATGGGTCCGTTCAACATGTGAAGCAGCTGGTGATCTTGCCGGTGATCTTAGAGATCAACGTCGAACACGTTCTCAGTTTTAGCGAGCCTCTTCTCTTTTGGCTCAAGTTTTCGAGAATCATGATCCAGAAAATTTTGCAGAAGCTTCAGGGAATCCAGCTTGGGATGCAGCCATGGATGAAGAATATCGTTCCTTAATGGTGAACAATACTTGGGATCTTGTACCTCTTTCAAAAGGAAGAAAACTTGTCAGATGTAAATGGGTCTACAGAACTAAGTATGCATCAGATGGAAGTGTTGAAAGACTTAAGGCAAGGTTAGTTGCCAAAGGTTTTTCCCAATTTGAAGGGATTGACTACAATGAAACCTTTGCTCCCGTCGCAAAAATGAACTCCATCCACCTTGTTCTTTCCCTTGCAGCCTTACACAACTGGGAATTCCATCAAATGGATGTCAAGTCTGCCTTCTTACATGGTGATTTACAGGAGGAAATTTACATGGAATAACCTCCTGGCTATGTTCAGAATAACTCTAGCCTTGTCTGCCACCTTAAGAAATCCTTATATGGCCTTAAGCAAGCTCCTAGAGCTTGGTATGCCAAAATGGATAACTTTCTCCTTGACACTGGTTTTTCTAGATGCCATTCTGACCCCAACGTCTATACCAAGAAAGTAGGAAACCATCTCATCATACTTGTTCTATATGTTGATGACCTTATTCTTACTGGTAGTGACCCTAAGCTTATAACCCATGTGAAATCCACTCTTAAACAAAATTTTGAAATGTCAGACTTAGGACATTTGCATTATTTTCTTGGTCTCCAAGTCCTACAAACCAAAGAATGAATATTTCTTTCTCATTCTAAGTATGCTTGTGACCTTCTTCGCTGCTTTCACATGGAATATTGTACACCATCCCCTTCTCCCTTCCAGTCTGGAGTCAAACTTTCTGCCACTTGTACTTCACCTGAAGTCGATGCCACCTTGTATTGTTAGCTTGTTGGTAGTCTCTTATACTTGACTCATTCCCGTCCTGACCTTTCCTTTGCCGTTGGTCGTGTTGCCCATTATATGTAGACACCTCATGAAAGTCACTGGAAAGCAGCTAAAAGAATACTTCGATATATTTGAGGTACAGTTCAGTTTGGGATTCATTACAGTACAGGGGGGAAACCTTTGTTGGTTGGTTTCACTGATTTAGATTGGGCCGGCGATCCTGATGATCGAAAGTCTACTGCAGGTTATGTTTTCAGTCTGGGATCTGGACCTATTACTTGGGCTTGTAAGAAACAACAAGCTCTTGCTCTTTCTTTAGCAGAGACAGAATATCGAGCAGCAGTTAATGCCAGTCAGGAAGCTTTATGGCTTCGACAGATCCTTTCCGAGTTTGGATTCGAGCAGCAGCAGCCTACTCCACTTTGGTGCGACAATCAAAGTGCCATCAAGCTTGCCAAAGATCCAGTTCTACATCAACGCAGCAAACACATTGAGCTACATATGCACTTCACCAGAAATCTTGTTCATGATCGTGTTCTTGAAGTGCTCTTTTTCCCTACAGATGATCAAGTTGCAGACATCTTCACCAAGTCTCTTACAGAAGCGAAGTTTTCTAAACTTCGATCTATGTTAGGAGTTCAGGAACTTGTCATTAAGGGGGGATAGGCTCTAATGCCTCCTTCCTTTTCCTAATAGTGTCACTTTTGTAAATCCTTCAATCCTATCCCAAGTTGTTCTTAAGGGGAGATGTTAGGATATTTAGACACTTAGGAGTTAGTTAAGATCAACTTGTGTAATATATCCATTAGGGATAGTGTGTTTCTTTAGTATGCATTAGTATGCATTTGTAAATACTTAATCCGACGGTCACGATATGTTTTCGACATAGAGTGATCCGACGTCTCAACTTCTCTTAGATCAAACCTAACCTTGATCCGTGGCTTAACACCCGATTGGTCCATGATCTCTATTTAAAGAGCATGGAGGGTCATTGTTTAGTTGATCGATTATGAGAAGCTCATTTGTAACTTTCTTTCTTTGCATAATAAATTGTCCCGTAGAAGCTATTTGGCCGGGGCCGTGGAGTGTTTCCCTCAAGAGGGTTTAAACCACGTCAAAACATCGGTGTGTTGATCTATGATCTGTTTGTGTGAAGTGGTTGCTCTTGGTGTTCGATCCTTTGGTAGTACCCTGTGTACCCGAACATGAGGAGGAACTAGCTTTAAGACTTGGCTAGTTGACTCTCCGAGCTAAGCAAGAGGTCATTCATTGATTCCTACCTAATAAAACCTCTATATTTGACCTAAATTTTCCTCTCCGCCCCCACCTTTTCAAAATCATTGAGAGAAATGGTTTCTATGATTTCCTTGATCCAGGGGTATGATGATGTTGGTTAGTCAATGAAGCCATACTTAGTTTGATGGATGCAATTTCTTCTCCCTCTAGCTCATCTCCTATTAATTTCCAATATGCTGAATTCCCACCACAATCTATTCATGAGCAATTATCTAGTTTTCATGATCTCAAGTTGTTTAGGTAACAATCATATTTAGTGTACTAGATATTATACTTTCAATCTAAGCATTTTGAGCATATGAATCTCAGAAAAATGGATAGTGAAGGTAATATCGTTCCAATTGTGGATTGGAACTTAATAGTCATGAACCTTGAGACAAACAAAGGCTTTAAGATTTTACTTACAAATTCATCCTCCATTCACACACCGTTTTTTGTGGAGAAACTCCTCCCAGTATTCCTGTCGAATTCCAAAACATACTCCAGTTGAGCTCATAAACCAAAGTGGAAGATTGGTATCTTCACAAGGATAATACTATCCTAAGGTTTTATGGATCTTAAAATCAACCTTATTTACTTCCATTTTATATCCTACCAAGTATTTTTTCTTTAGAGTATGGCATACAATGGTTAGCTTCAAATCACTTTCATTTTACTTCCAAGAATCATTATTCAACTTTTACTTTACCTACCCAAGTCTGTTATTTCATTATAAAGAGTAAATATACATTAGAGGTTGTTAGTAGAATGATGAATTCATTTGGATTCATGTTAGGACCAATTTGGCATCATAATCCTTATCATTGTTAGAGGTGAAGTTAGTATCTATATATCTGGCATTTTCCTGTATAGTGGTACACGACTATCATCTCGCTCAATTTGTATGCATTGATAGGGTCACAAAGAGGGTCATCCTAGCCTGCCCCCTTATTGGGGGTACGAGAACAAAGTTCCCTAGGAAAAAATTTCCAAACCTTTCTAGTGGATTTTGGTTCCTTCTTGAGCCCTAATATGTATTGTATAAAAGAGGATACCCCTAGCATTGTATCACAAGAGAAGGAAGCATTGTAAGGTTTTACTGAGTAATAATAAAATATCAAAGTTTCCATTACAATGTGGTTTTACATACGCATAGAAAGGTTTCCATGTAAATCTTGTGTTCTATTGTTAGTTTCCATTTAAATCTTGTGTTTTATTGTTATTGTTGTTTTCTTTTCTTTTTATATTTTTGTAACAATCATTTGATCTTGAAGAAAATAATTGCTTTTCAATTCCTTTTCTTACATTCATCATAACAACCTTGAAGAAAAAATGCTAGATAATAAGAATAGACATGAAGATGTGAAATGTCTAATGTAGGTGCAAAGTACATAGCCTAATCTAATGGGTGTCAGGTGATATTGGAAGGGAATAAAAACCTTCCATTCCAAATCAGGTATAATTTTAAGGACCCATACTTATTTAAAAGTGTATAAACCTTAGTGAATCTTACCAATTCTTAAAATGTCAACCATAAAATATTTGGCGATATTTTTCTAAAATTATTTCAATGAATAAGGATTTTATATAGTTTATATAATAATTTGGCGATTTTTAGAGTGAAAAAAGTTTACCCCATCAAAATTGGGCAAAATGAGGCTTCAAAAAATGCAAATTGGCGAATCTTTTTTTGGAAAAAAACATTGAAAAATAGCCCATGGGCTAAATTTCGCCCCTAAAATTATCCTTGTTCCAAATTTAGTGGTGATGTAGGATGGTGATTTAGAATCCAGTAAGATAGACGTAGAAAAGATACCAACTGAAGTTGATCAAGCGGTTGAGTCGGTATCCACTCTAACAGTCAATGTAAATAGCAACAAGATAATAGTTCAAAAAGAGTTGGCTCAAAATCAGGGTGGAATGCAATATATTCATCCTATAGAAAAAATTATATGAGATTGAAAACAAAAGAAATACAACAAAGGGATCAAGTGAGCTTGAAGTCACTAATTTAGGTGAGCTTGAACTTAAAAAGGAAGAAATGTATAGTTAAGATACTCAAATGGTCAATTTTACCCCATAATCAATAGAAGAAGAGTTATAGGTAGCATGGCAAGAAAAAATGTCTTAAGAAGTGGAAACTCTCTTTGGATAGTTGAAACCTATAGAATTGGCTTTGCCAATGGTGATGGTCATTCCTTCCCCTATACCAGTAACTCAATATTCAATCAAAGGGGAAATATTTTTGGTAATTTCATTTAGATCCTAAATCATATCACAATCTGAAAATATAATTTATTTATCAAATGAAAGAAGCTAATGAGAAAGTGAGATAATTGGAAATTTTCAAGGATCAGAGGTACTTTCAAAATGCATTGTGGTTCCAAGGTTTTTAGCTTCTATGGACCATAGTAATAACAAGTTTAATTTATTAGGTCTTCAACCAAACATTGCAAAAAGAGAGGGCAATGCTAATAATACTAATTATAACACCATCATTATGCAAGTGTACCTAAACCAAGTGAATTTCATTGATATGATTGAGTGGCATATGCAGATGAGGGAGATGGTCTCAAATAGGTTGATTTAGTCTATATTAGTGTAAAAAAAATCCAAATATTGGTTACCAAGTTAGACAAATAGTTCAAGCGTGAAAAATTAATCAATAGAGATAGAATGTCTAAGATAAAGGATTGGAGGGCATGATTTTTCCCTTGGTAGCCACACCTAGTGGATTGAAAAGTATTAAGAGTCTATTGGAATATAAGGATACATAAATTAAAATCTTAGAAGTCAAAGTTAAAGATGTTGCAATCTGAAAATGTGGAATCAAAGGAGTTGAAAAGAGCTCATAAAGAAAAGTAAGAATTAACCTTGGAAAATGGGAAGTTGAGGGATAAAAATACTCGGTTAGCATATTGGATTGATGAATTAACAAAGGAGAAAAAAAAATGGTAGAAGGTAATTTGGTTGAAGTGCATAGGTTACAAAAGGAAATTGTTAAACAAGTAATAGAAAGCGAGGCCTCTATCAGAATTCTTTCAAATGCCAAAATATTTGAAAGATGATGATAAGATAACGAGCATTTACAGTATTGAAGACAATGTCAATGGCATGCTAAAAAGGATAGTTTATTATAAAACATAGGTTTTGAGTTAAATAGGGTTTATAGTTTGAAGGGAGAAAATATTTTAGAGGAGAAAGTGGCTTTAAAATATTGTTTTAAAAAAAGAAAATTGTTTATTCAGAATCTACATTCTCAAATTTCCAATAAGGATTCAAATAGTGAAGCATTATCAGAGTCTTAAGAGAAATTAAAAGGGTCAATGCAAGATTCTTTGAGGAAGATACCAGGAAGGCACTATTTAATTGCCCCAAACTTTGAGATAAGGGAAAAAATAATTCATCAAATGGATAAGTTTAGACCACATTTTGAATTCTTCCATCATTCTAAAGTTATTCGTGTAAATAATGCATATTTAAAGATAAATAAATCATAGAATGCATTTTTATGTCCCATAAAATTGAAGAAGCCCATAAAATAATTCATTTTTTGAATAATTTGTGTTAAGAATCAATGACTACAATGGGAATCAAGAATTTTACTAATATGATTCTAAATATTTAGAGAGTAAATGTTAAAAAGGATTTGATATTCATGACTAAAGAAAAATATGCTTAAATGAATAAATCCTCAAGAGAAACTGAAAGTCGATCCTCTCTTGCTTGTAAGTTTGTTTTACCCTCCTCGTGGACTAAAGATCTATGATTGGTGGAGCTCATAGTTATGAGGAAGATATAATAGATTATCAAAATAATGTGGAGACATTAGGTGAAGGATCATAACCCATTTCAAACCCATTTCAAATAAGCAAATTGTTGATACATTATAATGTGATTTTAATACATTAGTTATCCTTAAAAATTTATGCAAAGTATGGCCTCCTTTTTTGTACTCAAAACTTGATATTCTTACAAGAGAATGTTGGAATTTTGTTATCCTATAGGTAAAGTTTGAAGCAAAATTGTCTAATTTAGGCCTACAATTTCAATACCAAAGGATCGGGAGGTTGTAGGTTCAACAACTAAAAAGAAACTAATTCATTGCAAAAATAAAATATGAAGAAGAAAGGGGGGCATCATGTGGCCAAACATATAGCACGATATCCCTTATTCTTAGCATTCATGATAAGGTGATTATTCATGTCATCCCGATGGTATACTTTGAGAGAAAGCAATTAGGGTATCGAAAAATGGTTGGAGTTAAAGAGCTATATAGCTAAGAAAAAATGATTTTGTGAAGGTTAGAAATTTTGGGATCTAGTAGTGTATTAGGTGTCATTGTATTTGGAATGAAAGTTGAGTTAAATATTTACAATTAAATAGAGTACAAACAAGATTATTTTAGGGTTTTGGGGATTCATCCTCCTACTTTATCAACCCTTGTTCTTTAAAGTTTTGTAAAAACTTAGGTTTTATTATAAAAAGTTTTGATTCCAAATAGTTTTTAAGTACAATCTATTGCCAAGTAATTATAATTTTAAAATTTGGACTTGATCCATGTATCTTATGTTACTAAAGCATTATTTTGATCTAGTACTTTATTTATTTAGTGTTGATATTTAATATTGAATTGAATACTATGTGTGATCTTTAAATAAATTATTTAGAGTATGACATCCTTAAAGAATTTTGTGGTGGTGTTAGGGGTGTGTGCAAGCTAATGAGGGTCTATTTTGACACGTTAGATGCAATTGAAACTGAAAAAATAGTCATCCATCAACTTACATGGATATTTTGAGACACATACACAATGAATCTTGAAATTTGTAAAAAATATAAAACTTGGGAAATTGAATGATGTTTCCGAATTTATAAAAATTTCCTATTGAAAATGTTCTTAACTATCTAAAGTTTGATCTTTTTTAATAGGCACTTAATTTTTGGACATATTATAAAGTATATGTTTTTGTGGGTGTATCCTTTTAGTGACTAAATGATGGAATCAAGTTACGAAAACGGTAGACATATAGAGAACATCTAGTACTAGTGCACCGCTATTTTTTCAAAAATAAAAAATAAAACAAATAATTTTTTTCCAATTATCTATGTGATCAAACCTCAAAAACAGTACGCAAAGTGTGGGTGCAACCATTGAAGGTGTTAATGCAATTATTTTGAAACGGTTTTTCCTATAACATGTAGAGGTTTGTGTCCTGTAGTGCACCATACAATTGTTTTTCAAAATGGTTGAGAAACAAAAGAGTTATGAAATAAACACTAAAAATGTTTTTTGTTTTTGTTTTTGTTTTTTTTGTTTTGTTTTGATGTAAGAAAAATATATATATTATTTTTAAAAATTACATATTTGAAATCTACAGAAAAAATGCTATCCACGTCTAAAATTTCATAAAAAATGATGGTGTGAAGCATACTGTAACCAGCGGCTAAACACGGGCATATTGAGAAAAATGGTGAGATGTCTAATTAGCTATGGTTTACCTATTCCATAACACAGGTTTGCTTAACCCGAAGCTAAGTCCAAAGAAGACACACAGGAAGAGTGATAACACTTGGAATGGTGACAAGGCTCGATCTTAGTGCTAAGAAACGCAAGCGTGTTTCTTTTAAATTCAAATTTTCCTTTCCCGCCTATCTGGGTGTCATGCAAAAAAAAATGCGTGTGCATTTTAGCTCTAAAAAATGCGTGCGTGTTTTGTAGAGCTAAAAGGTGCACGCATTTTGGTAAAAATAAAATTTACCTTAGGGGTAAGGGGGGCACGGGGGTTGGGCGGTATAGGTTTAGGGAGGAGTAGGGTAGTTAGAGGAAAGAAGGTGTATGGTGTTGGGGTAGGGAGAGATAGGGGGGGTGGTAAGTGTTAGGGGGGGGGAATTAGGAGATAAAGAGTGAGAGGGGTAGGGGTAAGGGGAGTAGAAGAGATAGAGAGAGAGGGGGGGGTTAGGGGAAGTAGGAGAGAGAAAGAGAAAGGCATAGGGTGTAATTATGCATAGGGAGAGGAGGGGGGGGTTAGGGAGAGAGAGGTGAAGATTAGGGGTAATTAGAGTGTGTGTGTGAGAGAGAGATGCGAGGGTGTTAGGGTGTTGGGGGAGAGAGAGAGGGGTGGGGGTAAGGTGTAGGTGGAGGAGTAAGGGAGAGAAAGAGTGAGATATGGGGTTAGTAAGGGTTAGGGGGAAGAGGAGGGAGAGAGACAAAGATGAGGATGGGGATTAAAGGTAGGGGGGAGTAGGTGGGTGAGAGAGTTAGAGAGGGAGTTAATAAGGGTTATGGAGATGAGAGAGAGAGAGAGGGTGGGGTAGGGTGTTAGGAGGCTTGGGGTGAGAGATATGGATAGGGGATACAAGTAGGTGGAGGATTAGAGAGAGAGAGAGAGCCTAGGTGCGGAGGGTGTCGGTGATTAGGGGTAGGGGCAGATGGGGGTTGTGGATAGAAAGAGACAGAGATCGTGGTGGGGAGAGGTGGAGAGGGGAGGATTGGGGTTGGGGGAGAGAAAGAGATAGAGACTAGGGTGGGAGGAGTGATAGGGTTTTAGGGGTGATTAGGTAAGTTAGAGAGAAGGGATGTAGAGGAGAGAGAGAGAGAGAGAGATAGGTGGGATGTGGTAAGTGGTATGGGGAGAAAGATTAGGAGAAACAAAGTGAGAGGGGTTTAGAGAGAGAGAGAGAGGAAGAGGAGGGGGTGGTTATATGTAGGGAGAGTAGGATGGGGTCAGGGGTTGTGAGAATGTGAGAGAGATAGGCGGGAAGGTTGTTATGGGTTTGGGGGTGAGAGAGAGAGGTGGGGTTAGGTTTAGGTGGAGGAGTAGTGGAGAGAGACAATGAAATAGGGGATTAGTGAGGGTTAGGGGAGAGAGAGAGAGAGAGAGAGAGAGAGAGGTAATAGGAGTAGGGGCGAGAAAGAGTGAGAGAGGGAGTTATTAAGGGTGTGTGTGTGAGAGAGAAGAGGGGTTTAGTGGTAGGGGGTAGTGTGTGTGTGTGTGTGTGTGTGTGAGAGAGAGAGAGAGAGAGAGGGAATGTTAGGGGGTTGAGGGAGAGAGAGGGGTGGGGGTTAGGTGTATGTGGAGGGTTAGGGAAAAGAGAAAGCAAAAGAAGAGGTTAGTAAGGGTTAAGATGGATATCGGGGAGAGAGAGAGAGAGAGAGAGAGAGAGAGAGAGAAGGGGGCATGATAGGGGGTTGAGAGAGAGAGAGAGAGAGATATGAGGGTTAAGGGGGGAGGGTGTGGATGATTAGGGTTAGGGGGGAGGAGGTGGTTGATGGAGAGATAGAGATAGAGATTGTGGTCAGGGGGTGGGTGGGTAGGGATCTAGGGAGGATTAGTTATGTCAAAGAGAAGGGGATATGTTAAAGAGAATGTTAGAGAGAGAGGGAAATTTTAGAGGGCTGGGGAAGAGAGAGTGGTGGGGGTTAAGTGTAGGTGGAGGAGTAGGGGAGAGAGGGAGGGAGATAGCAGGTTAGTAAGTGTTAGGGGGAAAAGGTGTTAGAGAGACAAGGAGGAGGAGGGAGACAGGGGGTTAGTAAGAGTTAGGGGAGAGAGAGAGAGAGGAGGAGGAGGAGGAGGAGGGGATGTGGAATAGAGGTAGTGAGAGGAGTTGGGGGTTAAGATTGGGAGAGAGCAGGGGGTGTTAGGGGATTGGGGGAGATCTAGAGAGGGTTAGGAGTTATGGGTAGGTAGAGGGGGGAGAGAGAGAGAGAGAGGATAAGTGTGGGACTTGGATTGTTGATGATGACAAATGAGAACATTAAAAGGATTTTGATGGCTAGGTATATAGAATGAACATCTTTCATGAAGAAAGTGAATATGACTTGGAGTGTTAGAATCGGCTTGGTGATGATTTAACATGAAAAAGATTTGGATGGCTAGGTATATAGAATGACACTAAATATTAGTAAGGCTTAGGGGGAAGGGGGGAAATGGATAAAGAGAGGAGTAGGGGAGAGAAAGAGAGGGGGGGGGTTGGGGTTTGGGGAGGAGTAGGGAGATTAGAAATAAAGGGGGGTATAGGTGAGGAGTGTGGGTGTTGGGGTTAGAGAGAGAGAGAGAGATCAAGGGGTTTAGGGGTTTGGGAAAGAGTAGGGATATTAGAGAGAAAGGGTGTTATAGGTGAGGAGTGTGGGTGTTCAGGTTAGTGGGAAAGAGAGAGATAGTTAAATGGAGAGACATTGGAGGGTGGTAAGGGGTTATAGGTAGAGGGAGAGGGGGTGTTAATGGGTTAGAGGTAGCAACAGAGGGAGGTGTTAGGATATTGCAGTTAAGTTGAGCAGGGGAGAAAGAGAGTGAGAGAAGGCGTTATTAAGGGTTAGGACAGAGAGAGAGAGATAGATAGAGAGAGAGAGGAGGAGGAGGAGGGGTTTTAGTAGTAGGGGGAGGCATAGGGGTGTGTGAGAGAGAGAGAGAGAGAGAGAGAGAGGTTTGGGAAGGAGTAGGGTGATTAGAGAGAAAGGGGGGAATAGGTAAGGAGTATGGGTGTTGGGGTTAAACACACACACACACACACACATAGACATTGTGGGGTGGTAAGGGGTTATAGGTAGAGAGATAGAGGGGGGTATTTAAGGGGTTAGAGGTAGATACATAGGTGCGTGTTAGGAGATTGGGGGTAAGTGGATCAGGGGAGAAAGATTGTGAGAGAAGGGGTTAGTAAGGGTTAGAGATAGAGAGAGAGTAGGGAGGGGGTGTTAGGAGCTTGGGGGAAGAGATATGGGTAGGTGGAGGGTGTGGGTGATTAGGGGTAGGGGGTTTCAGGTATTTAGAGAGGGGATGTTAGGGGTTGGGGTGGCGTCTTACAATGTTGCGGGGTGTTAGTGAGTTGGAGAGTGTTGTGTGGGTGATTAAGGGTAGGGGGTGTTAGGGATTTGGAGAGGGAGTGTTAGGAGGTTGGGGAGGAGTGTTAGGGAGGAGTGTTAGGGAGTGTTAGAGGATGTATTTATGGAACAAAATATTTTTTACAAAACACGTATGCGTTTTGGTTCTCTAAAACGTACACGTGTTTTGGTTCTCTAAAATGCGCACCGGTTTGGTTCTCCAAATTGTGCACGCGTTTTAGAGAACCAAAACACAGACGGGTTTTAGAGAGCAAAAACGCATACACATTTTTTTCTCCTAGCCTTTGTGGCATCCCACTTGGATACATTGAGCTTTGCCATTCCTATGTTTAATAAACACGTACGCATTCTTGAATTCTACAACAAGAACATGTTTTGCAAAACATCCTTTGCATCTAAAAGGTCCCTCATCTTTTTGCGACAACCCTTAGGTATTTATTACCTCATTACTTAGTGATTAGGTATTCTATGCTTTGAGCATTTATGTCGTCGTTACATTTATATGAATTTTTTGAACCATTGGTTTCATATTTATGTCCATTGTGTTTTCATCACAAGGTATATTGATGTCTCAATAATATAGATTGTTGTATCAAGGATATATGTTTTCTTTAATTATCCGTGTCTATATGTTAAATATTTTAGATTTATATGGTAATATTCGAAGTTAAAGATTTAATCACTATTCTATATATTTTATTGGAATTTGATATATGTCTAATAAAGTAGGATAAAGGTGCCCTTGAAACTAAAGGAACTATGTGTGCTACCTTCTTTACATTATTTAAGTCATTCATTTTTGAAGTCATTTTCTATATCTTACCAAAATCATATCATTAAAAGTGAGGGTTATCATCTCTCTCTATTTACTAGATTCTTTCATATTATCCTAATGTGAGGAAGTTTAAAACTTTCATGGGATGCTTTGGAACTATTTCCTAGCTAGGAACATAGGAACATCTCGAGGAACAACAAGTATAAATTATTTTATATTTTCATTGATTTTATATATAATGAAAATATTGGAAAGTATTTAATAAACATAATTCCAAAGTATTTGTAACTATCTAATTGTTTAGCCTATACAAGTTTTACAAATTGATTCTCTTGTTTCGAGGTGTAACGATACATACTTTAAGATTATCTTGATTGGAGACTCAAATCATCTAATGGGAATGGAGAAAAGTAAAAAATTGACATTTAATGCCAATTTCATTAAATTTGGACAAATTAGGCAAATTTTGGACTAAGAAAGTGTAAATTTAGACTTTGAAAGTGTCAATATCAACCTTTCTAAAGTGCAAAAATGGGTTCTGAAAGTGGCAATATTGGATTTGAAAAGTGTGTGTTTTCTATTCGAATAGTGTGTTTTTTGACTACTTATGAACCTTAAAATTGCAGTTTTTTGTTATAAAACTATGAATTTCAATTCAAATTGTGTGAATTTCAAATCATAAAATGCAAATTCTGATTTGAAAAGTGTGAATTTCAAATAAAAAAATGCAAATTTTGATTTGAAAAGTGTGAATTTCAAGTAAAAAAATGAAAATTTTGATTTGAAAAGTGTGAATTTAAAATAAAAAAATGCAATTTCTGATTTGAAAAGTGTGAATTTCAAATAAAATTTGCAATTTTCATTTCTAAATGTTCAAAATTTTAAGGTGAAAAGTTATAACATATAAAAACTGTTTGTCCCGACTTCCATTTTTCGACAAGAAGGATCGGGCGCCCCTTCGTTTTGTAGTTAATTGTGAAAACATTTATCCAACAATTCAGCTATATCCACAATGGAGAACAAAAGAAGGATTGACCGACCCTTCTTGTAGTGTCGAAATATTATGAAAATAATATTGGGAATACGAAGGGTCAACTGACCCTTCTTGCAGTGTCGAATTATTATGACAATAATATTGGGAATAATAAGGGTCGAACGACCCTTCAGTTACAAGGTAATTGTAAAAATAGAACAGCTTGGAAGTTATATTATATAAAAATGGTTTGTTACGACTTTCGTTGTATGACAAGAAGGATCGGCCACCCCTTCTTTCGTAGTTAATTGTGAAAATATTTATCCAACAATTCAGCTATAGCCATAATGGAGAATACAAGAAGGATTGGACGACCCTTCTTGCAGTGTCGAACTATTATGAAACGAATATTGGGAATAAGAAGGGTCAGCCGACCCTTCATTTAGGAGGGAATTGTAACAATAGAAAACCTTGGAGAAAGAGCGGCCGCTCTTTCTCTGAGAATATTTCCACTTGCCAGCAAAGTCTTTAAAGCAAAAATTATATAAATTTTGTTGTTAAAATTTTGATATCCGGTATCCTAGGGTGACACGTGAAATGATCATATTGTGACACGTGGCATATTTGCTTTGGAATTTTGAGCAGACCCAAAAGTATATTGTTTCTTTAAAAAAAAAAAGAAAGAAAGAATGTTTCTGTCTAGTTAATCGTAGTCAGAATCATTCCAACTAATGGCATCACTATTTGCATTGTCGTCTGGGAATGTCATTTTCCAACATAGTATCCTGCTTAAATTTTAATTAGAATTATGGTGTGTCTGGGAATGCATCCATGTGTTGCTTGTTTTTGAAATTATACATGGAATTAGTGTTGAATATAATTGTCACTGATTTTGTATCTACCCCATTGCAATAAAAGGTAAATTGTTTCTATTTAAAAAAACAAAAAAGAAAGAATATTTCTCTTTAAAAACTAAAATATTTCTATTTAAAAAAAGCAAAAAGAAAAAGTAAAATGTTTCTATTTAACAAAACAAAAATAAAGAATGTTTCTCTTTAAAGAGTAAAATGTTTCTATTTAAAAATAAATAAAATGTTGGTGCGTCTAGCAAGTTGGAAAGAATCAAAATGGAAGACACAATTACTGAATACAATTACAAACGAGCACCCAATAGCTCGTCCCATACTGAGTATGGTCAAAAAGACAGAAAAGATCAAACTGAGGAGCATACAACCAGGCTAATTGTAGATAAAACCTGTATTGACTCAACTCTTCTTGACAGGGGTTCTCACTGTTGTAACAAGCACCAACAATCCCTTATACACCAGCCCGGAAAGGAGTTACCCTTCCCAGCAACACCTGCGAAGCAAGTGAGGTCTCACCTGAGGCGGATAAGGGTGCTGTGTTGATGTATATGTAACTTCGGAATGTATTTCATCTGTGTATTATATATATATTTATTGTACCCTTATAAGAGATGTGTTATTCCTCTATAAGGAAGTGTCGTCATGTGGATTGACAAGTGTCGCAAGTGTGTGTACTTGCCGATGGGTTATTAGACCACCATATGGGGTCGGCCCTGATTAATATATAATATAATATGGATGTATCTAAGTAGACAAGTCGGCCCCAGTAGGTCACTGGGCAAAAAGGTGAGTATAAATAGAGATAGGAGATCTCTATTTTACTCACTCGGAAAAGTAACTCACTCTCTCTCTGAAAAGTGGCGCACTAGTGAGGAGGAGGAGGATCATCTGCTAGGAGACTATCTCAGTGTTATTTGGTTGTATTTTGGTTGAGCCATTGCTCTCTCTATCTCTGAGGAAGTTGTGGGGTTTTTCACCTTAGGGTTTTCCCCACGGAAACTCTGTGTCTCTTGTCTCTATGCTTTTGATTCTTGTGATGCTTGTGATGCTTGTCATATTATGATTGTCATGCATTGATATACTGTATATGTTATTCTCTCAACAAAGATCCTATAGTATTGTGAATTAATACTAAAAATTTAACATGGTATCAGAGCTAAACTGAGAAGAAGACATTTTGCAGTGACGGAAGCTTGTCTTTCTTGTTTATTGGGTTTCTCTCCACAGATTTTTGAAATTCAGTATAGTAGATTGGATCTACTCATCAAGGCACATCTATCTGTCCAATCAGAATTCAGTTTCGAGCATTTTTAGATTTGGCCCTAAAAATTAGGGTTTCCACAAAAATAGGAATTTCTGGAAACTGAAGGCACAGCTGGAAGCTCCTTGCAAAAATCAAATGTTAGAGCTTTGGATCGAGATTTTTGGCTTGGTAGATCTCCAGGAAACTCAAACCCTAATTCAGGGCTCTCCCTAGTGAACCCGGGAGGACAAAAAAGGAAATTTGGAAGGGCAAGACTTTGCCGATCTCAATTTCTGAATGTACTAGGATGATCAGCTCTCCAAGGTGCATCTTTCTATCCTTTCAGAATTTTGAAATTCACATTTTGAATTTTTAGGGTTTCTCTGACAAACCCTAATTCGAGACCAGATCCAGTTTTCAGCACTTCAAGTGGTAAGTCCTAAATCTTTTCTATTTCCATTTGAAGTACTCTTAAAGATGTCTATCCACACCAAGCTTGAGGATAAGCTTGAAGGGGCTGATAACTTCCGAGCCTAGAAGTATAGGATTGTGTTAATCCTAGAAGAGAATGAGTTGGACTCATATGTGAAAGAAGACATACCTATCCCAGAGGATGAAGAAGCCAAGGCATTGCACAAGAAGAACTTGGTCAAGGCAAAGAGAATCATTGCTGATTCTATCAAAGACCATCTCATACCTCATGTGTCTTCTCTTAAGACACCCAAAGAGATGTTTGAATCTTTGACCAAGCTATTTGAAGGAAAGAACATAAATCGGAAGATGACCCTGCGGAACCAATTGAAAGCAGTGAAGTTTAAGAATGGAGAAACCATTCAATCTTACTTTTCAAGGGTCTCCCAGATCAAAGAACAATTAGAAGCAGTAGATGAAATGGTGGAGAATGGTGAAGTGGTGATGACCACTCTAAATGGCCTACCCAGGTCATGGGATTCCTTTATTCAAGGAATTTGTGCAAGGAAGAAGTTGATCTCCTTCAACAGATTGAGGGAAGAATGTTCTCAAGAAGAAGCTAGGCTTATAGCTCGTGAGGAAAAGATGGGAGGAGAAGATCAAGCTCTTGCAGCTCACACCAAAAGAACCAAAACCAAGAAGGATCACTCTCACCACAGAAGAACCCATCAAAAGAGTAAGAAGGACCTAAGATGCTTCACATGCAATGAGAAGGGTCACTTTGCTTCAGATTGTCCCAGGAACAAAAGGGATAATAACAACAACTCCAATAAAAAGAAGAAGGGCAATAAAAGAAGGTTTCATGCTCATGCTGCCGAAGATGATGAACCTCCAAAGAAGAAGGCAAGGGCAGAAAGTAGTAGTGATGATGACTCATCAAGTGAAGAAGAATATGTTCTAATTTCTGCTCTTACAGGTACCATCTCCCATGGATGTAATGATTGGTTGATTGATAGTGGGGCTTCCAAACAAATGACTGGGTTCAAGGAATCTTTTGTGAACCTTTCTGAACATGAATCACCCCATAAGGTGAAACTTGGGGATGATTATCAATACCCAATCAAAGGAAGTGGTGAAGCCTCCTACAACCTAGATTCTGAAAAATCTTTGAAGATGAAAGAAGTCCTTTATGTGCATAGACTCAAGAAGAACTTACTCTCCATCTCTGCATTGGATGAAAAAGGTATGAGGGTTGCATTTGTGGATGGCCAAGTCCTAATGTGGCCAAAGGGAAAGACAATAGATTATGCAGTAGTGATTGGAGAGCAAGAGGGAGGATTGTATAAATTGAAGGGACAACCTGAACATGCAATGGTGCATGAATCCATGGAGCCAAGTGAACTTTGGCATAGAAGACTTGCTCATATGCACTATAGGGCACTTCCAATTGCAAGCAAGGCAGTAGAGGGTCTTCCTGAAATCAAGACCAAACATGAAGGTATTTGCAAAGGATGTGCAAAAGGAAAGAACACTAAGAAGGCTTTCCCAAGCAGTGAAAGCAAGGCAAAAGACATTCTGGAAGTCATCCACTCAGATGTATGTGGCCCTATGTCATCCAGTTCCCTAAGTGGGTATGTTTACTATGTATCATTTATTGATGACTTCTCCAGGAAGACTTGGGTATACTTCTTGAAGGGCAAAGATGAGGTGCTTGATAAATTCAAGGAATTCAAAACCTTGATGGAGAATCAAACTGAAAAGAAGATCAAAACATTCAGATCCAACAATGGTGGAGAATTCACCTCAAGTGACTTCAAGAAGCTTTGCAGTGATTCAAGGATTAAGAGGGAGTTGACTGCTCCTTATAATCCTCAACAAAATGGAGTTGCAAAAAGGAAGAACATAACTATCATGGAAGCAGCAAGGGCAATGTTACATGATCAGGATCTTCCTATGCACCTATGGGAAGAAGCAGCTAGAATAGCTGTATATGTGCAAAACAGAACACCCCACAAGATATTGGACAACAAGACACCAGAAGAGGTCTTTTCTGGAAGAAACCTGAAGTCAGTCATCTCAGAATATTTGGCTGTCCAGTATACACTCATGTCCCAAAGGAAAAGAGGACTAAACTAGATCCTTCAGGAAAGAAGGGTATCTTTGTGGGTTACAGCGAAAGCTCGAAGGATTACAGAATATACTTTCCAGGGTTCAAGAAGATTGATGTCAGTAGGGATGTAACATGTGATGAAAACTCAGCATTCATCAAATCGAGGAAAGCACCCATCGAAGTTTATGAAGAACCTAAGGAAACAAGATTTCAGGACACTACCATGACTGAAGTAGTTCCAGAAACTGTTCGTGAGTTTGAAGATCCACAAGAACCTGTAGATCCACCCCGTGAGGATAACTCTCACAAGAGGAAACCTGTATGGGCTAGAGAGCTCATTCATGATGCAGAAAGATTTGGCATTCCAGAAGAAGAACACAGAGCAAAGAAGAGAACCAGATCACATACCAGCTATGTTGCTTTACTCTGTGACATCATGAACAAAGAGCCTTCCAGTTATGAAGAAGCAGCGGAAAAGAAAGAATGGAAGGATGCTATGGTCGAGGAATACCAATCAATAATGAAGAATGATGTTTGGGATGTTGTCCGAAGACCTAAAGAGAAGTCTGTTGTGACTTCAAAATGGATCTACAAAATCAAGCATGCTGCAGATGGCAGCGTGGAGAAGTACAAAGCAAGATTCGTAGCTTGAGGATTCTCTCAAAAGGAGGGAATAGATTATGAAGAAACCTTTGCACCTGTAGCCAGGTACACTTCCATCAGAACAGTACTTGCCCTGGCTGCAGCAATGAAATGGAAAATACACCAGATGGATGTCAAGACTGCTTTCCTGAATGGTGTAGTAGAAGAGGAAGTATATGTGGAACAACCACTCGGTTTTGAAATACATGACAGGGAATCATATGTATGCAGATTGAAGAAAGCCTTGTATGGCTTGAAGCAAGCTCCCAGAACTTGGTATGGTAGGATGGACAGTTTCCTATCTAGTTTGGGCTTTACCAAGAGTAAAGCGGATTCCAACCTTTACTACAAGGTTGAGGAAGGGAATCCTATGATTCTACTACTGTATGTGGATGACCTATTTGTGACAGGAGATGACAGACTGATTGCAGATACTAAGAGGAAGCTTGCAGCTGAATTCGATATGAAAGATTTGGGAATGATGCACTATTTCCTAGGTATGGAGGTGTGGCAGAGTGTAGGTGGGATCTTCCTTGGTCAAGGGAAGTACACAGTAGATATCCTGAAGAGATTCGGGATGATGGATTGCAAGGCCATGGCCACACCGATGGCATCGAATCTGAAGATTCTATGTGATGCTTCATCTGAGCCAGTTGATGTCTCTATGTATCGTCAAATGATTGGGTCCTTGATGTACCTGACGAACACGAGACTAGACATTTGCTTTGCTGTGAACACATTGAGCCAGTTCCTAACGGATCCGAGGAGTGTTCACCTGGTTGCTGTAAAGCATGTTCTGAGGTACCTGAAGGGTACAGTGGATTATGGGCTCAAGTATGAAGCAAATCAAAAGTTTAACCTACAGGGTTATGCTGATTCAGATTGGGATGGCAGTGCTGCAGATAGGAAGAGAACATCTGGGTGTTGCTTCAGTATGGGATCAGGTGTGATCTCTTGGTTTAGCAGGAAGCAGTCCTGCGTAGCACTGAGTACAGCTGAGGTAGAGTATGTTGCAGCCTGCTCAGCTAGTTGTGAGGCAGTATGGCTATGGAAGCTACTGTCTGAGCTATTTGATCTTCCGTTGGAGGCTACTGGTATCTTCTGTGATAACCAGAGTTGTGTAAAGCTGTCCGAGAACCCAGTGTTTCATGACAGGTCAAAACACATAGAGATCAAATATCACTATATCAGGGATATGGTGCAGAGAGGAGCTGTGAAGCTCCTGTATGTTGCGACAGATGAGCAGATTGCAGATATGCTAACGAAGCCACTAGCCAGGGTGAGGTTTGAATACTTCAGAGAGAGGCTTGGTGTTCTTCAGATCGAGGACACTTCGAGGAAGAAGTGATGGACACTTTTGCTGAAGCCATTCCAAGCATGTTGGAAGGAGGATCCTTCACATGGCTGTGGATGTAAGTGCTGGATGATGAGCATGAGGATGATGTTCTGGTTTCTCCTGGATATGATCAGTTGGATCATTTTTATGTATGTATGTACGCATCATGTTGGATGCTGGATATGATCAGTTGGATCATTTTTATGTATGTATGTACGCATCATGTTGGATGCTGGATATGATCAATTGGATCATTTTTATGTATGTATGTACGCATCATGTTGGATGCTGGATATGATCAGTTGGATCATGTGTATGTATTTTGTATATGCATCATGTTGGATGCTTGGACCATGTATCTGTATATGTATCAGGTGGATACATTGTATGA
Organism: Larix kaempferi; assembly: GCA_027924585.1. Lineage (NCBI taxonomy): Eukaryota > Viridiplantae > Streptophyta > Pinopsida > Pinales > Pinaceae > Larix > Larix kaempferi. The sequence goes on from BSBM01000314.1 coordinate 9,749,659, forward strand.
TTAGGTGGATCATGTATGGTGATATGTATCATGTATTTGTATCAGGTGGATACATTGTATGATCAGGAGGATCATGTATGATGATATGTATCAGGTAGATACTTGGTATGCATCAGGTAGATGCATTGATGATCAGGTGGATCATGTATGATGACATGCAACAGGATGTTGCAGTGATGATCATGATGATCATGGATGACGAGCTTCAGGATGTTGCTCCAGATGACATGCAGCAGGATGTTGCAGTGATGATGATCAGGATGATCATGGATACATCAGGATGATGTATGGTGAGTATCAGGTTGATACTCTATGGCCGTGGATCAGGTTGTGCACATGAGCATGTCTGGGAGATCCTATAGGTTGGAGTTGTGTACCCGTAACAACCTGGGATGCTCTTTCGAGACATTGCTCTGGGAGGACAAGTAATTTGTGCCCTGGGAGATTTCAGGTCGGAGTTGTGTACCCGTAACATCCTGAGATGCTCTTGCGAGGTTTTGTCCTATGGCATGTAATTTGTGCCCTGGGAGATTTCAGGTCGGAGTTGTGTACCCGTAACATTCTGAGATGCTCTTTCAAGGTTTTGCCATGACCACATGTAATTTTTGCCCTGGGAGATTTCAGGTCGGAGTTGTGTACCCGTAACATCCTGAGATGCTCTTGCTAGGTTTTGTGGTGACCACATGTAATTTGTGCCCTGGGAGATCCTTCAGGTTGGAGTTGTGTACTCGTAACATCTTGGGATGCTCTTTCGAGGTTTTGTGGTGGGGTCACATGTAATAGCGCCCTCGGAGATCCTACAGGTCGGAGTTGTGTACCCGTAATATCCTGGGATGCTCTTTCGAGGTTTTGTGACGCATGTAATAAGTCCTGAGGATTCCACAGTATGGCCAGTGATGATGAAGACCTACAGGTGGTGGGCCTACATCCAGTATGAAAAAGGACTGGCTCTGTAGAACTTCCTATGACGAGTAGAGTCAGAGATTGGTTGAGATAGTAGCAACAGTGACGATGATGATGACGATGCATCGATGACGATGATCCAGAGAAGAAGACTTGTCTAGCAAATCTGTGTCGAGAAATACCTTCCTAGTTAAGAGGGAGTGTTGATGTATATGTAACTTCGGAATGTATTTCATCTGTGTATTATATATATATTTATTGTACCCTTATAAGAGATGTGTTATTCCTCTATAAGGAAGTGTCGTCATGTGGATTGACAAGTGTCGCAAGTGTGTGTACTTGCCGATGGGTTATTAGACCACCATATGGGGTCAGACCTGATTAATATATAATATAATATGGATGTATCTAAGTAGACAAGTCGGCCCCAGTAGGTCACTGGGCAAAAAGGTGAGTATAAATAGAGATAGGAGATCTCTATTTTACTCACTTAGAAAAGTAACTCACTCTCTCTCTGAAAAGTGGCGCACTAGTGAGGAGGAGGAGGATCATCTGCTAGGAGACTATCTTAGTGTTATTTGGTTGTATTTTGGTTGAGCCATTGCTCTCTCTATCTCTGAGGAAGTTGTGGGGTTTTTCACCTTAGGGTTTTCCCCACGGAAACTCTGTGTCTCTTGTCTCTATGCTTTTGATTCTTGTGATGCTTGTGATGCTTGTCATATTATGATTGTCATGCATTGATATACTATAGATGTTATTCTCTCAGCAAAGATCCTATAGTATTGTGAATTAATACTAAAAATTTAACATGCTACAGGAACCAAGTTTCCGCAGTGGCATTGAGAATATGCTTTATCCACAAATCTCTTATCGCAGAAAGTTAACTAGAAATCATCAAGTTAACAACATACTATTTACTCATCATTCACATATTATGTAAGCAATTCGTAGATTAAACATAAAGTAAACATTCACAATAACATATCCATTCTACTTAATCGCATGAACCATTATCATTAAATCCACAACATAATAGACATAATGCAACATTCACCTCCGCATAGAGACAGAGACAGAATTAGAACAATAATAGGACATCTTCATGCATTCATTAAACTTTGCGGTAAACCCATCTCTAGGAACAGTCAAAACATAATGTTGTGGATCCAAATTAGACTAAAAAGAGCATTTCTCCACTATCTCTCTCTCTTCTAATCCACCGTTAGGCTTACAATTTACTTCTATTTATATGTTATTCAATGGTCCATGATGACCGATTGTAACAATTGAATATTCTAAACTATTCTTGCGCTTCCTTAAGCTTCGCGATTATCCCTTCTTTTGCGGGATTTATCTTTCGCGCCTGTTGGCTTCCGCACTTACTGCGAACTGATCTCGTGCCAACAACCTGAGATTGCTGTTAGAGTAGTAATCCATACTTAGTACCATAGTTCATAACCTTAGTCAATTTTATTTCCATGTGTGCTTTATTACACTATAGTTTGGACTTGTTTACTTAAATTGGTCAAATAACCACTTTTGAGAGTGTTCACACCCACTTCCAAGCAAACCAACTCACCCAAACTCTAGTTTTGTCCACAAGTGCACCATCATTAAATGCTGGAGTGCTCTCCTTCCTTGAATTGGGGAATCTCTGTTGACTTGGAGGGCTTGGGTGGATTTTGCCCATTTTTTGCTAGATTTGAAGCATTTATTGCTTTCTTGGACCTTCCACACACCTCTATTTGCTCACCCACGCATGCCTAGGCCTCATTTATGACCCAGCATGCTTCAGCCACCTCCACACCAAAATTAGTGACTGTTTGGGATGATTAGGACTGAGTTGGACCCACCCAGGGGGGATTGAGGCCAATTTGGCCAATTAGCATTGTCCACTCATTTTGGGCTCTCTATGGCTCTTGAATTTCTCTATGATGTAATATAAACCTGTTCTAAACATTTTCACATGTTAGACAGTCTGATAATGCCAAGTTTCAGTTCACATTCTGTGTAAATTTGTCTCCTTTTCAAGCTTTTTCACTGGTTATTGCAAATATTTCGATTTTGTGAGGTTCTCTATAGATCCAAGATCTTACTGTGGATAAAAATACTCACATGGTATCAAATCCTTGTGGAGTTAGTGATTTGCAGATCAATATTGAGCATTGAGCTGCATTCTTGAGAGAATTTCCAGATAAAAATTGAGTGTTTTTTGCAGGTTGTTTAGCATTTTTCTCACCATCAACGCAAGCAGAAATGAAATCTAACCAAATGTTGCTCAATCCCTTCAATTTCTTCAATTGGAAGGCTGAAATGGTCATCAAACTGAGATCTAAGGGTCTCTATAGAGTGACCATGGGCACAGAAGTGGAGCCAAACTCTGCTGTGGAGAAAACAAAGTACTACAATTAACTTGATGAAGCATATGGATTTCTATGCCTGAGCATTTCGAGGGAACTCCTATTTCATATAGATAGTTTGACAACCCCAAATGAAGTGTGGGTGAAGCTCGAATCACTCTTTGGGAAAACTGATGAACTGAGAGGCCATCAACTTGAAAACGAGCTCATCAGCTTGAGCCCAGCGCATTTTGAAACCATCCGGGAGTTCTTCACTAAATTCAAGTCACTAGTACTGCAACTGCAATAATGTGGAATTGTTAAGAAGGAAGAACAATTGATGCTATCCATCCTTTCGAAGCTAGGGCCATAATTCTCAATGTATGTAAACACATTCCATTCTTCCAAAATGACCCTTTGAAACTGGCAAATGCCATCACTAGCAACCTTCATGGAGTGTCTTACTTAGGAGAAAGAAAATCTAGTTCAAATGGTCACCATCAAATCGAAATATCAAGCCTTGGCCATGGGTGTTTCGAATGCCTCCAAAGGAAAGCAGAAGGAAAAGAGTTCGAAATAGCCAGAGAAGAGGAAGTTTGACAAGACCAAATTTGCTGATGGGGGTTCGAATCCTTCCAAGGAGAAGGAAAAGAAGGGAAAAGAGAATACCAAATGCACCTATTGCCACAAGGGATGGAATCTAGAGAGCTCATGCATGAAGAAAACCATTGATTCAATGGCACAACAGCTGGAGAAGAACAAAATTCCTGTCCGTGATGGTGCAGAGAAGAAAGATGGCACCTCAAATTCTGACACCTAGGAGAAATGTCATGCTTTGGTAGCAGGTACTTCTAATTCCTCATCCTTCATTATTGATTCAGGGGCTTCTAGGCATATGGTTTCATCTAGAGAGCTCTTCTCCTCTATGCATTCGAATAGTGGCCCAACAGTTTGAATGGGAGATGACTCTGAGATCCAGACCAAAGGGATTGGTAGGATCGACTTGGAGCATGGTTACTTCAGTGATGTGCTCTATGTACCTTCATTGGATGCAAATTTGTTATCAGTGTATCAAATGACCCATACAGAAGAAGCCAAGAGAGTAACATTTACTCCTGATTTGGTACAGATCTCAGAAATTTCTTCAAACCAAGTCTTGGCAGTTGGGTATGCAGACCACCAAGATAGGATGTACAAGTTCTTGAATTTCCTCCCTGGTTCTAGTGACCAAGCACTTCAATCTCATGCCAATGAGACATCCAAGCTATGGCATGAAAGATTTGGCTACATGAACTACAAGTATCTCCGAACATTGCACAAAGATGAGATGGTGGAAGGGCTTCCTGAAATCAAATCTTCAAATGGAGCTTGCATTGGTTGTGTGATTGGGAAACATCCCGAACGCAGCTATGAGAAGGGAATGGAAAGGAGAGCCACTCAACCACTTGGATTGGTACATTCAGACCTCTTTGGTCCTCTACCCACTCCATCTTATGGTGGATCAAGGTATGTACTCACATTCATAGATGACTACTCTCAATTCTGCTGGGTTTACTTCCTGAAATTGAAATCTGAAGTGTTTGAGAAATTGAAGATTTGGAAGGCCTTAGTGGAGAATCATAGTGGTCATAAGATAAAAATCCTTAGGACTGATAATGGAAAGTAGTATGTGAACAAAAACATTCAACATCTTTGTGAGGAATGTGGCATCCAAATGCAACATTCAATCCCCTACACACCACAACAAAATGGTGTGGCAGAGAGGAAAAATAGATCTCTCAAAGAGATGGCTACATGCATGGTTGAGGCTAGGGATCTAAGCCCTAAGCTATGGTTTGAAGCCATCAATTGTGCTGCTCATATTCAGAATATAGCATTTCACAAATCAGTCAAAGGTAACACACCCTATGAGGCATGGTTTGGCCAAAAACCAAATGTCTCAAATTTCAGGATTTTTGGGTCTAGTGCATGGGCTCAAATTCCATCAGAAAAGAGGAAGTCTTTGCAGCCACAGAGTAGAGAATGTATCATGGTTGGTTATGGTGAATACACAAAGGGATAAAATCTCTTTGACACATCCACACTCAAAACTTTCATTGAGAGAAGTGTGCAATTCGAAGAAGAACCAATTCCAAATTTTGAGCTTGCACCAGGGGAATGCTCTTCTCCTCCACACCTTGATGAAGTAAGTGATGATTCAAGTTCTGGTTTTTTTGATATTTCTGAAGATGAAATGGCTGAAGATGACATTGTTGTAGATGAGTCACCATCAAGGCTCAAGTGGGCTGAAAAAATCATACAAGCTGCAGGTGAATTGGCAGGAAATCCCCAAGAGCCTAGGAAGACTAGATCTCAAACAATCAATGCTTCCTTTGCAAATGAAAGTGCACTTGCTGATCATTGTTATATGATTATTGGATTGGATCCAACATCATGTCAGGAATCTTACCATGATCCAAGGTGGAGATCAGCTATGGAAGAAGAATTCCATTCTCTCCAAGAGAACAAAACATGGGATTTGGTGCCTCTTCCTCCCAAGAGAAAACTTGTGCAATGTAAGTGGATTTTTTGAACCAAACATGTTGTTGATGGTTCTAATATGAAATATAATTCTAGGTTAGTGGCTAAGGGCTACTCACAAATCCATGGTGTGTATTATACCGAGACCTTTGCACCGGTTGCAAAGATGGACTCAATTAGACTAGCTCTAGCCATGACAGCTAGTAAGGGTTGGCAAGTTCACCATATGGATGTTAAAAGTGCATTCTTACATGGTGATATACAGGAAGAGATCTATATGAAACAACCTGAAGGTTTCCAAGAGGATCCCTCACTTGTTTGTAGTTTGAAGAAATCTCTCTATGGACTCAAGCAAGCCCCAAGGGCTTGATATGCTAAAATGGATGCCTTTTTGCTCTCAATTGGTTTCATTCGATGCAAGTCTGATCCAAATGTATATTTGCAGCAATGTAATGATATTTTGTAGGTAATTGTACTGTATGTTGATGATATTCTAATTGCAGGGAGCTGCAACAAACAAATTGGCTCAATCAAATATCTTTGCACAGTGAATTTGCCATGAGCGACCTAGGATTGCTAAGGCAATTTTTGGGTTTGGAAATTGAGCAATATGAAAGAGGTATCATGCTGAGTCAACCAAAGTATGATTCAAACCTATTATTTAAGTTTAAAATGGATGAATGTAAGGCAGCCAATTTCCTATTCCTTTCAGGCATAAAACTAGGTGAATTTGATGACTCTCCATTGGTGGATTGCACACTCTACAGGTAGCTAGTTGGTAGTTTGCTGTACCTTACACATACAAGACCTGATTTGTCTTATTCTATAAGTGTTGTAGCAAGGTATATGCAGAATCCACATGAGATCCATTGGAAGGAAGCCAAAAAGATCCTTCAGTATGTCCAAGGAACAAAGAGTTTTGGGGTACATTATGCAGCTGGTTCTTCACTACAACTAGCTGGATTTTCTGATTCCGATTGGGCTGGAGATCCCATTGATAGAAAGTCCACTTCAGGTTTTGTTTTCATGTTTGTTGAAGGTCCCATTTGCTATTCAAGTAAGAAATAACACACTATTTCACTTTCATTAGCAGAGGCCGAGTACAGGGTAGCAATGAATGCAGCCACACAGTGTGTTTGGTTGCAAGGTATTCTTCGGGAGTTTGGTGTTGCTATTGATTCTCCAACCAATATTTGGGTGGATAATCAAAGTGCTATCAAGATATCTATTGATTCAGTACAAAGGAAGAGAACAAAGCACATTGAAATCCATATGCACTACATTCGGGGCTTGGTGCATGACAGAGTGATTTCCTTGCAGTATTGCCCATCCACTGAGAAAACTGCTGATATTTCCACCAAGTGTTTTACTGAGAAGACCTTCACTCACTTGAGAGATTTGCTTGGAGTGAGTGATGGATGGTGATTGCTGCAATTTTATTGCAGGTTCAACCCCATGTCCATTTTAGAGGGAAGGTTTTATCCCATGAGGTTTTCCTTCTTGTCCTCAATTTACATGGACAAATAAAATTTATGTTTTGTAATGAGGTGACTTGAGCCTTTGTTGCTAAGGCCTCCCACTTAAAATTCATGAGTTTTACTAAGTTCTGGTTAAGGGGGGTGTTAGAGCAGTAATCCATACTTAGTACCATAGTTCATAACCTTAGTCAATTTTATAGCCATGTGTGCTTTATTACACTATAGTTTGGACTTGGTTACTTAAATTTGTCAAATAACCACTTTTGAGAGTGTTCACACCCACTTCCAAGCAAACCAACTCACCCAAACTCCAGTTTTGTCCACAAGTGCACCCTCATTAAATGCTGGAGTGCTCTCCTTCCTTGAATTGGGGAATCTCTGTTGACTTGGAGCACTTGGGTGGATTTTTCCCATTTTTGGCTAGATTTGGAGCATTTATTGCTTCCTTGGACCTCCCACACACCTCTATTTACTCACCCACGCATGCCTAGGCCTCATTTAGGACCCAGCATGCTTCATCCACCTCCACACTATTGATTATACGTAACTTCGGAATGCATTTCATATATGTTTATTGTACTCCTATAGAGATGGTATTATTCCTCTATACGGAAGTGTTTGTATTCCTATAGAGATGTTATTATTCCTCTATACAGAACTGTTGTCATTTATATTGTAAGTGTCGTAACTTATACTTGATGGGTTATTAGACCACCTTGTTGGGGTCGGCCCTGTATAAGTCATGTGGTTTGAAGGGTTATTAGACCACCCTATTAGGGGTCGACCATGTGGGTCAAAGGGTTATTAGACCACCCTATTGGGTGTCGGCCCAGTCAGCATTATGTTATGTGGTTAAGTTAAGGCCGACCTAGTAAAGGTTATTAGGCAAGTCAAATCAAGTATAAATAGAGTGCGGGAGGCACTCTATTTCATTCATTCTATTCTCACACACACTCTTTGGAGAGTGGAGCACTTGTGGAGGAGGAGAAGGCTATCTCTTGTACTTTGGTTGTATCATTGCTCTATCTATCTCTGAGGAAGTTATTGGGGTTTTTCACCTTTATGGTTTTCCCCAAGTAAACTCTGTGTCTCTTGTGTGCTTGCATTATTGTGTCCATGATTGATATGTTGTAGATATGCTGTACATGTTGTTCTCTCAGTTAAGATCCTAGATCAGATTGAAGTAAATTATGAAAAAATTAACATGGTATCAGAGCTAGCCTAAAAGAAGGCATGGTATGGCATGTATGACACTTGTTGCACTTACGATGCTTGGGATTGATATAGAAAAAACGAGTTATCATAGCACTTTCTCTATAAATCCATTTTGGCAAAGTTTTTGGATCTGAAACTTCTACATGTCGAAGATCCGATCACCATGTACCTTTTTTCCAAAGGAAAACTTCTAATTCGTTGTACTTTGTGTTTTATGATCTGTACAATATAGGGTTTCTGCCTCTTCCAGATCTGAGTCATAAACAGGTGACCTTGGAAAAAAAGTCATAACTTGGGCTAGAAAGCTCCAAATGAAATTTCGTAAAAAGTGACAGGTAGTGCACAGACTGTAATTTCTCAGGTAACTTTTTCAGAGCCTGAAACTGAACCAATGACACGTGGAATGCTGTACAAGTTCGCTCTCATGTTTTATCCCATAAACAGGTCACGTTGCGACACTTGGCATAACTCTTTCTCAGAGAATCCATTTGAGGTCAGAACTATGGGGTTGGAAAGATGACAAGTCAGGATATAATAGGAAAATTTTTAGACCCTGTGGATTGAAATGTTCAGAGTTACACCAAAAACAATTAGGTACATATTTATGTCAAAACATAATTATTTTTGAGCACCTTTATTCATGGCTTCCAGAATTTAGGGTTTCGAAGAAAGTTGGAATTCTTGTAATCAGATACCACGGCTGAATGCTACTCATCAAAATCAAAATTTAGAGACCAAGATCAGAATTTTTGGTTGGGCAGAAGGATGGACTTGATCAGACCCTAGTTCAGGACTTTGATCAGAAAAGTGGAAAATTAGGGCTTCTGTAAAAATGGGAATTTTTTAAATTTGTGACCACGGCTGGAAGCTCCTCAGAAAAAATAGAAGCTTAGAGCTTTGGGTAGAACCTTTTGATTGGGCATAAGGGTGGGCTTTATCAAACCCTAGTTCGGGGTCATGTCCAGTGAATTCAGAAGTTTCAAAGACAAATTTGTGGGGTGAAACTTTGCAGTTTTCAAATTCTGAGTATACTAGTTTGATCAGCTCATCAAGGCACATATTTCTATCCTTTCGGAAGTTTGAAATTCAAAGTTTGAATTTTTATTGTTTCTCTGACAAACCCTAATCCATCTCAAGATCCAGTTCCTGCAAATCAAGTGGATTGGGTTAATCCTATAAGAGAATGGATTGGTCATATTCATAAGTGAAGAAGTTCCTGTTTCAGAGGGAGATGAGGCTAAGGCCTTACATAAGAAGATTACAAGCAATCTCGACAGGTATGAATTATCCATGTATGTTTCAATATTTGTTTATGATTAAGTCTATGGAATGTTTGTCTTCATATTATTACGGTTAGTACAATCTTGTTTAAATTTAGACTTGTCGTATCACGTTAATAAAATTTTGAATGCATGATAGAAGATATTCATTGATTAGGGTGTTGACACTTATGGTTGTACTAATGCATTATGGTGGTGTATGAGGTTTATGTTGTCCGCTAACATGAAAGGTACACCAAGAAAGACAAATCATGTTCTAGTTCAAGAACATATGATCATGGTGACATGAAGACAAAGATTCATCCATTGTCATGGATCACATAGAAGATCCATTTACGAGGTATGTATAACTTGATTCTACAATGGTTAACCTATGAGATATGCAGGTTACTAGCGCAAGTCATTGAAGAAGAACAAGAAGACATCATGTGAGTATGTTAGACATAACTAGCTAACATACTAATCCAGGTATGTTTTTCGTATATCAAGTTAGAATCCTACCTTGTGATAGGATCTCTTATATAAGTATACATGGCATGATTGATAATGATTATTCATGGGTTTGGGTAATCATGGGTGTAGGCATATTATCTTTCTTTATTTAATTTATGATATGACTAACAATAAGAGTCCTTGAATACTAATGCTTATTATTTCTGTTTGAAATGATCATGACTATACATGTTTAAGATTATTGTGTTTTGATAGTATTAAGATTATATTAATGAATGTATGATTATGTATGAGACCTTGAGGATAACACAATGATGATACTAATAAGCATGCATAGTGATTAAGGATCGATATAAGTTCAAGGAAAGGTAATTAAGGGAGCAAAATCCAGTTGTTCCTGCAAGGGAGCAAAGATCAAGAGGGAGCACACTCCAGTTGTTCCTGTAAGAAAGCAAAAATCAAGAGGGAGTACACTCCAGTTGTTCCTGCAAGGAATCAAAGATCAAGAAGGAGCACACTTTAGTAGCTTCTGCAAGGATGCAGATATTCACAGGGAGTTGACCACTTCTCACAATCCACATCAGAATGAAGTTGCAGAAAAGAAGCAAAGACTGAGAGGGAGTCAACTCAACAAACAAACAAAGATAAGTATTTGAATTATCATTCCTTGCATATTTTATTGTTTAAATAATACTGTTCAATAATACTCATGTTCCTAGAATTAGGTTGTGTATTATGCATATTAGAATAGTTGTATTGATGAACATTATACTACTAATATACATGGGTAAGTGGCCTATGGCACTGTACAACATTCCATTTCTACTTATCTAGAATGAAACCTCTTTGCTGACATGTTGGGAGTTGTGCACACTCTTAACAATGTTCTGGTAGAGATTGGAAGGCATGTAGATAAATGTTGTATTGAAGCATTGGCTAAGATAATTGCATGACTGTATGACATATTTCTTTATGTGTAAGAATTTGTTCTGAAAACTGTGAGATGTTTTCTAATCATGCAATTTAACTTGTTGTGTAGGGAAGATTGTATATCATCACGTACAAAAGAAGGACTACAACATTTGTTCAACAACAAAGTTGTCTATTGAAAATATTGAAGATATTGAAGTTTCCAGGATCTGGGAAGAATACCATGATCGAGGAGTACCAGTCGATCATGAAGATGTTTGGGATGCAGTCCCAAGACCGAAAGGAGAGTCTGTAGTGACTTCCAAGAGGATCTACAAGATCAAGCATGTTGCAGGTGGTAGCATAGAGACTTTTGCTCCTGTAGCCAGATACACTTCCATTAGATCCGTACTTGCTCTGGCTGCAGTGATGAAATGGAAGATACACCAGATGGATTTCAAGTCAACTTTCTTGAATGGTGTAGTTGAAGAAGAAGTGTATGTGGAGCAGCCACTTGGTTTTGAGACACATGACAGGGAGTCATATATGTGTAGAACTTGGTATGGTAGGATAGACAACTTTCTATCTAGTTTGGGCTTTACCAAGAGTAACGCGGATTCCAACCTTTACTACAAGGTTGAGGAAGGCAATCCAGTGATACTACTTTTGTATATGGATGACCTGTTTATTACAAGTGAAGATAGATTGATTGCCGACATGCAACGAAAGCTTGCTGCCAAGTTCGAGATGAAGAACTTAGGTATGATGCACTACTTTCTTGGTATGGAGGTGTGGTAGAGTGCAGTTGGAATCTTCCTTGGACAAGGGAAGTATGCAGTAGAGATCTTAAAGAGGTTCAGGATGATGGACTGCAAGGCCATGGCCACACCTATGGCATGAAACCTGAAGCTTCTGTGTGATGCTTCATCTGAGCCGGTTGATATCACTATGTATCGTCAGATGATTGGGTCCTTGATGCACTTGACGAACACGAGACTGGATATTTGCTTTGCGGTGAACACATTGAGCTAGTTCCTGACAGATCCGAGGGGTGTTCACCTGGTTGCTGTAAAGCATATTATGAGGTACCTAAATGGTACAGTTGATTATGGGCTCAAGTATGATGCGAATCAAAAGTTTAACCTACAGGGTTATGTTGATTCTAATTGGGTAGGCAGTGTTGCAGATAGACAGAGCACATCTAGGTGCTGCTTTAGTATGGGGTCAGGTGTGATCTCTTGGTTTAGCAGGAAGCAGTCCTACGTAGCACTGAGCACAGCTGAAGCAGAGTATGTTGCGACGGATGAGCAGGTTGTAGATGTATTGACCAAGCCGTTGGCCAGAGTGAAGTTCGAATACTTCAGAGAGAGGCTTGGTGTTCTTCAGATCGATGACACTTCGAGGAAGAAGTGATGGAGACATTTGCTGTAGCCATTCCAAGCATGTTGGAAGGAGGATCCTTCACATGGCTGTGGATGTAAGCGCTAGATGATGAGCATCAGGATGATGTTCTAGTTTCTTCTCTATATGATCCGTTGGATCATTTATGTATGTATGCATCATGTTGGATGTTGGATATGATCAGTTGGATCATTTATGTATGTATGCATAATGTTGGATGCTGTATATGATCAGTTGGATCATTTATGTATGTACGCATCATGTTGGATGCTAATGGATACATTGTGTGGATCATGTATCTTTGTATGATTAGGTAGATCAGGTATGCTGATGGATACATTGTGTGGATCATGTATCTATGTATGTATCAGGTAGATACATTGTATATCTTGATATGTATCAGGTAGATACTTGGTATGCATCAGGTGGATGCAGTGTATGATCAGGATGATCATGGATGACGAGATTCTCCAGTTGACATGCATTAGGACAATGCAGTGATGATGATCAGGATGATCATGTGTACATCAGGATGGTGTATGGAGAGTATCAGGTTGATACTCTATGGCCGTGGACAAGTTGTGCAGATGAGCATGTCTGGGATATCCTATAGGTTGGAGTTGTGTACCCGTAACAACCTGGGATTCACTTTCGAGACATTGCTGTGGGAGGACATATAATAGCGCCCTGGGAGATCCTTCAGGTCGGAGTTGTGTACCCGTAACATCCTGGGATGCTCTTTCGAGGTTTTTTCCTATGGCATGTAATTTTCTCTTGGGAGATCTAGAAAGGATGAAAAAGGCCTCAGATGCTTCAGCCAGGTTTTGCCATGACCACATGTAATTTGATCCTGGGAGATCTAGACAAGATGAAAAAGGCATCAGATGCTTCAGCCAGGTTTTGTGGTAGACCACATGTAATGTACTCCTGGGAGATCCGACAGGTAGAGATGTGTGCTTGTAATAGCCTGGGATGCTTCAGCCAAGTTTTGTGGTGAGATCACTTGTAATGTGCTCCTGGGAGATCCGACAGGTAGAGATGTGTGCTCGTAACAGCCTGGGATGCTTCAGCCAGGTTTTGTGATGGGTCACATGTAATGTGCTCTTGGGAGATCCGACAGGTAGAGCTGTGTGCTCATAATAGCCTGGGATGCTGTAGCTAGGTTTTGTGATGCACGTAATAAGTCCTGAGGATTCCACAGTATGGCCAGTGATGATGAAGACCTGTAGGTGGCGGGCCTACATCCAGTATGAAAAATGATTGGCTCTGTAGAACTTCCTTTGATGAGTAGATTCAAAGATTTATTAAGATAGCAATAGCAGTGATGATGATGATTACTCGATGACGATTATGCAGTGACGATGATCCAGAGAAGAAGACTTGTGCCAGCAGACCTATGTCGAGAAATACCTTCCTAGTTAAGAGGGAGTGTTGATGTATATGTAACTTCGGAATGTATTTCATATATGTATATTGTACTCCTATAGAGATGGTATTATTCCTCTATACGGGAGTGTTTGTATTCCTATAGAGATTTTATTATTCCTCTATACGGAAGTGTCGTCATTTATATTGTAAGTGTCGTAACTTATACTTGATGGGTTATTAGACCACCTTGTTGGGGTCAGCCCTGTATAAGTCATGTGGGTCGAAGGGTTATTAGACCACCCTATTGGGCGTCGGCCATGTGGGTCAAAGGGTTATTAGACCACCCTATTGGGTGTCGGCCTAGTCAACATTATGTTATGTGGTTAAGTTAAGGCCGACCTAGTAAAAGTTATTAGGAAGTCAAGTCAAGTATAAATAGAGTGCGGGAGGCACTCTATTTCATTCATTCTATTCTCACACACACTCTTTGGAGAGTGGCGCACTTGTGGAGGAGGAGAATTTGCTGCTAGGAGAAGAATATCTCTTATACTTTGGTTGTATCATTGCTCTATCTATCTCTGAGGAAGTTATTGGGGTTTTTCACCTTTATGGTTTTCCCCAAGTAAACTCTGTGTCTCTTGTGTGCTTGCATTATTGTGTCCATGATTGATATGTTGTAGATATGATGTACATGTTCTCTCAGTTAAGATCCTAGATTAGATTGAAGTAAATTCTAAAAAAATTAACACACACCAACATTCGTGACTGGTTGGGATGATTAGGACTGAGTTGGACCCACCTAGGAAAAATTGAGGCCAATTCGGCCAATTAGCATTGTCCACTCATTTTGGGCTCTCTATGGCTCTCGAATTTCTCTATGATGTAATACAAACCTGTTCTAAACATTTGCACATGTTAGACAGTCTGATAATGCCAAGTTTCAGTTCAGATTGTGTGTAAATTTGTCTCCTTTTAAGCTTTTTCACTGGTTATTGCAAATATTTTGATTTTGTGAGGTTCTCTATAGCTCTAAGATCTTACTGTGGATCAAAATACTCACAATTACAATAGACTGAAGATAAAAATTGAGATTACAATAGGCTGAAGATATCATGGCCGATAGACAGGTAACCGCGGAAATAACTAAGAAGACCCCAACATGATCAGAAGAGAAAGGAAAACCTTAACCAAAAAGGAAGAGGGCTCTGGCCGATCAGTCTCCATAACAAAACCACGCTAACATCCGAAGTTTGCATCGAGACTGAACTTCCAAAGACATGGCAAAATAGACAGAAAGAACAGCGATCCACTAGCGAAAAATCCACAGAAAAAACAGCGAGCCACCAGCGAGCTGGACACTGGCCACCAAGACCGGCACGAACGCAGACCGGGAAGACCAATCAGAGAGTAGGGTGCTTCCCCCGTGGTGAAACTAGTTCTTCATGAGGGAAGTCCCTCTAGGTATCCATGTAATATTTCAGAGAAAACTTGAGCAAGTGAACACTGGCCGAATGAGTTTGTTGGCCGCCTTTTATGATTTGGAGGGCTTCATGGAGGCCATGAGCTAGCTGGTTTATCGCTTGAATTTCGCGATCCAACAAGATCCTCACTGCCCAGTAGGGGTTGGAGATTAATTTACGTCCCAAGTGGGCTTCGTATTCCTGGAGAAGGGATAATTTGCAGTGTGCTATCTGTGCCTCTATCGAAGCAGGCGTCTCTGCTAGATACTGAGCCCCCGAATTGAAGGTTCGTGGGGCAATTTCTTCCATCCCCATGGTGTACTGTTGAGACGTGCCTTCTCCCTAAGGGTGACTTTCCCCCCCAGGTCATGAAGACCCTACACCCTTGTTGGATCCCCTGTGACTATACGTCCTCATACGGGTAGCCATGATATACCAATTAAAAGAACTAAACCACCAGAAATCCACCCAAAAGTTCAGCCAAGCTTTAAATTGCAGCTCTCTCAAATGGAGGTCGCCTACTCCATTGAAAATATTTATAGGAATTTCTATGGAAAGCAGGGCAGAGAGCCGATTTGACTCCCAGATATTTTCATAGAATCCCACACATATGAGAGGATTGCCACTAATGGCTTTATAGAGATTGAATGACTCAAAATCCATGTAAAAGGTCATCTCATACAATTGAAAATCATTTTCCAGTACTTGCTCAGCAGCGTGGTACAACCAGAATTACTTCCTTCAGCACGAAGGAAGTTATGCCTAAGGAAGCAATGATAGAAACGAATTGTGTAAACTAGCATCAACATAATGATTCAGGGCATAATTTATTGGAGGCATGACGTTACAGGGCGTCTAGCTGACCCATGCCCCGTGTCATCCTCCACTACCATACCTTCAAACGAGCCTGCATGTATCCGAATAGTATTGTCATGATGGTTGATAGTACTGGCATGATGGTTGATAGTACTGGCATGATGGTTGATAAAGGTGTAGATGGCGAAAGCTAAGCATTGAGCTGCAGAGTATTAAATGCAGCAGCTCCACTACCATCCCATTGAAACAAGTCTACATCTGTCTGAATAAAAGATTCTGTCAACGTTCAGCGACTGACAAGGACAATCTAAAACGTTGAGCAACTTTAGCCTTTGAAAGTGTCAATATCAACCTTTCCAAAGTGCAAAAATAGGTTCTGAAAGTGTCAAAATTGTCTTTGAAAAGTGTGTTTTTCAATTCAAATAGTGTGTTTTTTGACTACCTATGAAGCTTAAAATTGCAGTTTTTTATTATAAAACTATGAATTTCAATTTGGAAAGTGTGAATTTCAAATAAAAAAATACAAATTTTGATTTGAAAAATGTGAATTTCAAATAAAAAAAAACAAAATTTGATTTGAAAAGGGTGAATTTGAAATAAATAAATGAAAATTTTCATTTGGAAACTGTGAATTTAAAATAAAAAAATGCAATTTCTGATTTGACATGTGTGGATTTCAAATCGAAAAATTCAATTTTTTATTTGAAAATTGCAATTTGCATTTATAAATGTTCAAAATGTTAAGGTGAAAAGTTATAAAAATGGTTGTCCCAACTTCCGTTTTTCGACAAGAAGGATCGACCACCCCTTCTTTTCATAGCTAGTTGTGAAAACATTTATCCAGCAATTCAACTATATCCATAATGGATAACACAAGAAGGATCGACCGACCCTTCTTGTAGTGTCGAACTAATATGAAAATAACATTGGGAATAAGAAGGGTTAGTCGACCCTTTTGGGAGTGTCGAACTATTATAAAAATAATATTGTGAATAAGATGGGGTGGTCGAACTTTCAATTACGAGGGAATTGTAAAAATAGAACACCTTGTAAGTTATAACATATAAAAATGGTTTTTGACGACTTTTGTCTTCGATCCTTGTTTTTCGATAAGAAGGATCGGCCACCCCTTCTTTTCCTAGTTAATTGTGAAAACCTCTATCCAACAATTCAGCTATATCCATAATGGATAACACAAGAAGGATCGACCCACCCTTCTTGCAGTGTCGAAATATTATGAAAGCAATATTGGGAATAAGAAGGGTCGGCTGAGCCTTCAATTTCGAGGGAATTGTAAAAATAGAACACCTTGGAAGTTATAAGATATAAAATTGTTTGTCCCGACTTCCGTTTTTTGACAAGAAGGATCGGTCGCCCCTTCTTTTCGTAGTTAATTGTGAAAAAATTTATCTAGCAATTCAGCTATATGCATAATGGAGAACACAAAAAAAGATCGACCAACCCTTCTTGCAGTGTCGAAATATTATGGAAGTAATATTGGGAATAAGAAGGGTTGACCAACCCTTCTTGCAGTGTCGAACTATTATGAAAATAATATTGGGAATAAGAAGTGTCGGCCGACCCTTCAATTACGAGGGAATTGTAAAAATAGAGCACCTTGGAAGTTATATCATATAAAAATGGCTTGTCCCGACTTTCGTTTTACGACAAGAAGAATCGGCTGCCCCTTCTTTTCATAGTTAATTGTGAGAACCTTTATCCAACAATTCAGCTATAGCCATAATAGAGAATGCAAGAAGGATTGACCGACCCTTCTTGCAGTGTCAAACTATTATGAAACGAATATTGCGAATAAGAAGGGTTGGCCGACCCTTCATTTTAGAGGGAATTGTAAGCATATAAAACCTTGGAGAAAGAGTGGCCTCTTTTTCTCTGAGAATATTTCTAATTGCTAGCAAAGTCTTTAAAGCAAAAATTGTATAAATTTTGTTGTTAAAATGTTGATATCTGCTATCCTAGGGTGACATGTAGAACGATATTATTGAGACACGTGGCATATTTGATTTGGAACATTGATTATAGAAATGTTACTATTTTTTCTTTGATTTGGCACATTGAGTATAGTGAGGTTACTAATGCTGGTTTAACCACAACACAATCAGGAAATGAAAATTCACTAATACTAGTTTTAAGGATTAGGCACATGCAAGATTACCCTGTAGTTGGAAATGCTAATTGGAAAATTAACATGAATTTATTAATTTATGTTAATCATTTGCAGAAATAGATAAATGTTTTAATTAAATAAATTCACTTAAAACATAAAAGACACACAGATCATTAGTAAAGACAAATCCAAACTGTAGATCAATGTATGGATTATTGAATACAAAAATTAAACAGTATTCATAAATAATATGAAGTGAAAATCAACATTCATGAACACTGTAAAGGAGATTAATTACTTATTTGCTCAAATTACTATCAACCAATTAAAATTAACTGATAGCAGATTAAGGGTTCAAGCACATTCAAGATTGACCTGTAACTGATATGTCAATTGAAAAATTAACATCAATTATAATTTTCTGTAAAAACCATTTGTAGAAATAGCTAAAAGTTTTAATTGAATAAATTCTTTTAAAACATTAAGGATACACAGATCATAGGCGGAGAAAAATAAAAACTGTAGATCAATGTAATTATATATTTCAAAAGATTAAACAATATTGATAAACAACCTGAAAGTGAAAATCAATATTGATCAAAGAAATTTGATTAATAGACAAAATAGTATGCAAGAGAATAACATAACTTTATTACTGAAAGTTTGCAAGAAATTACAAGCGCTGCATTGACCAGAGTATGCCCAGTCTCTTCTGCTGATTTTCTCGTCCAAATTCCATCATGTTCCCTAGCCTACGAGAGATCTACCCTTTCAATAATAATTACAATTTTGTTACAAACGATAAATTCCCAAAAAAACAGGGATTTCAAAAATTGAACTAGGCTAATGGCCAAGAAAATCTTGCCACTTGGCTGCAATTTCTAACAATTCATCTATATTTCGATAATTGACCAACTCAAGCCCTAGCTGGGCATCACACGTAAAAGTTTCCAGCTAGTTTTTAGCCAAATTATGAAAAATACCAATAAAAATGTGGATCATTCCCTCAATGACAACAGGTTTCCTAAATAACTGATCCACGTCATCAATCTTGATATGCTCGAGGTGCTGGATCTTCTCTTTAGCTTCCTTGCATCGACATTCAACCTATTCTAGCATCAACTTCGATGGAGAAGCGCTTTCAATGAGGTCCATGGTAGGGAACTGCAACTTCTCCATGATGCTATCCACAACATACCATTTCCTTTCGCAAACACCTTGTGCTTTCTGGATAGTATCTCCAACCTTATCATTTAGATCATGCCAAGCACGCAACGCAATTCTGATTTTCTTCAATTGGAAACTAGTGAGAGTAGGACTATTCTCAGGTCTCTCCTTAATGGACCTCTTCCATTCTACAATATCTTCATTGGCCTTAAAGGCCTGCTGTCTTTTAACTACCTATTGATAAAGAGTAACAGACATCTTCCCAAAAACAATGTGGGTCTCATGGACACCATTCAAGGTGTGAAACAATTCAGCTAACAGCTTATAGTGTTCATCGTTGACTTGAATGGCCAAATCTTTAAACTCTAGCTGGGAAAACCTAGAGAATGCAGAGGAGGATGCACTTGCAGTTGCATCCTCACATTGTTTTTCTAGCATAGCTATCCTTTGTGTATTGGAAACATTTACAACTTCTGCATCATGTAATTTAACTTGGAGAAGCTATTTTTCAACTACAGATCTTCAAACATATCTTCAAATACCTTCCTGAGATCAGGAACATAAGATTCATGTTCCTCATTGGTTTTGGCCAATTTATCTTCAAGCTTCTTTAGCTCTTCTTTCTTTAAATCAATCTCCCTATTCAATGTTGTCACTGAATCATAGTTCGCACCTGCAAAAGCACCCATGGATGTCACAACATCCAATGATTCTCGCTATATGTCATCAGACTGCTTGGTCCAAATTATTTGATTAGGAGTAGGTGCCTCAAATCCACCTTGATCCCTACTTCTCTTCTTACCTTTTCTTAACACTGACTTGGAAGCTCTGCTATAGAAGTAATCCCCAAGAGGGACTACAATATCTTCTTCAAACTTAGCTACCAATTCAGTAAATGATGAAGTCACATTTACTATTGAAACCAATGAAAATGTCTGAGTAGTAGAAGAAGCAGGTATAGACATAGTTATTTGGGAAGTAGTTGGGGTGGAAGGGATATTTCGAATAACTGCTGGTACAGAATTTGGGGATGGAATTGAAGTGAAGGCTTTAAAAAGTGGAACTTGGATATCATCAGTTGGTAATGAAGAAGGAGGAACTGTAGTCTACTCATCAGTAGTTGGTGGTGATAAAATGAATGGAGGTGATTGCAGAGGGATAGTCAAAGACTGGATCTCTACAATAGTAGATGGAAAAATAGGAAGTGGAACCAAGATGGCTAGGAATGGATCAGTGATGGTAGTTAGAGTATGGAAAAGCTGGGATATGGGGAATGGAGGTGTTACCCCAGATGACAAAGTTGAAATAATTTGAATAGATGGAAGTAGAAGTGTTGAGGTTGTGGTGTCAGCAACAGGGGTAGTTTTAAGAAACTGATGGTCTGGGACAGAATCATCCACTTCAATAGCACTCAATAAATTTGTAATTCTTTGTGAAGTTTCAGTTACTTCCTCAATCACAGGAATATAAGAATTTACCTCATCTTAAACATCACTGTCACTAATATTGAAGGTAGGGATTTAAGATGCAAAAGTCTGAGTTTTCTGCCTTTTGGCTGGCTTGGTGACAACCATCAATTGATCATCACAAGTCTGAGTAACTGCAATAGTCACTTGAATATCAGCAATAAGCTTAGAAACTGCAACTACTTGAGTGTCTAGCATCGAAGTCATCTGAGCTAACTTCTGCTTTGATTGTTGTGATGCTTTCATCAATACCTTCAATTGTTCAACAATCTTTACCTCTCGAGCATCTTCCATGAGACCTTTGCCGTTATCCCCTTTACTGCAGGTCAGCATTAGTGGAGTAGGTGTTTTCTAACCTTCTTTCTCCTCTCTATCCTTTCTTGCTTTCTCAACGAGGTTTAGTTCAATTGCTCCGCAACTCAAAACCATAGTCTTAAGGTCATGTTGATACTACATGATATGGTTCTGTTCATCTTTACTCTTAGCCCTTGCCAAGACTTCATCAAAGGTATTTAGTCCCTAATAGATGGAGTCATCAGGAAGTTCTTCATGAACAAATCCACCCCTCACATGGTTGTGCTTGAAATGGGCATCTAGAATACCTTTAGGATCATGTCTTTTTTTGGTCACAGAACCCAATTTTAAAGCAGCAATTTTTTCAATCAACACTATATCCCAAGTTGAATTTGGGATGGCCGATGGCCCAAGGTTCAAGGGGAACTTAGGACATGCCTTCCTCTTAGGACCACTTAGCTTTAAATACACACCATCGGTAACAGTTTGATAGGAAACCTCTTCAATGACCAATCTGTCATGAACTATCCTGGGTAGCAGATGAATAGTACTGCCTCCCCAAACTTTGACATATGAGAAGGATTCACACACATACTAGTCACCAATTGTGGCAATGAAGGTTCTATCATCAACTAAGAAAGCAGGAGCCTGTTCTCTGAATATTTTGAAGTAAATGCTTCCAAAGAAGTGATCGCAAATGTTATATATGAAAGGCATATAGTTGTTCTCCCATAATGCTGAATGATAAATATGGACAGGAGGATTTGATGGAGTCCAATTCCATCCCATGTTGGGATATTGGAATTCTGCACAAAATATATCAATGACAAAAGCTGAAAAGAATAAATGTGGCTTCTTCACAGTCGGTGCCTTCTGATATGCTTGAATGGCTGTTTTGAGTTCAAAAGACAAGATTGACGCCCAAGGGAACGACTCAACAGTTATTAGAACATGATGGGATACATGAGCCCACTCAGCTTTAAATACACAACAGTTTGGGAGACCAGAGAGTCTGCATAGCATGGCAGCCAATAGGGAATAAGGTTCTATAAACCAGGAAACCAAGTACAAGTTATCAGCCCTACGGATGAAGCTGTTAGGTTTATTCATCCATGACTTCAACATTTTGTTGAAATTGTCCCTGGTCTTAGAAGATTCCATGAACTCAGCGTTAAGGGGTTGCATATACCGTTTAAGAGCATAAGCTTTGATGAAATCGTTAGGGAGGAAGGTAGCCAATTATGACCCCGCACTGTCATTAAATGACCGGTCTTTAGGGTTAGCTAGGTCCACAATCCATTTAACTGCATCAGTATAAGGCAAGATAGCGGGTTTGGAAGCAATGGCATGAAGCTGGGAATCCCTAATTTTCTCATACGCCAACTGGTCATTCTGAATGTCTGATAGGTCATCATTATCAAAAATTGAATAGATTCTGGACCAGTCTAGCTGATAGGTTTCAGTGATTTTATCACTAGTGTCAGAGAAAATACCAAAATTTGTGTCTTTGTTCAGTAAATCCTTATGAGCAGTTTTACAACGTGTATTGCACGACATGTTTGAAACTGGAGGTTTTCTGATAAATGAATGAACAAAAATAAAAAACAATTCAAAATCTCGAAATAGTAGATAACTGAATAAGAGGAATGAGAAAAATCAACCTGTTTCAGATGAAAGTAACGGGTAATAGACACGGTAAAAACTTCGCAGTAAAATTCAAGCAACAAGGTAATCTCCGAAAGTAAAAACGACAAGGAAAAATAGGGAAAATCACATATTTCTTGCTTTTCGACAAGCTAAATCTAGACCGTAGGATGAAAACGAATCAACGACTGAGATTAAACCTTGCGGGATGCAGGGTCAAGTTGCGGGAGTTTTATTTTGGAACTATGTACATTTTTCCCCCAATTCGCAATCCACAATTGTGGGTCGCGGGTTGCGGGATCGCAACTTAGAAAACCAACAATAAAAAAGGTTCCCGCAATCCACAATCCGCAAATGCCGGTTACGGGATGTGGGAGCACAAAGAACCTTTTATAATTCAAATAATATTTTGCAATCCGCAATTGCGGGTTGCTGGTTGTGGGGCCACACAACACACCTTATTACTTGAACCACTTTTCGGCAATCCGCAATTAAGGGTCGTGGAACGAAAAGTTCAAAAGATATTTACAAAGTGATAAATGTTCTAAATTTTAAGGTGAAAAAATGAATGTCTAAAATATTCAATTCATTGTTAGAATAACAAGTCAATTGGCTAAGTTATAAGATATAAAAATGGTTTGCCCCGACACCTGTTTTCCCACATGAAGGATCGGCCACCCCTTCTTTTCGTACTTAATGGTGAAAATGTTTATCCAACAATTCAGCTATATCCATAATGGAGAACACAAGAAGGATCGATCGACCCTTCTTGCAGTGTCAAAATATTATGAAAATAATATTGGTAATAAGAAGGGTCGACCGACCCTTCTTGCAGTGTCGAACTATGATGAAAATAATATGGGGAATAAGAAGGGTCGACTGACCCTTCAATTAGGGCGGAATTGTAACAATAGAACACATTGGAGAAAGAGCGACTGCTCTTTCTCTGAGAATATTTCCATTCACCATCAAAGTCTTTAAAGCAAAACATCTATAAATTTCGTTGGTAAAATGTTGATATCTAGTATCCTAGGGTGACATGTGGAACAATCATATTATGACACGTGGCATATTTGATTTGGAACATTGAGTATAGCGAGGTTACTATTTTTTTTTATTTGGCACATTGAGTATAGAGAGGTTACTAATTCGCTGATAAAATGAGAAACTTTGTATTATATACTGGTAAAAAAGGTTACATCCATCTTCTTTTCACATTGCACTTCTGAGAAAAGACCTATGCCTTTCCAAATGGCCTCTTATCCATGTGAGTTCAACACTTAGCCAAATTTTTGTTCTTTATATGTAAAATACTTTTGTTCTTTATATGTAAAATACTTTTGTTCTTAATATGTAAAATACGATGAGTTATATTCCGAAAGATATATTCATCATTGGACCATATTTCTCTATAAAATACTTCTCTGTATGTAATGCCCGCCTCAACACTTATGAATGATTTGATTATTTTAGACTTATGATTGATCAGACTATTTTTGAGACCTACAATTGATTTGACTATTGAGGGCACTGGTTTGAAGTGACCTAGAATTTAAAAAAAAAAAAACTTAGACCATGAATGATTGCTTTAAATTTTATATGTGAAATGAAAATGGTTAGATAAATGATGATTTGTTTGTTGGTTGTGGAGCCAAATCTTCTAATTTCATAGATGATATTGTATCAGCCATGTTTGTACCCCAGTTTTATATGATATGTAGGTGGACTGTACACTCACCCCAGCGGGGGGGTGTGGGTGGGCATCACCCCCCCACGGGGTTCCAGGGGTTTTTGGGGCTGTTTTTGCCAGCTGTTTTGCGGGCCCATGGTTTTGGGTATCCCGTGGTATTTTCCCATTGTATTTCCCTTATAAATAAAGACATTGTAATACGGCTAGGTATGATGATGTATTAGGTTTTATGCATTGTAAAGATCTCTGAGATCAGGAGAGAGACTGTGAAACAGAGAAGAGGAAGTGCAGTGGTTGTGCTGCAGGTTGTATCCCTTCACCTTGTTGGATGGTAATAATAATAAGGACTGGCAAATTCAGTGTGGATGTAGCCCAAGTTGGGTGAACCACAATATATCTGTGTCTCTCTTGTAATGTGTATGTGTGATTATATTTGTATTTCTGTTTATTGTTATTGCTTTGCGATCCTGTTTTTCTAACAATTGGTATCAGAGCCAAAGGTCTATTTGGCAGTTAAACCCACAGGAAGCTAGGGTTTCTGGTTCGAGTGGGAGCAATGGCAGAAGAAGGAAAGTTTAAGGTCGAGAAGTTTAACGGCCAAAACTTCAGGTTATGGAAGATGCAAATGGAGGACTATCTATACCAGAAGGATCTATTCCTACCGTTGGGAGGAAAAGCAAAGCAACCGATGGCTATGAAGGATGAAGAATAGGAGGTTCTTGACAGAAAGGCTCTGGAAACAATACGGTTGAGCTTGGCTTTGTCGGTGGCTTTCAATATCTCAAAAGAAACGACAATAGAGGGTTTGATGAAAGCATTGGGTAAGCTGTATGAAAAACCCTCAGCCTCCAACAAGGTATTTCTAATGAAGAATTTATTTAATATGAAGATGTCTGAAGGTGGATCTGTTACTGATCATTTAAATGACTTTAATACGATTACAAATCAGCTAAGTTCTGTAAGTGTGAACTTTGATGATGAGGTTAGGGCTCTTCTAATCTTGTGTTCATTGCCAGAAAGCTGGAATAGCTTGGTCATAGCTATAAGTAAATCTGTCTCTGGTTCAAACACCTTGAAGTTTGATGATGTTATTGGTGTTATTCTTAGTGAGGAAATGCGAAGAAGAAGCACAGGTGAGACATCAGGTAATGCGTTGACCATGGAGAACAGGGGAAGACAAAAGGAGAGAGGAAAGAGCCAAGGTAATCGTGGAAAGTCTAAAACAGGCAGATCCAAGTCCCGACTGGGAAAGATAGAGTGCTGGAACTGTGGAAAGAAAGGACATCTGAAGAAAGACTGCAAATCTCTAAAGAAGAAAGGAGATGCACAGAAGGAAACTACCCAGGAAGCAAATGTAGCAGGTGATGTGTTACAAGATGCTTTGATTCTTGCATTAGATAACACTAGTGATTATTGGGTAGTAGATTCAGGAGCTTCATGTCATGCTACACCCCATAGGAAATACTTTCATGAGTATGTTCCTGGCGACTTTGGACATGTTTTATTGGGTGATGATGAGCCATGTAAAATTGTTGGAATGGGTAAGGTATGGATAAAAGTTAAGAATGGAACTGATTGGTTGTTGAAAGAAGTTAGGCATATTCCTGCTATGAAAAGAAATCTGATCTCAACAGGGTAGTTGGGAGATGGCGACTGTCTATCTACGTTCGGAGAAAAGTGGTGGAAGATCACTAAAGGATCAATGGTGATAGCAAAAGGAGACAGAGTAGATACGTTGTATTTATGTCCTCATAATACTGACCATTCTATCTCTTTAGCTTCCACAGGAACAGATACAACATTGTGGCATCATAGGCTTGGCCACATGAGTGAGAAGGGGATGCAGATTCTCCACTCAAGGAAGTTGCTACCGGATTTGAAGCAGGTAAGTTTGGAATTCTGTGAAAACTGTGTTTATGGAAAACAGAAGAGAGTCAGATTTCTCAGGGTTGGGAAACAGAAGAAGAATGAAAAATTAGAGCTTGTGCATACAGATGTATAGGGACCGGCTCAGGTACAATCTCTTGGTGGCTCTCATTATTATGTTACATTTATTGATGATGCAACTAGAAAAACTTGGGTTTATTGCATTAGACAGAAATCTGATGTGTTTGCTACTTTTAAGAAGTGGAAAGCTTTGGTTGAGAATGAGACAGGAAAAAGATTGAAGTGTCTTAGATCTGATAATGGAGGTGAGTACTGCGGCAAGGAGTTTGATAGTTACTATTCATACCATGGGATTCGTAGAGAGAAGACAGTCCCAGGAACACCACAGGAAAATGGCGTGTCAGAAAGGATGAACAGAACGATCATGGAGCGTGCAAGGTGTATGAGACTGCATGCAGGGCTGCCCTTACAGTTTTGGGCGGATGCTGTAAATACTGCTGTTTATTTAATAAACAGAGGACCTTCAAGTGCTTTGGATGGTGGTATTCCAGAGGAAGCATGGACAGATAAAAAGGTAAACTACTCATTTTTGAGAACGTTTGGTTGTGAAGCATTTGTCCATATTGATAAAGAAAATAGAACAAAGCTTGAAGCTAAATCCAAGAAATGTACCTTTATTGGATATGGGGTTGATGAATTTGGTTATCGTTTATGGGATTATGAAAATAACAAAATCATCAGGAGTAGAGATGTGATATTCAATGAAAAGGTCATGTATAAAGATCAATTGCAGGGAAAAAAACAGGAAAAGGAAAACACAGAGTACATAGTGCTTGATGAAATTAAAGAAAATGAAGTTCCGAAGGTGCCAGAAAATCAAGAGTAGTAGCAAGTACCTGAAACTCCTGCAACTGTAAGAATATCTACCAGGTTAATTAGACTCCCTGAACGATACTCTCCTTCAATGTATTATTTATTGATGACTGATTCTGGTGAACCAGAATGTTATGAAGAAGCAATGCAGGTGGAAACTAGAAAGAAGTGGGAGCAAGGCATGAATGAGGAGATGGACTCATTGGTAGGAAACCAGACTTGGGATTTGTTTCAGTTTCCTGCTGGTAAAAGAGCATTGCAAAACAAATGGATTTACAGGTTGAAGGAAGAAGAAGGAGGTAAGAAGTGGTACAAGGCTAGACTTGTTGTAAAGGGGTTTGCACAGAAGAAAGGTATATATTTTGATGAAATATTCTCTCCTATTGTTAAGATGACTTCAATTAGGACTATCTTAAGTCTAGTGGCGGTAGAAGATTTGCATCTTGAATAGTTTGATGTAAAAACATCCTTCCTCCATGGGGATTTGGAGGAAGAAATATATATGAAACAGCCACAAGGGTATGAGGTCAAAGGTAAGGAGGATCTGGTATGTAGGTTGAAAAAGAGCTTATATGGCTTGAAGCAAGCTCCAAGGCAGTGGTATCTAAAGTTTGACAGGTTTATGACAGAACAAGGTTATAGTAGATGTCATTTTGACCACTGTGTTTATTTCAAGAAGCTAGACAATGGAAGATATATTATCTTGTTATTGTATGTGGATGACATGCTTGTTGCAGGGTCTAACATGCAGGATATAAATGTACTCAAAAGGAAGCTAGCTAATTCATTTGCGATGAAGGATTTGGGTGATGCAAAACAAATCCTTGGTATGAGAATAACGAGAGACAGGAAAAATCGCAAATTGACATTGTCTCAAAGTGAGTACATACAAAAGGTGTTGGAGAGGTTCAAAATGCAGAATGCAAAACCTGTAAGTACACCTTTGGCTAGCCATTTCAGTATAAGTAAGGAAATGTGTCCCAAGACACAAGAAGAGACAGATTACATGTCCAAGATTCCCTATCAATTAGCAGTTGGCAGCTTGATGTATGCCATGGTGTGCACAAGACTAGATATTGCACATGCAGTGGGAGTTGTGAGTAGATATATGAACAATCCAGGTAAATAACATTCGAAGGCAGTACAGTGGATTCTCAGGTATTTGAGAGGTACTACCACTGAGGCATTATGTTTTGGAGGTTCAGACATTGTTCTACAGGGATATGCTGATGCAGATATGGTAGGTGACAAGGATAGCAGGAGGACCACCATAGGGTATGTGTTTATTGTAGGTGGAACAACAGTAAGCTGGATTTCGAAACTACAGAAGGTTGTTGCACTTTCAACAACAGAAGCAGAGTATGTTGCCATTACAGAGGCTAGTAAACAGATGATTTGGTTGCAGAGGTTTATGGAGGAAGTGGGTAAGACGCAGAAGGATAGAAGATTGTATAGTGATAGCCAGAGTGCCATTCACCTTGCAAAGAACTCAGCATTCCATTCTAGGACTAAACATATACAGATCAAGTACCATTTCATATGCTCTGTTCTGAAAGATGAACTGTTGAAGCTGAAAAAGATACATACTAGCCAGAATCCCGCAGACATGTTCACAAAGGTAGTGACCAGAGAGAAACTGAGTTCGTGCTCGGTTTCAGTTGGCCTTCTAGCATGAAGGTGAAGAGGAGAAATTTGCCAAGTCCAAGTCCAGCAAGTGCAGCAGCGGTGGAGTTGCTGTGATCAGTCTCCAAGTGGGAGATTGTTGGTTGTGGAGCCAGATCTTCTAGTCTCATAGATGATATTGTATCAGCCGTGTTTGTACCCCAGTTTTATATGATATGTAGGTGGAATGTACACTCACCCCAGCGAGGGGGTGTGGGGGGGCATCACCCCCCCACGGGGTTCCAGGGGGTCCGGGGGCAGCGCCCCCGAAGAAAATTTTTGGGGCTGTTTTCGCCAGCTGTTTTGCGGGCCCATGGTTTTGGGTATCCCGTGGTATTTTTCGATTGTATTTCCCTTATAAATAAAGACATTGTAATATGGCTAGGTATGATGATGTATTAGGTTTTATGCATTGTAAAGATCTCTGAGATCAGGAGAGAGACTGTGAAACAGAGAAGAGGAAGTGCAGCGGTTGTGCTGCAGGTTGTATCCCTTCACCTTGCTAGACGGTAATAATAATAAGGACTGAAAAATTCAGTGTGGACGTAGCCCAAGTTGGGTGAACCACGATATATCTGTGTCTCTCTTGTAATGTGTATGTGTGATTATATTTGCATTTCTGTTTATTGTTATTGCTTTGCGATCCTGTTTTTCTAACATTGTTTTATACTTGACTGACTGAGAAAATGAAAAATGATGAATGTTGGAATTACTTGAAATGAAAATGATGATTTATTTTATAGTCGATTGACTGAGATGAAATAATGAATAATGAACATGCTCGACTGGCAGAATCATAATGTTAAAATGATGAACGTTTAGATCTTAAACTTAAATATTTATTTTTATTTTAATTTTTTTAAATTTTTTTTTAATTTTTGATTTTAATTTTAATTTTTTCTTTCTTCTGAGTATTACACCTAATTCTTTTCCTTATGCTTATACCCTCGTATCTGTGGAGGTGACGAGACCTAGGCTCCGATTTCTCTTCATGAATGTGAATGGAGCTCGAGAATGAGGTCGAATCACTTCATAAGCAAGATCTAGAATGTATCTGAGTTAAACCTAAGCTTTGAATATGGAACAAAAGACGACCTCACCTCGATTTAAGTTCTGGAAGGGATGTGGATCTAGATTTCTGCCTTAGATGAATGTTCTCATGAGCTTGTTTTCCTCTTTTCAGATTAACTGTGCTATTTCTTTTGTTTTAATTGAAACTGTCAAATCTCGGCATATGGATATTCGAAACCAGATCTATCTTTGCGTGTTGATGTTTATCCAAGACCCGATTTCCAGATTTAAAATTCGACTTTGATTTTTAATTGAAACTATGTCAAATATCGGCATATGGATATTCGAAACCAGATATATCTCTGCGTGTTGATGTTTATCCAAGACCCGATTTCTAGATCTAAAATTTGGCTTTGATTTTTAATTGAAACTCTGTCAAATCTCGACCTATGGATATTTGAAACTAGATCTATCTCTGCGCGTTGATGTTTATCCAAGACTCGATTTCTAGATCTAAAATTCGACTTTGATTTTTAATTGAAACTCTGTCAAATCTCGGCATATGGATATTTGAAACCAGATCTATCTCTACGTGTTGATGTTATCCAAGACCCGATTTCCAGATCTAAAATTCCACTTTGATTTTTATTTGAAACTCTATCGAATCTCAGCATATGGATATTCGAAACCAGATCTATCTCTGCGTGATGATGTTTATCCAAGATCCGATTTCCAGATCTAAAATTTTGACTATGAATTTTATTTAGGTTGAAACTCTGCAATCTCTGCATATCGATGCATTTAGCGGTTACAGGACTGTGACATAGATCGAATCTTGTTTGAATGTCTTAGCCTCCTATGGGAAGGTGTGGGAAATATTAAGAACTGGTATAGATTAAATCTCATATCCATCAGCATTGCTTTTAAACCTTTTGAGTTTCAAATTCGGTCAAAAACCGATTCTTACCCAGTTCGACTGTAGAATTTAACCATTTAAGTTGACCTCGAAAGTCTTTGCTTGATCACTCTATCATTAAAGCCATTTGGCATCCCCAGGAAGATAACAATTCAATTAATGTATTACTCTGTCCTGTCATGTAAGGCGAAACTTTACCTTCATCTCCAGACCACAAGATTTAAAGTGTATAACTCTGTCCTTCTTAGCTTACTGGGTGATTACAAATAGTCTAAACTATGCATAACCTCGAGACCATTTACAGTCGAACAAAGTAAAATCTTTCCTTTATGTTGAAAGGATAGTGAAGGTAACGTATCATTGATTAAGTAATTTTTTTTTTTTTTTTTTTTTTGTGTTGAATTATGATGTAGCATTTGTGGATAAAACTAGACCTCGTTTTGCTTCCATCATAGTGTATCATTGAACTTACTAATATTATATTGTGCCTTGTTAAATAAATTCCTAGTATGTTAACATGAGGCACCCATTTTTAAATTACTCAAGGAATTACTACGCAATATCTTTGTATGTTGGAGACTCGTGGATCATGGATAACCCATCATCAGAATTATTTTGGTCACTCTTGGGAAAGTAGCATTTTGTGACATAGACTATTAGGAGAAAATGTAATTTTTAGATTCGGGTAAAGTGTGTTTCATGAAATTGAAATAGTTCAATTATAATGCTCATAGTGACAAATTATATTTCATAGGATGTTTAGTAGAAAAAAAAAATAGAAATAGAAGGAAATTGTAATATTATAATGAGATATTGTGGCTGGGTAAATTTTTACATTTCAATAAACGAAAATGGAATGAAAGAATTGAGACAAATTATTGGATTTATGTTAATTTCTAGTGTTGAAATTGGAATAATTGATTAGAATGTAATCCTGTTTTTGGGTCAAGTGTATTTCCTGAAATTGAAGTAGTTTAAATATTATGTTCATATTTACATCGATCATTTGGAATAATTGATTAGAATGTAATCCTGTTTTTGGTTCAAGTGTATATCCTAAAATTAAAGTAGTTTAAATATTATATCCATATTTATGTCAATCATATTCTACAACAATAAACATTGAAGGAGTTAATGTCTATAAATCATTTATGAATATAGAATTGGAAATAAATGATAGCATTAAATGTGGTGTTCTTTTACGCTAATTTTTGCAAGTTATAGAGTCAAAGTGAAAGTGTCAGTAATCTCGGAGTATATTTCAAATATAGAAATGGAATGAGATGTTATGATTTCGTCGACTAAAAAAAAAAAAAATTTACTCACCTTGACAGACCCTACATTTGGTATTAGAGCACAGTCGAACCTAGTTCGGACCGAAATGTTTCCGCAATACTTTGATAAACTATTTAGCTAACCAAACTTTACTTGCATGATAAATCCAGACTTTGTCATGGACCGACGGACTCGCCGAGGAAGGACTGGGAGGGGATGAGCACAGGCAGCACGTCCACCAACCCCTCCAGTAGCTACTCCACCTAGAGCCAAAGAGATGATTAACTTGCCCGCCGGTGAAGTCATGAACATGAAGAGAAACTTCCAAAGAATTTCGGAAGCGCTGTTGACTCGATTGGACTGTGTAGAAGACCGACCCAAAGTACCTAAGACTAAACCGCAGAACCCACTAAACCGCAGAACCCACCTCCTGCAAACATTCATAGAGAACGGGAAAAGGTAAGATTTCCAGAATTATGGGGTTCCACTGAAGGAGCCGCGGTAGAAGCTTGGTTAGAGAACATGGCGATGTGCTTCGCATTGAGGGACTACACCTCGAACTTGAAGGTACACATGGCCATTTGCAGCTAAAAGGGGAAGCCCTACTCTGGTGAAAGACATTGAAACCACAGTTGGGAGTCGAGGCCAACGAAGTGTCATGGGAACTGTTTGAAGAACAGTTTCGAAAACACTACATGTCTGAAGAGTTTATTGAGAGGCAGCTCAATGAGTTCAATGCCCTCTGATAGGGAGGAAGAACAGTGCAGGAGTATGAGATCAGGTTCATGGAACTTCTGAGGTATCCACCTCACATCTCGACAGAAAAGATGAAGGTGAACAAATATATTTATGGACTGAACGGCAACATTAGAGACAAATTCCGCATTCTTACTTTCCCTACATTGCATGATGCGGTACAAAAAGATTTGATAGCCGAAGAAGAATTGGTAAACACAGGTCCGTCTAGGAAAAACTTCCCCATTCAGAATCGGGTATTGCCACCTTCTGACCCGCTGAGAGTGAATTTTGGTCAGCGAAATAACATCAGAGAACCTATGCATGGAAAACCAGTTAGAAAAAACAGAATGCTGTACAAGCCACCACCCAGAAGAGACAACACCAGAACATTTGGGAAACCAGCACAGTCAGGACCACGCAGCAATAACGCACCCACTGGAAGATCAGGAAGAGGACCAAAGTAAGGATGTTGGGTTTGCGGAGGTCCGTACTTTCAGGTTGACTGCCCTCAGCAATAGACAGGACTGGGACAAAGACAGAGGCCATCTCAGACTATTGCTGCAGATATGGGTCGAGGACATCGTATACATGTGGCGGTCAACAATCATCAGGCGAAACATCAGTCTACTATACTAGAAATGAATGTCACACTTAACGGTATGCAATTCTCTTTACTTATTGACCCAGGTGCTACTGAAATCTTTATTTCTCATTCTGCATTAGAACGAAGCAAGATGATGGCATGTGTACAAGACGATTTCAACTTAGTCGAAATGGCATCCGGAAATACCCAGAGTGTGGGACTAAAACTAGAGGATTGTGAGTTAGACATAGGACTATGTCGCACTAGAAATTCTTTCTATGCGACCGTCCTTGGAGCTTATGACCTTATCCTGGGCATGGATTAGTTAGAAACCACGGGGGCTTCACTCAATAAACTGCTATCATAGCACGTTCGTTCGTGGCATATGAAATAATACCCCTAATTTCACTAAATATTGGAAAATACCTTCCAAAATCACTTTTTTGACCCCCTCCCAATATGTCATCCCAATTTAAAAAAACCCCTATTTTCACTAGATATTGTATGTATCAATTTTTTCATTAACATTTTTTATACCCCTTTATATTTCTACCTAGTATATTGATATGATACCCCTTTTATGACCCCACATGCATTCTATAATGCACCTTGCTTCTTTTGATGTATATTGTGGATGCACATTACTTTACCCACAATGCAATTACTCAAACACATATCATTATGATTTGCAACATCTAATGGTCTAATGAAGAGATAGGAGATCACTTTTTGTATGTCACTAGAGCCAATGCACGTAGTACAACATTTAGTTTGCATGTTATCGTTCCCCAATCGCTGACTAAGCCTGTTGTGGGTTAGGTATCCAATCCCCAGGGCCTGTAACAAGCTCTAGGAGGCTTACTAAACCTCCCAAGGCTTGTAATAGGCAAGAGTGGTTGGGTATTCAATCCCCCAAGGCCTATCGAGGGCCTATAATAGGCCCTGGAGGCTTAGAGCCTCCCAAGGCTATTGGTAACAATTGGCTGTCAATGACCACTATCTCTCGACTATGATCGACTGGAAACCCACTTCACCACGAAACCCCATGGCATCAAGCATGCCTCAAGATGCGATTTCCCTGCGTACTGGTAAGCCTGAGCCTTGCCTCAACCCAATTTCTCATCCAGTCATGATCCCGCCATCTCCATTTGGCGGATATTTGTCAACCCGCCCATATAAAAAAGACCCCAAAGTATTTTTGTATTGTTACATTAAATAAAAAAAACCCTTTTCCCCTTAATATATAAGCAATATAATTTTTAGGTTTTCATGAATATTTAATACCGCAATATGAATGAACATGGTATTATATTGCCTTCTAATGAAGCCCCCATGTTAGAAATCCATGCTTCCATCTTAGACTGCCGTAACAAAGAACTGACTTTTTATGACGATGGAGGTCATAAAAAGGTCCTCAAGGGGATGAAGAACAAGGTATCGTTTCAGATGATTTCCACTTTACAACTAAAGAGAAGCCTGAGGAAGGGATGTCAGCTATATGTGGTAATAGCAATGAACAAAGACAAGGAAAAAGCTGAGATCTTGACCATCCTCTATTCATGGAATACATGGATGTATTTCCCGAAGCCCTACCTGGATTACCACCTTAGAGAGAACTAGATTTTACCATAGAACTGAAGTCGGGAACTGAACCAATCGCAAGAGCTCCATACAGAATGTCTGTGCCGGAACTGAAAGAGTTACAGATGCAATTACAAGAACTCTTGGATCTAGGGTTGATTAGACCAAGTGTCTCCCCATGGGGAGAACCAGTGCTCTTTGTTAAGAAGAAGGATGGGTCGTGGTGACTCTGCATTGACTACCGCCAGTTGAACAAGGCTACTGTGAGGAATCAGTATCCTTTTCCTAGGATCGATGAATTGTTCGATCAGATGAAAGGCACCACAATCTTTTCAAAGATTGATTTATGATTAGGTTACCATTAGTTGAGGATAACAGAAGCTGATATTCCGAATACTACTTTTAAGACACGGTTTGGACACTACGAGTTCGTAGTGGTACCTTTTGTGTTGACCAATGCACCTAGTGTCTTCATGAACTTGATGAATGGCGTGTTCTACCAGTATCTCGACAAGTTCATGTAAGTATTCCTTGACGACATTCATATCTACTCCAAGACACTAGAGGAACATGAAGAGCACATCCGACTAGTTTTACAGTGTCTCAGAGAAAACCAACTATATGGGAAGTTGTCGAAATGCTCCTTCTTCCAGAAAGAAATCCACTATTTGAGACATATTATTTCTGGCAACAGTATAGCAGTAGATCCCACCAAGATTGAGGCCATTTGGGATGGCCAACGTCGACGAACGTACACGAAGTGAGAAGCTTCATGGGACTTGTGGGATATTACAAAAGGTTTGTTGAAGGGTTCTCGAGGATTGCGGGACCGATCACTGAGTTGCAGAAAAAAGATAGGCCGTTTATTTGGACAGATAAATGTGCCAAGGCATTTGCAAAACTGAAGGAGCTATTGATAACGGCACCGGTTCTAAAAGTGCCAGACATGGAGGAAGATTTCTTGGTATGCACTAATGCATCCAAGGATGGAGTCAAATGTGTGCTAATGGAGGGAGGGAGAGAGATTGCCTACTCCTCTCAGATACTCAGACCACATGATGAAAACTATGTGACACATGACATGGAACTGACTGCAGTAATGCATGCTTTACGCTTATGGCGACACTATCTAATAGGAAGGAAATTTGAACATAAGACGGATCACCATGGATTGCAGTATATCTTTACTCAGAGTGATCTAAATGCTAGACAGAGGAGATGGTCATAACAGTTGAGTGAGTATGAATTTGACATTACCTATGTGAAAGGGACCCTGAACAAGGTAGTAGATGCACTTAGTTGTAGACCCCGCATATTCTCAACGATTCTGATGCAGACCAACCTGAGAGAAAAGGTGCTTGAGCTACAATGGGAAGACAAGTGGTACAACGAGGTAAAGGCCGAGATAGAATAGGAACAAATGGAACTACCCAAGTATAAGGGTTATACGTTGAAAAATGATGGGTTGTTGAGATACAACAAGCGTATTTATGTGCCAGAGAACAATGAACTCAGGAACCTGGTCCTAGAAGAAGCTCACCGAGCTGTTTATAGAGCACATCTTGGAGTGAAAAAGATGTATGCAGACCTTTATCCTTTGTTCTTCTGGCATGGCATGAAGAGAGATGTAGTAAACTTCATCTCCAGATGCATGGAGTGTCAGCTAATCAAAGTTGAACATAGGAACCCCCTCGGACTACTTCAGCCTCATGATATTCCCGAGTCAAAGTGGGAGATCATCTCCACGGAATTTATTGTGGGATTTCCCCTAACCCGCAAGAGACATGATACCATCTTTGTGGTAGTAGACACTCTCACAAAGAGTGCACATTTTATACCCATCAAGAACACTTATCAGGCCCCAGATATTGCTAGAGTGTTCATTGAGGAGATTGTACGACTGCACGGAGTGCCGAGGAAGATAATATCTAATCGAGGATCAGTATTCATAGGTAGATTTTGGACGAGCTTCCAGGAAGCTATGGGAACACGACTCAACTTCAGCACTGCATACCATCTAGAGACTAATGGGCAGACTAAGAGAGTGAACGAGATACTGGAGGACATGCTGAGAATGTATGTGATGGACCAGTAGACCCATTGGGAGGAGTTTCTACCTCTAGTAGAGTTCGCGTATAACAACAGCTATCAGATTTCTATATAGATGGCACATTTTTAGTTTTTTGTATGGCCGACCATGTCAGACACCCTTGAGCTGGAATAGACTAGAGGATAGGACCCTGCTTGGGCCCGAAGTGATTCAAGAAATGGAGGAACAAATGGCAGATATCCGTGCTTGACTAAAATAGGCACAGGATCGACAGAAGAGTTATGTCGATGCGCATAGACTTGATAGAGAGTACCGGGTTGGAGATCGAGTATTTTTTTGAGTGATACTGCAAAAGAGTACTATCAGATTTGGGAAAGGGACGAAGCTATCTCCTAGGTTTGTGGGACCCTTAGAAATATTGGAACGGATAGGACCGGTTGCCTACCGTCTAGCACTACCATGATCATTGCGTAGGATGCATTATGTTTTTCATGTATCGACACTTAGACATTACATTTTTGATTCAGCACATATCATTGACATGAGTAACTTACAGATAATGGACGAAGGGGCCGTGACGACAGAGCTGATATGCATATTGGACCGTCGAACATGACAGCTTAGGCACTGTGTGATTGATCAGGTCAAGGTTCAGTGGGACCGCTATAGTCCCAGTTCTGCGACCTAGGAGGACGCAACTGAGATGCGTCGGGACTTTCCTTTTTTTTTGAACTTCAGGACGAAGTTTTAATAAGAGGGGGTGTATGTAATTCCCGCCTCAACACTTATAAATGATTTGATTATTTTAGACTTATGATTGATCAAACTATTTTTGAGACCTATGATTGATTTGACTATTGAGGGCACTGGTTTGAAGTGACCTGGAATTATAAAAAAAAAAAACTTAGGCCATGAATGATTGCTTTAAATTTTATATGTGAAATGAAAATGGTTAGATAAATGATGATTTGTTTTATACTCGACTGACTGAGAAAATGAAAAATGATGAATGTTGGAATTACTTGAATTGAAAATGATGATATGTTTTATACTCGACTGACTGAGATGAAATAACGAATGATGAGCATGCTCGATTGACAGAAGCATAATGTTAAAATGATGAATTTTTAGTAGACTCGACTGACTGAGATACTAAAAAGAATGATACAAATATTTTATAGTGCAATGCTACTAATATGCGTTTGAGTGTGTGCAGGGGCAAGTAAGAATGGAAAGAACACATAGGGGTATGACGACTAACTGTCGACCCTGAATTAGTAATCCACGCATGGGTGAAGCCATTTCATCTCACCTTGGGAAGCGTATGCCATACGAGCAAGACCATAATGATTTGGTCATGTACGATGAGTTGAGGGGCATGCAATAAGGAGAGCCTTATCCCTCAACATCCCTTAGTCTCCAAGGAGCGTAGTTGAGAGATCGTTGTAACGACTCCCGATTGCTACGAAGTGCTCCCCATAAGAAGAAAGAAAGAGACTGTCGGAAGGGCCCGCTGAAGAGGTACCTAGACAAAGAAAAGTGGAAAAATAAAATTATTCATGCAAGCATAATTAGAAATAAAATATGTGTGGAGATTCTAGAAAATTTAATAATAAAGGAATTAATATTTTATTGTTATTATCATTATGGTTATATTATTATTTATGAGAAAGGAGATTGAAAAGTTGAAAAGAATATGATCATTTCTTTTATCTTTAGTTGAAATATATTTCTTTTTTTTTTAAAGAAAAAGAAAGAAAATAAATAAAGTAGAAAATGTTTTGAATAAAATATTCTTTTTTTTATTATTTTAAAAAGAAAAATAAAATAAAATAAATAAATTAGAAAACATAATTTTTTTGAATAAAATATTTTATTTATAAAAAGAAAAAGGAAAGAAATATAGAATGAACATGTGGTTAAATACAACAACTATATTTGAGAAGACAAACACAACTGGGACTCTCTTAAAGACAACTACACCTACCTTGCACTGATTTAGGGAACTAGGTGTACACTAGAGTTAGAAACAGACACTTGTAACTTGAGAATAAAAATTAATAAAATATTAAATTAAATAATATATGTGCATGTGAGGACACATGGCACCGGGATTTTTGTTATAAAAGAAGGGAGGAGAAGGAGAAAGGAAGCTCTTGCTCCCTAATGCTGGATGGTTATCATAATTTCAAATTATGTTATGATCCTTGGAGTTGGGATTAGCCGGAACGGGGATTGGGAGATCCTTTTGGGAGGCTATCTTGTGTGTTCTTATGACCCCATTAGCTCGGGGGTTCAGGGTGAAGCAAAGTAACCCTGATACGGTAGGGAGGTCAACCAAGGGGTCACTCGGTACTTCATCAAGCTGGATTAATCAAATAATCAGATTGGTTGCTACATCAAATATCTACTCCAGCTCGGACTCAACAAAATGAACGAGGTTCAATGCCTTTTCAATATTGTTTTCTATATATGATATGATCAATCTAATGACTGTGCTCTTAATGTATTTGTTAATTCTGTTATCAATATATATATGCCTTTAAATTTCTGAGAATTCAATTCACTGTTAGTGTATTTGACCTGAGATTGTTATGGAATATACAACTCTGCTTTCAATATATACATGTATTTAAAATTTCAAGAATGTGATCAGATCATAGGTAAATACATTGTAATCAATTTGAGCTCCTTGAAAAATTTAAACTCTGTTTCAACACTTACATATTTAAATTTTTTGGAATACAATGAGATCTGAATAAATACAATTATAGTTCGATCTGGGTTTCATGTATTTATAATTCTGTCTTCTTAACTATGCAATTTCAATTTCTGGCAAACATTTAGATCTTAAACTTAAATTTTTTTTGTGAGTATTACACCTAAATCTTTTCCTTATGCTTATACCCTCGTATCTGTGGAGGCGACGAGACCTAGGCTCTGATTTCTCTTCATGAATGTGAATGGAGCTGGAGATTGAGGTCGAATCAC
Organism: Larix kaempferi; assembly: GCA_027924585.1. Classification (NCBI taxonomy): domain Eukaryota; kingdom Viridiplantae; phylum Streptophyta; class Pinopsida; order Pinales; family Pinaceae; genus Larix; species Larix kaempferi. The sequence continues at coordinate 9,789,757 of BSBM01000314.1, forward strand.
TTCATAAGCAAGATCTAGAATGTATTTGAGTTAAACCTAAGCTTTGAATATGGAACAAAAGGTGACCTCACCTCGATTTAAGTTCTGGAAGGGATGTGGATCTAGATTTCTGCCTTAGATGAATGTTCTTATGATCTTGTTTTCCTCTTTTCAGATTAACTATGCTATTTCTTTTGTTTTAATTGAAACTCTGTCAAATCTCGGCATATGGATATTCAAAACCAGATCTATCTCTGCGTGTTGATGTTTATCCAAGACCCAATTTCCAGATCTAAAATTCAACTTTGATTTTTAATTGAAACTCTGTCAAATCTCGGCATATGGATATTCAAAACCAGATCTATCTCTGCATGTTGATGTTTATCCAAGACCCAATTTCCAGATCTAAAATTCGACTTTGATTTTTAATTGAAACTCTGTCAAATCTCAGCATATGGATATTCGAAACCAGATCTATCTCTACGTGTTGATGTTTATCCAAGACCCGATTTCCACATCTAAAATTTGACTTTGATTTTTAATTGAAACTCTATCAAATCTCAGCATATGGATATTCGAAACCAGATCTATCTCTACGTGTTGATGTTATCCAAGACCCGATTTCTAGATCTAAAATTTGACTTTGATTTTTAATTGAAACTCTGTCAAATCTTGGCATAGGGATATTCAAAACCAGATCTATCTATGTGTGTTGATGTTTATCCAAGACCCGATTTCCAGATCTAAAATTCGACTCTGATATTTAATCGAAACTCTGTCAAATCTCGGCATATGGATATTCGAAACCAGATCTATCTCTACGTGATGATGTTTATCCAAGATCCAATTTCCAGATCTAAAATTTTGACATTGATTTTTATTTAGGTTGAAACTCTACAATCTCTGCATCTCGATGCATTTAGCAGTTACAGGACTGTGACATAGATCGAATCTTGTTTGAACGTCTTAGCCTACTATTAGAAGGTGTGGGAAATATTAAGAACCGGTATAGATTAAATCTCATATCTATCGGCATTGCTTTTAAACCTTTTGAGTTTCAAATTCGGTCAAAAACCGATTCTTACCTAGTTCGACTGTAGAATTTAACCATTTAAGTTGACCTCAAAAGTCTTTGCTTGATCACTCTATCATTAAATCCATTTGGCATCCCCAGGAAGATAACAATTCAATTAATGTATTACTCTGTCCTGTCATGTAAGGCAAAACTTTACCTTCATCTCCAGACCGCAAGATTTAAAGGGTATAACTCTGTCCTTCTTAGCTTATTGGGTGATTACAAATTGTCTAAACTATGCATAACCTTGAGACCCTTTACATTCAAACAAAGTAAAATCTTTCCTTTATGTTGAAAGGACAGTGAAGCTAACGTATCAGTGATTAAGTAAATCTTTTTTTTGTGTTGAATTATGATGTATCATTTGTGGATAAAACTAGACCTCGTTTTGCTTCCATCATAGTGTATCATTGAACTTACTAATATTATATTGTGCCTTGTTAAATAAATTCCTAGTATGTTAACATGAGGCACCCATTTTTAAATTACTCAAGGAATTACTACGCAATATCTTTGTATATTGGAGACTCGTGGATCATGGATAACCCATCATCAAAATTATTGTGGTCACTCTTAGGAAAGTAGCATTTTGTGACATAGACTATTAGGAGAAAATGTAATTTTTAGATTCAGGTAAAGTGTGTTTCATGAAATTGAAATAGTTCAATTATAATGCTCATAGCGACAAATTATATTTCATAGGATGTTTAGTAGAAAAAAAAAAAAAATAGAAGGAAATTGTAATATTATAATGAGATATTGTGGTTGGGTAAATTTTTACATTTCAATAAACAAAAATGGAATGAAAGAATTGAGACAAATTATTGGATTTACGTTAATTTCTAGTGTTAAAATTGGAATAATTGATTAGAATGTAATCCTGTTTTTGGGTCAAGTGTATTTCCTGAAATTGAAGTAGTTTAAATATTATGTCCATATTTACGTCAATCATTTGGAATAATTGATTAGAATGTAATCTTGTTTTTGGGTCAAGTGTATTTCCTGAAATTGAAGTAGTTTAAATATTATGTCCATATTTATGTCGATCATATTCCACAACAGTAAACATTGAAGGAGTTAATGTCTATAAATCATTTATGAATATAGAATTGGAAATAAATGATAGCATTAAATGTGGTGTTCTTTTAAGCTAATTTTGCAAGTTATAGAGTCAAAGTGAAAGTGTCAGTAATCTCGGAGTATATTTCAAATATAGAAATGGAATGAGACGTTATGATTTCGTCGACTAAAAACAAAAACAAAAATTTACTCACCTTAACAGACCCTACACTGTAATTATATTGAAGCATATAGATAGATTTATTCAAAAGGCTGTGGAAAACCATTCATTACAAAAGGTAGAGCTTGGGACCATAAATAGCTTTCGCAGTATGGCTCTGTAAATTTAACAAGCTGATTCAAAAAAAATTCCAAAATGGATGTAACAACTCATCCAAGTAGGGATCTCTTCTACAAAAAATTCTGCCGCTGAACAGAGGTTTCCTCAACAATTCTCATGTCCACGACCATATGTTATATTCTCCTCTTCCTCCTGAGGATGGTGGTCGATAATGCTTCTCGAATTTTTTTTTTAATAATTGCATAATATTTAATTAAGAGCATTACAATTTAGAGAGTTAGAAACCATCTCACCCCAAAAAACAGAGTGTTGCCATTAGTGGCACGACTAGAGAACAAAGGATTATTTGAGCATGGACGCAAAACTTGTAGAAAACCAGAGTGAAGAAAACACCAAAACCAGAGCAGAGAGACACGGTCCTCTCGTCGAGCTCCAGAGAAGTCATGACAGCAGTTACTCAGGCGGGAAGTCTTCCAGGATGGGGCAGGACCCCAAAAAATCATCCTTCGACAGCTTGTTGGGAAGCAGCTCAGTCTTCTTGGTAGAAAGGAAGTCGGGCTCGGCGTGGCTACACAAGCGATTGTAGGGCAGAGAGCTCATCGTGGACGGAGTCAAAAAATGCATGGGAGGAGTCGTAGGCGAGGCATGGGTGACCAGAAAGTGATCCGAAGTGTATGTGGCAGCAGTTGAGATAGTCTCTTCAGAAGGGACGACAAAGACATAGGAAGGGCCGCCATCGCCTTTTCCAGTAGAGTCGGCCTGGACCGGGCTTTGACTTACATTCATGTTGAAGGTGGCATCGAGATTAGCTAGACTTTCATCCAGGGAAACGAGCTTGGCCCTAGTGGCCAGCATTTGGTTCCAAGTAGAACCCCATTTTACCAGCATGTCATCCAGAATCTTCCCCAACATATTCTTCATGAGCCAGTAGTGATTTATTGAACCGCCATTGGAGCCGGGGGCCAAGTGATCCGCCACCAGTTGCCCCTCCCAGTATTCAATCAGGTTGTGACTGGAAAAGGAAATGCCAGTGTCAAAACCATTGCCAGAGCTTGGGGTGCTCTGGCTCCTAGAGAAACAATCCCCCCCACCTCGACGTGAAAGACCACGGGACTTGGTCATGGCGGAAGAAGCCATGAGGGACCAGAACCAGAAGTGGAGGTGAATATAAGGATGAACAGAGTCCAACCAAAGGTTCGAGGAGGAATACTGAGTGCCGTCTATGGTGTGCATGGACTCGTTTAAATAGCGAAGAGTCTGTATGTCATGGCTGGTGTTCACACGAGCCATAGTTATGAGCAGAGAGCAGAATTGAAAGAGCCGAGGGCTGAAATGAATGCATAGAGGGGCAAGGTGCGATCGAGTTGTACCAGGGTGGAAGCCAAAGTAAATGCGAGGGAACTTGTGAGCGACAGTGTAGAGGGATGCCATTAAGCCACAAGTGTGGGGGTGGCCAACTATGGAGGCAGACAGATGGTAGGGCAGGTGGATGGGCGGGTAGACAGGTGTGGAGGCGTGCATCATTGTGGGCACATCTGAGACCAGGCAGGGTAACGTGTGTAGCGTTAAGGGCACGGGGTGCAAGGGTCCCTACCGTCATGCTCTCCACATGCTGGGGGGATGGCCCCATAGATCACGCTGACATCCGTAGCTGGGGGATAATGCTCCTCGAATTGAAGTTTACTTGTGGAAGTAATTGTAAATAAGTAACTTTACACATTTACATTAGTATCATTATAGTAGCATTATGTGAAAACTATTCTATTCTTTCTTTCTTTCTTTTTTAATAAAAACATTCTTTTTTTTAAAAATAGAAACATTCTTTCCTTTTGTTTTTGTTTTTTTTAAATCGAAGCATTATTTCTTTTTTCTCTTTTTCTAAATAGAATGAAATCTCATAAAAAGAATGAAAAGTGTTTTTAGTTATTATTATTTTTTAATTAAATCCCTTTATGCTAGAAGGGAGGTATGTATATATATCCTTCAAATGTGAATTTAAAATAAAAAAATGCAATTTCTGATTTGAAAAGTGTTCAAAATTGCAATTTTCATTTGTAATTGTTCAAAATTTTAAGGTGAAAAGTTATAAGATATAAAAATAGTTTTCCCGAATTCCGTTTTCCGACAACAAGGATTGGCTGCCCCTTCTTTTTGTAGTTAATTGTGAAAACCTGTATCCAACAATTTAGCTATATCCATAATGGAGAACACAAGAAGGATCGACTGACCCTTCTTGCAGTGTCGAAAAAATTATGAAAATAATATTGGTAATAAGGGTCGACTGACACTTCTTGCAGTGTCTAACTATTATGAAAATAATATGGGGAATAAGAAGGGTCGGGCGAACCTTCAATTACGAGGGAATTGTAAAAATAGAACACCTTGGAATTTATATCATATAAAAATGGTTTGTCCTGACTTCCATTTTACGACAAGAAGGATCGACTACCCCTTCTTTTTGTTGTTAATTCTCAAAACCTTTATCTAGGAATTCAGCTATAGCCATAATGGATAATACAATAAGGATCGACCGACCCTTCTTGGAGTGTCGAACTATTATGAAAATAATATTTGGAATAAGAAGGGTCAGTTGACCCTTCATTTAGGAGGGAATTGTAACAGTAGAACACCTTGTAGAAAGAGCGGTCGCTCTTTCTCTGAGAATATTTCCACTCGCCAGCAAAGTATTTAAAGAAAAACATCTATAAATTTTGTTGTTAAAATGTTGATATATAGTATCCTAGGGTGACACATGGAATGATCATATTGTGACACATGGCATATTTGATTTGGCACATTGAGTATAGGGAGGTTACTATTTTTTATTTGATTTGGCACATTGAGTATAGCGAACTTACTAATGCAGGTTTAACCACAACACAATCAGGAAATGAATATTCACTCATAGTAGTTTTAAGGATTAGGCACATGCAAGATTACCCTATAGCTGGAAAGCTAATTGAAAAATTAACATGAATTTATTAATTTATGTTAATCATTTGCAGAAATAGATAAATGTTTTAATTAAATAAATTCACTTAAAACATAAAACACACACAGATCATGAGTAAAGACAAATCCAAACTGTAGATCAAACTAATATGAGGTAGGAGGCAGGATATGATTAAACATGATAGTGCTTTGCAAAGAAAACTAATCAGAGGCAGGATAGCCACCTGCTCACAGTCAAAGAGCTTTTGTTTGGTGATTAAAGAAGAATATATGAACAACCCATCAATATAGAGCTTATGATAATGAATTCTATACCGACTTTAGCAGAAAATGGTTGTGGATGCTTGAAATGAAAGCAAAAGAGCATAATATTTATGAATTCTGTCCCGATACAACACTTATCCAAGCATGAAAAATCATAATAGTATGAATTAAACAGTGAGAGAAACATTCACATAAGAGAAGAAGTAAACAGACTGTAAGACGAATAACATGGGAATATCTGATAGAAAACCTTGCTCCGCCTAGCCAAATTTTATTAAAATATATCTCAGAGTGCTTAATAACACAGGGAATTCACGAGTCCAACAAAATTTTTCAACCCTTTCTCCTTCTATTGCATTGCTTACATAGATGCTCAGAGCCTTCCGACTCGATCTGCCTCAACAGGAAGTTGTTACAATGTAGGTGACACCTATTCAAACAGGTTCGCCACCCTTAGGAATTAGTTAAAACAAAATGACAATGTTGGTAAAACTGGCTTAATTTCCTTTTACAAAATTACTGAGCATTTTTACTGAAAGACAATAGACTCTAACAAAATAAACAAAATGCTTCAGCGAATATTTCCTCCATGCTGCTATCCCACGATCATCGAATCTTCAGGGGTTCAATATGAGCTTTCCCTTCCCATATTTCTCAATGAGCTTCCATAGCTCGGCAGCTGGAAGCTCTGAGGTGGCCAACTCCTTCATTAAGACTCGGATCTCAGTGTGGTCCCTATAAGAGTAGCTTCGTAGATGTGCACTAGCCTCCTTGAACATAATGCTTAACACAAAATCCTTTTCCATTTTCTCCACCACTGTCTTCCCTGATAGCAACTAATCCATACCTGCAAAATCGTTGAAATGCACTTTACATCCTGCCAATTTCTTCTAATATTTTTCTTCTATGAGCATTGTTCCATCCTCCTCCCAAAAGAGAGGTAACCCTTTCTTGAACAAAGGGTCAAACATCTCTTTGAAATACTTGATCTGCTGTGCCATGACATCTATTTTAGCTTGAATAGCTTTTACCTGCTAGTGCTTGTGCATCACTTTTTTGGCTCCAATGATGATGGAAACCCTATCTATTACACCAGTTTTCTTCACCTGCTCCTTAGATAAGCCATTCAGGAATTCAATGGCATTCTCAGTATACTCTACAATTTTTTTGTTCAATTTCTCATTTGCTACTGTCACACTATTCTTGGCTAATTTTATCATTGCTTCCTTGTCCAAGACAAAATCGAGGAAGGACCTCAATTTTCCTGCATCTTCAATGATGCCATCCCAGATGACCTGCTTGGCCACTAGCAAGGAAGTCATCCCTGTAGCTTGTTTTTCCAACTCATCATATTTACCCTGCAACTCATTGTGCTTAGCTTCCCAAGCCTCCTTTTCTCTTTCTGCATTATCCTTCAGGGTTTTCAGATTCACATTTTGCTTTTTTAATCTTGCTATTTCCACGTCTTCTAGAATAGCTTGGGCTATATACCCTACCAGGAAGAAATCACCAACCTCTATTGATGGAGTGGCCATGCTTTCTACTTCTTGCTCTTTCTCCTGCAGTTTCTTCTAAAGCTCTTCCACTTTGGCCTTTGAGATTTTCTACCTTGCCACCACAATGGCTATATCTATCTGCCATTGTTCTTCCTTCTCTTCAAGCTTCAATAGCTTGGACCTATAGTTTGTTAAGTTAGTCTGCAACTTCTCCTTCTTTTCCTCCAGTTCTGTTAGTTGAGAGACTGCTACTAATTGGGTAGAGGGGATTTTCAACCCCTTTTTTAGAGATTGGATGATGTTGTCTTTTACATTGAGTAGGTTTTGAATGCTAGCTCTTTTATCAACCTGTCCCTCAGTGGCCACTATCTCACCCTGCAATTTCTTGATCTGTGCCTTATGAGATTTGTTTTCCATCTTTTCTTGCTTGAACTGGCTGGAAACCTGTACATTTGATAGCTACAAAGCTATCCTCAACAGTTTAGTATAAATAACATCCCCAGTTTCTTTGTGCAAGTTTATTACATCTCGGACAGGGATGTCCTCTAAATTCATCCTTAGCTCAGTGGCCTTGCTCTTGGTGGCCAAGGCCAAACTCAGGGTGTTTTGAGTGAGGCTCCTGCTAGTCACTAGAGACACTTCTTTGCTTGAAATTTTCCTTCAATATATAAATTAGACTCCTCTAAGGCTGTCCGTGAGTCCACCTTGTATTCATATATCAACTCATCTCTACTCTTGCTTAAGGCAGCAGGCTCAGTGGCTGCTAGGTTAAACACATACTCTTTGATCTCAAATGCTGGTAGCTTATCCACTTGTTTCTTTTTTCCTTTATCAGTCCCCACAGGTACTAGCCGCTGCTCAGATTCGTCAGTTTTCTGCCTCTTTGGGGATCTCTCAACTTCCCCTTCTGTGTCCATAGGGACACTGTCAGCTTCCTTGCTGGATTTTGTTAAGTTGATGGCCATAGGCATGGTTGCTGGCGCTGATAGGACTAGGCTAGAAGATCCGGGCACTATGGGTGTGTTCCCTTGTGTCAACTGGGAGGAGCTCTCAAGTGTGTCTATTTCCATCTGGCTCCTGCTAGGACATCCCAATAAATTTGTAGCTTCTGCCATGCCTAGAATTTTGAAATGAACAAAAGCCTTCCTGTTGCTTTCCTTCCTCCTGTTGGAAATGATGTGGTGGGGATCATAGTTTAAGGGTGCTTCTGTTTTGAAACCCATCTCCTTTATCTTGCATTCGATGGCTGTAAGAGCTCCTTTTTATTATTATTAAGAATGGACCTATAGTCCATGGAAACACAATATCCGAGCCCTTTCTATGATCTAGAAAGTGCTCAGCTTCTGCCTTTAATTTTTGTCTAATGAATTCTAATGCAAACATTCTAGGGGTCAGGAAAACTGGTTGCACGTAGGTGCATAAGCAAACCCATAAACCACGATGATTGTGCTATGCTCTGAAAGGAACCAATCTCTGACCATCTTCTCAGGAGAAAGCTGTAGTAACTCCTATATTTCTGGTAATACTCTAGGCAGCTTCTTTTGGAAAATGACCCGATAAACCTTAGACATGAGCTCATCATGGAACTTGGCGTAATCAGTGTACATATCCTGAGTAAGTAGTACCTCAAGCATTTGCAAGTTTTCCTCATTGAATGCCAAGAACATTTTTAGTAAGTAGGACTGAAATATGAAAATCCTTGTTTCCTGGAAATTCTTTAGCTGGGAGTGTATACTTTCAACCAAAACTTCATCAAACTTGAGGCATGCACATTGGGTAGACTGGCTTGGGTCATCTGATTCCAGGGGGTGGGTGCCTATGACAAAAAGAAAACTTATTAGAGGTTCTGTGACATACATATCAGAGTCTAGACCTAGGAATTGGCTCATCATGGCGATAACACCTCTGGATTCTTCCGTGAATAGTCTGGCTTCAGCTGGGAAATCTTGATCTTGTATTTGGACAGTAGGATTCAAACAAGACCTGTAGAAATTTTGTTTTACTTCAATAGGGGATTGTCTAAAAAATTGGATTAGGGCTTCCTCACTATACCCTATAGCTTTCTGGAAAGACTCTTTTGGGACTGACAGGGTTTTTCTAAGGGTTTGGGTATCGATTTCGCAAAGGATATTGGACTTGGAAGCATCCATGATTTCCCTCTCGGTAGAAGAGTAGTTAGAGACGCACCATTCAACAAATTTGGGAAAACCAGGGGTTTGGCCGATTGTAAACCAATGGAAATAGGACTGGTGGACATGGTGCACATCTATACCTCGCTTCCTAACCAGTTTCAGCTTGTTTTTTACAGTTTCCATGGGGTCATCGGTCATCATAGTGTCGTAGACCTCTGCGTATCTATTTGTAAATAGTGTTTCTATTGGTTCTCTATCACTCAATTCAGCCATTAACTAGTTTACTATAGAGCAGATAACCTACCAGTTTTTTTGAGGTTGGATTGGGCCCCTGGTTGTCCTGTCTATTTTTTCACAGCTTTCTCTTGTCGCTTTCGGAAGCAAAATAGGAATCCATCTCTCCGTATAGGTGATTTTTTTATATTATTTATCCTTTTCTATCACCCCTGCATCTCTTGTGGCATGGAAGCTTCCCTAGCCATCCATTTTCTTGATCCCTGGTGGCCTCGAATCCTACCACATGTCGCCTCGAATCCTGGCCATCAAACACTGTGACTTTTACCAACTTCGTAGATTTGGCTTGCATGGATGTTTCATGCAAGTTAGATCTGCGAACAAAACCTCGGCCATAGATATCGGCCTCATCAGATCTGCGCCGTCCAAACCTGCGGACCTCTACCAAAAGTTCGCGGATCCAAAAGTTTGTTTTATCCGTGCATGTCATATTAGAGAAGTAGTTCCCGAGCATCGATCTGCTCCATTGGCCTTTGATCTGCTACTTAAGATGCTTGTGGGCTAAACCTCCCGCTTCCGTCTAAAACACCTCACCCTTTTTGCGCGAAGCGTTCTCATGACTATAGATCTTCACCACCGCCGATCTAGACCGTTTATTTGCGTAGATATGTAACTGTAGGCGGACCTCAGTAATTTAATTCTCCTTGCAACGTTTCAGGCTTGGGATTTGATCAGTTCACCCTTGAGTCCGTCAATACCTACCGAGATGATTCTATTTTGCTCAGACCACCGAGGCTTTCTCCGTTCTTTTTAGAAATTGAGCCTCCCAGTTTCATCCAGGACAACGCTAGTGCTAACACCAACAAGCTAAACGAGCAAGCTAAACTTCATTTAAATCACCTAGTGTAATCTCATCCGTAGGATCAAGACAAATCGACGGTTAAAACGTAAACATGTGGGAAGGAAAAGAAGGGTTGTAGGGTTTTATTTCATAAATATATACATTCTTTCCACAATCCGCAATCTGCAATTGCGGGTTTTAGGTTGCGGAAAGAAAATATATCAAAACCAAAAACCAAGATACCGCAATTGGCTAAGTTATAACATATAAAAATCATTTGTCCCGACTTCTGTTTTCGACAAGAAGGATTGGTCGCCCATTCTTTTCATAGTTAATTGTGAAAACATTTATCCAGCAATTCAGCTATATCCATAATGGAATACACAAGAAGGATCGATCGACCCTTTTTACAGTGGCGAATTATTATGAAAAGAATATTTGGAATAAGAAGGGTCGAGCGACCCTTCTTGAAGTGTCGAACTATTATGAAAATAATATTGGGAATACGAAGGGTCGGCCGACCTTTCAATTATGAGGCAATTTTTAAAAATAGAACACCTTGGAAGTTTTAACCTATAAAAAATGGTTTCTCTTGACTTCCGTTTTCCTACAAGAAGGATCGGCCATCCCTTCTTTTCATAGTTAATTGGGAAAACCTTTATCCAACAATTCGGAGATATCCATAATAGAGAACACAAGAAGGATCAACCGACCCTTCTTTCAATATCAAACTATTATGAAAAGAATGTTTGGAATAAGAAGGGTCGGCCGACCCTTCATTTACAAGGGAATCATAACAATAGAACACCTTTGGGAAAGAGCGACCGCTCTTTCTCTGACAATACTTCCACTTGCCAGCATAGTCTTTGAAGCAAAACGTCTATAAATTTTGTTGTTTAAATGTTGATATCTAGTATCCCAGAGTGACACGTGGAATGATCATATTGTGACACGTGGAATATTCGATTTGGCACATTCAGTATTAGAAATATTGTTGGCTTGCATAGAATATTGGATCATATAGAATATTTTCTCCTATGAGCACCGCTGAATTTGGTAGTTTGAGCATAGCGGATCATATTTTAGTATTTAGGTAGTTACTCTAAGGATAATTACTTGATTTTAGGTGCAGCGGATAAACCACTTATAAAGACCAATTATTCTTAAGCACAATTACAACACTTAACGACAGTTAGTGCGCAAATTACGACACTTATCAAAAATCCAATTTTCTAACAAATAACCATCCATTATCAATCCCACTGGCTATAAGTTGTATCTTTACTTTTATAAAAATTTAATGAAAATGAGAAAAAACAACATTTTGTTGACCAAGTGGAAATTTAGAAACACAACAATTTTGTTGCTTAAAACTACCACATAGAGAAATTTAGAAACCAATTTTGTCTACTATCAACCCTTGAGAACATCCACCACTTTGAACACTATTCCCCATATTTTCTCATTGTGCCTTTACTGCTACAAGGCCCTTTTCGTTTATTCTATTTTTTTCTACTGCAAGGCCCTTCTTGGTGACCATGCCCATATGATGCTATTTACATCGATCTTCATATTTTCTTCTGCACCAACAACCCATTGTTGTTGCCTATCTAAGCATTTTTTGTACAAGACCTTTAGATCCTTCGATGCTTCTGCTGGCTTCCACCATTGCACCAATACTTTGTAAGACCCAATAGTACTAGCATCTAAATCCTAATAAATATCACCAATCGCCTTACCCAAAGTGCTCTTTTTTATCTGATGGTATTTATACCATGCATTTTGATAGATGTTTATTGTGTCTAATCTCATTGTAAACACGCTTCTTTTTCTATCATATTCTTCTTTGGCCACAGGAGCATTTGATCCCATAGAATTTATAACATTCAACTATCAATTTTATTAGCACATTCAACTATTGATCAAAGTGGAATTTTTGATATACAAAAATTTGAGCAACAATGTTCGGTGCCAATGTTTGAAAGGTGTGCACCCTGATTTATTGCAGGCCTGTAAGGTACCGATCTTGAATTTCATTCAGAAATTTTAGTTCCAGCTTGCCGCTTTACGGAATTGTGTGGCCTTGTTCCATTACCTTTAGCATCTGTATATTCACAATGGGGAGTACCTAGAAGGACCATATGTAAAGGAAATTCTTCAAAAACATTCCAAAAGTATAACATCCAAAGGAACATTATCGAGGTCAAGCAAATTGTTTGCAGGCCATCTTATAAGGGAGCCTTCAAATACACCACAATCCTCGCAATTGCAGAAGACTTTATGAACTGAAATACCAAACTCACCAGCATCTAGTACCTTGAATTGTACAATGTCTCCCTAAAAAATAGTTGACACTATTCCCCGAGCAACATACTGTGGCTTTAAAGAACATTGATGTATCAAATTAACTAGTAGATTTAGATTGATTATTGTTGAAAGCACTTGGAACAGAAAGCAATGTTTCTGTATTAAAATCGATGATTCTTTTAATCGGCCATACAACAAAATATCCACCACTTACCCCTGGACAACATGCCATACAAGAAAACACCATGTCATCGACCGGAATACCAAAGGAGAAGTCACCCAAAAATGTTCCCCCAAGAAAATCAGTCTCACTCACATTTGTTACAAAACCTATGGAAATGCAATCCTTTCTTTCTAAACACTTATGTAACAACTTAACTTTTCTCATAATAAAAGAATATTTATTCTCAGTTGTTGTGATATGTGATATGTGATACACTCATCGAAGTAGAAGCTGGTATATTATTCACCTCATTCTCAGTTGTTATGATATGTGCTACACTCGTCGAAGTAGAAGCTGGTATATCATTCACCTCATTCTCAGTTGTTATTATATGTGCTATACTCGTTGAAGAAGAAGCTAGTATATAATTTACCTCATTCTCACGAAGAGCAAACCCAATCTGGTTAATGATATCAGATACAAGCCATTGAATATGACCACCAACAGCCTCTAACAATGTATCTACACCTTCTGATCGATAGGGAAATGGAAGACTTGCATTCAAAGACTTGGTAACATTTACAATGATACATCCTTCATTAATGCTGATATTATGCAAAAATTTTCTTTCTGGAAATGAGATTCCTTCAACAACTTTCAATCCATTCAAAAGTAGGTCCACACATTGTTGAGTACCAAAATCCATTTCATAAATGATATCTGAAATATAAAATAACACACATTGTTCAGAACCAAAATCCAGTTCAGAAGCGTTTTATGAAATATAAAATAACAGGAGCACATTAACAATCATATTTATTTTAAACAAAGATATAACATAAATTATAATATATAAAAAATGGCTGTCCGGACTTCCAATTTTCTGAATGGTAGGATCGGCCGCCCCTTCTTGTAGAAGAAGCGAACACAAGAAGGATCAAACTACCCTTCTTGCAGTCTAGAAATATTATGAAAATAATTCTGGGTAGAAGAAGCGTTTCCCGCTCGTTCATTTATGATGGAATATTAAAAATGTTCAACCTACGAATGCTAGGCCGTCAATACATGTATTTCCAAAATTGTGAACAAGGGAAGAATACTGAGCACAACAAGGCTATGTCTACAATTCTCGACTTCCAACTTCTGCTGTAAATAGTAGGGACTCAGACATCATCTAACTTCTAATATATAAAAGTGTTTGTCCCGGTTTCCATTTTCTAAAGAGAAGGATCGGCCACCGTTTCGTTTAGGAGATAATTGTGAACAACTATATCCAGCAATTCACCTGTATCCAGAATGGAAAAAGAAAGAAGGATCGACCGACCCTTCTTGCATTCTAGAACTATTATGAATACAATACTGGGAAGAAGAAGGGTCTGCCGCACGTTCATTTATGAGGGAATTGTAAAATTATTCAACCTATGAAGGCTAGTACATCAATTCATCTATATCTAAAATGGTGAACACCGAAATAATACTGAGAACATATATGTTATAACATATAAAATTGTTTGCCCCGAATTCTATTTTTCAAGAAGAGGCATCAGACACCCCTTCGTTTAGTAGATAATTGTCAAAACCTTTATCTAGAAATTGAACGATATCCAGAATGGTGAAGATGAAAAAGGATCGACTGACCCTTCTTGCAGTCTCAAGCTATAACGAAAAGAATATTGGGAAAAAGAAGATCGTCCACCCCTTCTTTTACAAGGGAATTCTAAAAATAGAACTTGGAGAAAGAGCGACCGATCTTTCTCTTTGGATATTTCCACTCTCCAGCAAAATGTGCGAAGAAATGTTCCTATGAAATATGTGTTTAGAGTGCCGATATCTACTTTAGCCACTCTGAAAAACTCATCCCTGGAGGAAGGAGCGGACACTCTTTCTCCTCAGCATCTACTTCCAACACCCTGAAATGGAACAACCTGACGATAGAGCGACTTCGCTTTCACTGACAAAATTTTGACTTGAAAGCAAACTCTTTATAGCAAAACGTCTGTAAATAATGTCGAAATCTAGTCTCCGGGGTGACACATGGAACGTTCAGATTGTGCCATGTGGCTTTGATTATTCTAGAATTGATCTGTGCTACACTCGGCAAAGTAGAGGATGCTATATCATTCACCGCATTCTCAGCCCAAAAGTATGAAAGAATGTTTCTGTCTGGTTAATCACGGTCAGAATCTTTCCAACTAATGGCTTCACTATCTGCATTGTTGTCACTGTTAAATTCATTTTCCAACATGGTATCCTCCCTAAATTTTAAGAACATTTTTATCAGCTTTATCTCTTAAACTAAATGCCTTGGTATCGTATGCAAGACTTACATGTGTTCTCATTGCATCCAACAATTTGAGTCATACACCACGTCCAACTATGCAATACATGGGACTTTTCTAGCCAAGATACTATATTGGCAAACAATTATACCTTAATATTGTTTAAAGCTATTTGATTGCTTAATTTTATTCAATTAAAATAAATACTTAAATACTATATATTTATATTAAAAGAAATGTAATCAATATTATATAAATTAAGACATAAATTATCAATTTCAAATATTTCAAATAAAGTATTAACATTTACATAGATCAATATACTATAGTGAATATTAACTGCAAAATGATATTAAAAAGAAAAAACATGTTTCAATTTTCCAAGTTCATTTTTTCGTTATCTTTTTCCAACAAACCTAACCAGATACTAGAGGATTTGCAGACAACGATATGGAATATATGAAAATAATACGCTACATCACTAGACAGAAAACGTATGCAAGATGGTGGGAATCGACATTAAACCTGTTAATTCCGTTAATTTAGCCCAGTAATGAGTAATGCACGATTTTGCAAATATAACGTTGTGAATTCATATTAATGGATTGTAAGAAGATAACTACCCGAAATTGAAGGAAATAAATTCTAGAAATCTAAAGAAGATAGACAAGGGTGGAAGGAAATCTGAAGAATCTAAAATGTTCAATGACTTTAAATTACTGTGAACTTCAAACTGTCATTGCATTGATTTTTGACAACCATGGAAGATATGGATTTTTAGCCCGGAGGCTGAATAAGCATGCTCTATTACAGATCTAGATTAATGGTTTGAATAATATAAATACCTGCCAATTGAAAAACTAGTAGTTGATTCTTCAAACCAATCTTACTGCTCTACCCGCCCAAAACTCTTCTCGGTTCCACCTCAGCAAAAGCAAACCTCGGTCCTCAGAGAAAACAGAGCTCCAAACTGGCAAACACAGAGAGTTTGAACTTTAAGTTTCAATGTAGGCAGTGGGTGGGAAGAGCAGTGTGGCAGGATAAGATTCAATGTAGGCAGTGGGAGGGAAGAGCAGTGTGGGCAGGAAGAGCAGTGTGGCGGGATATCAATGCAGAAAAGTTCGTGATATTTATTATCACAGTGTGGAGGGATATCATCTGTATGTCGTGACACATAAACACAATCCATCATAAACGTGATGAGATTATTCACACGAGTGATACAATCCATCATTTACCATTAGCACTGTAGAAACCATTTTAAATGGAAAAAAAGATCAAATCCATCCGAACGTACAAACCATTTTAAATGTTTGGAAAGATCACCTACATGTGAACGTACAAAACCATTTTAAATGGTGGAAAATATCACCTCCATGCGAACGTACAAACCATTTTAAATGGCAGAAAAGATCACCTCCATGCAAATGTACAAACCATTTTAAATGGCGGAAAATATCACCTCCATGCAAATGTACAAACCATTTTAAATGGCGGAAAATATCACCTCCATGCAAACGTACAAACCATTTTAAATGGCGGAAAAGATCAATCTGGTGGCGAAATATCAAGGGTCCCACTTCCGTTCCGCATCCCCAACATGCATGCTAGGACAAAGGGATGGGTGGTTGCGGAATTTGAAATCGCTCTCCACATGGCAACACCACATGATTTCGCAAGTTGGAAGGGTGGTAAGGAAAACCACCGTCCTCCATTTGTGAAACCACCTTTGCCCATCCTTCATGGTCGCTGGCACGTGTGGATATGATGTGTCTGGTCCACATCACACCTTCTGCCCACGCAACTCCTCCACATTGGGGCTCCTGGAAATGTGTCTCCTCCGCGCCAGACTTCCTGCCCACATGGCTTCTCCACGTCAACTTGCACATGCACAGTGGAAAACACTTTCAATTACACAATCACAACATAATTAAAAACCTTTCAATTACAAAATCACAAGATGCAAGAATGAAATAAAAACGCATCAGAATCAAATGCATAAGATTACTTATCTTTATCCAATGTAGATCCAAGCAACTGGATTTGTAAGAGCGCTTTTCCACTTAGCATCAATATAAATGTGCGGCTATTTATCAGTTGTAGAAAATTATAGATAAAATGAGTTAAATGAAAAAATTCATTTAACACATAATAACACATGAATCGTATATTAATAGAAATCCAACCTATAGATCGATGTAGTCATTAAATTGGCAACATAAAACATAGTTCATAGAAATTTGACAAATTAATATCCAAAAAAGATGGCCAAGAGAAACCGACTGAATTTCATTAATTATGCGAAAAATTACAATGAATCAATACATAAACATTAGAATAAATTTACCTAAATTATACATAATCCAAATTGAATCGACATCCCCACAACTTGCCCTGATATTATTCCTGTGTCCTCATGGTTCCATCCTCCTCCCAAAAGAGAGGAAGTCCCTTCTTGAATAATGGATCAAACATTTCTTTGAAGAGTTTCACTTGATGTGCTAAAATGTCTATCCTTTCCTGAATTGTGTTCATTTGGTGATACTTATTCACCACCTTCTTTGCACAAATAATACTAGACACTCTATCCTAAGTTTATGCTAGTTGTTTTCACCTCATCCTCTATCAACCCATTCAGAAATTCAATGGCTTTTTCTGCACAGTCCATGGGCTTCTTGTTGAACTTTTCCTTGACTGCTGTTATGCTTTTTCTAGCTAACTTTATTACAGCCTCTTTGTCCAGAATGAAATCAAGATATGGCCTCAATTTCTCTTCCTCTACAATAATGTCATCCCAAATGAATTGCTTTGCTTCCTACAGGGAGGTCTCACCTATAACCTGCTTTATTAATTCATCATATTTCACCTGTAGCCCTTCTAGAGAGGTCGGCCCAGGTAGGGTAAAAGACAAGTGGAAGACAAGTATAAATAAGTGGAGGAGGTAGGGTTATTAGACTCTCTATTTATTCATTCATTCACTCACTCATTCTCTAAGTGAGTAGTGCGCACAAGTGGAGGAGGAGAAATACAAGGCAAGGTTTGTGGCTCGTGGCTTCTCCCAAAAAGAAGGGATAGATTATGAAGAAAATTTTGCACCCGTATCCAGATACACTTCCATCATAACAATACTTGTTCTGGTTGCAGCGATGAAGTGGAAGATACACCAAATGGATGTCAAGACAACTTTCTTGAATGGTGTAGTCGACGATGAAGACTTTTGCTAAAGAACTGTGTCGAGAAATACCTTCTTAGTTAAGAGGGAGTGTTGATGTATTTGTAACTTCAGAATGTATTTCACTTGTATATTTTATATTGTATTCATATGACATTGTACTTTTGATGGAGAGGTTTCATTCCTCCGATCGGAAAGGTCATCATTGTATGTGATATGGTTATCAAACTCCCTAGTGGGGTCGGCCCTGAGTCAAGTTATAGTGGGTTATTAGAATATCCAAGAGAGGTTGGCCCAGGTAGGGTAAAATGCAAGTGGAAGACATTGAGTATAAATAGAGAGGATCACCTCTCTATTTATTCATTCATTCACTCACTCATTCTCTCAAGTGAGTACTGCGCACAAGTGGAGGAGGAGAAGCTGCCAGGAGACTATCTCTTGTTATTGGGGTTTTGTATCATTGATCATTCTATCTCTAAGGAAGTTGCAGGGTTTTCTCCTTTATGGTTTCCCTAGTGAAATGCTTTGTGTCTATTGTCTCTTGTGATTGATTGATATGATGTATATGTTGTTCTCTTAGATAAGACCCTATATCATATTGAATTAATGATTATAAACTAACACAGAGACCATGCAGTCAAAATTTACAAGGGTCTCTCAGATAAAATAACAACTTGAATCCATTAAAGAAGATATAGAGAATGGAGAAATAGTGATGAGTCACCACCTTGAATGGTCCTTCTAGGTCATGGAATTCCTTCATACAAGGAATTTGTGCTAGGAAGAAGCTCATCACATTCAGTAGGCTGTGGGAGGAATGCTCACAGGAAGAAGCTTGAATTGTAGCTCGAAAAGAAAACATGGGTAGTGAAGACCAGGCTCTCACAACACACACCAAGAAGAATTACAACAAGAGGGAGCATCCTCATCACAAGAAGGATATTTTCCCAGGAACAAAAGCAACTCCCGCAAGAAGAAGAGCACTCTTTTGGAGACTCCAGTAGTTCCTACAAGGAAGCAAAGATTGAGAGGGAGTCCACCCAACAACCAAACAAAGAAAAGTATTTGAATTATTATTTCTTGTAAATATGATTACTTAAATAATGTTGTTCAGTCATATACATACTTATGTTCCTAGATTAATTAGGATGTATATTATGCATGTTAGAAAAAAATTGCATTAATGAACAAGATACTACTTATATGCAAGTAATGGGTAAGTGGTCGATGGTCCTGTACAACATTCCATTTCTACTTATCTAGAATGAAAACTATTTGCTGACATGTTGGAGTAGTGCACACTCTTAACAATGTTTTTGTAGAGATGGAAGGCATCTAGAAAGTCATGGGATATGGATAAATGTTGTATTGAAGCATGATTGGCTAAGATAATTGCATGACTATATGACATATGTCTTTATGTGTAAGAATTTGTTCTGAAAACTATGAGATGTTTCTAATCATGCAATTGAACTTGTCCTGTAGGAAAGACCTTGTACCATCACCTACAAGAGAGACTTGTTTCGAAGAACAAGTGACGATGATTCAGCAACAAGATTGATGAAGTCAAGAATAAGACTTTGAAGAACCAGAAGTACTCAGGAATTGATATACAATGATGAATGAAGTAAAATCAAAAGATAATGAAGATCGTGAAAAGGAAGATCATACACTAGATGGATGTCAAGACAGGATTCTTGAATGGTGTAGTGGAAGAGGAAGTATATGTGGAGAAATCACTCGAGTTTGAGACACATTATAGGGATACTCATGTGCGCAAACTGAAGAAATCCTTGTATGATCTGAAGATTATGGGGTGACAGTAGGGTACACAAATTTTTGCAGAGATAGTGTAATCAGTCCTGAGATGTACCTACTTGATGGTTTGCTCACAGAGATGATGAAGACCTACATGGATGAAGACGTACGATGATGCTCCAGTGATCTAGTGTTGATGATCTAGCTCCAGTATTGAAGACTTGTGCCTATATGTATTGATGCCTGTGTCAAGAGAATACCTTCCTAGTTAAGAGGGAGTCTTAATGTACTATATGTAACTTTAGAAGATATTCACTTTTACATTGTATGTATTACATTTGTACTTTATTGTATGTTCTTATTCCTCCGTTCGGAAGTGTTTTCATTTGTATTTGCAAGTGTCACAAGTTTTATTGCAAGTGTCGTAACTTATATTTGATGGGTTATTAGACCTCCTTAGAGGGGTTGGCCCAGTATGTTTTAAGTGGAAGGGTTATTACATTGCCCTAGGGGGTCGACCCAGTTAGGATAAAAGGAAGGTCAAGTTAAAGTATATATAGAGTGGTTGCACCACTATATTTTCTCATTCAATCACACATCCAACTCACATAGTTGAGAGAGAGGAGTGTGCACAAGTGGAGTATCCTAGAGGAAGAACTGCTGGAGACATCTATCTTTTGGGGTTTCATCTTTGTGATCTTTGTATTGGTGCTTATTCTATCTTTGAGGAAGTTGCGGGGTTTTTCACCTTTATGGTTTTCCCCGGTGAAATGATTTGTCTCTCTTGTCTCTTGTGTTTGACACGCTGTACATGTTGTTCTCTCAGCTAAGATCCTAGATCATATTGAATTAAATGATGAAAAGCTAACATAATGAGGCTACAACCCCTTGGTTTTCATAATTTCCAACCTATCGATAGGAATCCAGACCTCAATAAATTCAAACTACATAGTTTTACTAGCACCAACTGGATGGAATCCCTAACTTCCTGAGATCACAAGCACCAAACCAAAGGAGACTTCAATCTCCTATCCTTGCTCGATCCTGCCACCCTAATATGAATAAGAAGAACAATACTCCACTTCCATTGTATCACGGTTTCCATCAACCTATATGTGTATCTATGTCCTTGTACATGTATTTCATTATCCATGTATCATTGTATTGATGTCACTATCACAATCCATGTTCGTCCCCTACCCTTGGGGGTTTTGAACCTTGATTTGACTAGTAAAATTCCCAAACTTCTCCTGAAGTGAAATTGATGTTGCAAAAGTATTATGATATTAGTCTATAATCACCGATGAGGTTCCTTTTTATTTCTGAATACCCTTCATATACCTTCAGACCCAATTTAAAATCCTTTAAAGAGTCTTTTGGAGCCATCTACCCTTGGGGGCTTCAACATAGATTTTCCTAGTGATGCTTCCTTTCATTCTCTAATTGTAAATGCAAGTGGTTGAAGTCTATTGGAAGTTTCCATTCCTATAATAGCTGCATAAATGTGTCATATTACACCTCAATCCACTCTAGACATAGTTCGAAAGCATTTGGGATCATTTGGGACATTTTGAGGCTTCACTAGTCCAAGTTTTGAAAATTGACTGAATTGGGAAAAGTTCCAAGTTGGGGACATTACACAAGAAACGTAAAGAATGCCTTAAAGGCAAGTTGAAAAACACAAGAAAGTAAGTCTTAATAAAAGCATAAAACCCCGTAGTTGTCAAAAGCATTTTCTTAAACTGTCTAAAGGCTCACGAATTGGCTATAGCTTTAGCTTTGGTTAATGTTACCTTTGCACTTTGTCGTCCACTTTCAAGTTGCCAAAGGGCTTCAAACAAGTGGCATTTGTTAATGAAGTGATTCAAGATAATAGTTTTTGTATTCATGAACATATTTTTTAGATTCACTCCCTCTTTTGTGTTTATCGAACTCTGTTTTCATTGGAAATTGCATAGATTGTATTCCATTTGCATCCAACCTTGGTTTTTCTATTAGAAGCTTGATTACTTGTAAATTCAATATCAACGGTTATGAATATTTTTCAAATGTTTTTTCAAATTGTTAGGTATTTTTTATGTTTCTAAAATTTCCTCTATATGGGCTCTTGGTTTATCTCGGTTAGGCATTGCTTATTAAAAGCCGTAGAGAGGAACGATGCAAATTTTGTCGCTTTTTATGTCCTAATACCTTTCAAACACCTTGAGATCCGAATCAGAAGCATTTGGAGCCGTTTGGAAGCATTCGTGTTATTAATAGTCAAACATGAACAATATAATTATGGAGCTAATATGAAATGGGTTGTTTAAAAAAACAACACAACCTTAGATGTTATTTCTACGACATGTGATCTCTCCTTCTTTTCCTAATTTAATGTTTCACCTCAATGCCATCAATGCCATCTTGGAATATCGATCTTGTTGTTTAGAATTATCTTATCTCTTATGGTCATCTCTCCCTCTTCTTCATCGACTTCTTCCCATGTTACACTAGATCTTCTACAAACCCATCTACAAACAATGTCTATAATTGGTATAATTCATCAAACAAGTCATTTCTTCATATTGCTAGCATTTTTGTCTTTATGTTTTTTAAATTTATTCTATATGGATTCTTGGGTTATTAATGTTTATAGATAGGAACAATGCAAATATTGTCACTATTCTAAGGTCTCTACATAAGGTCTCTCACTCCAAGGGCGGAGGTGGAAAAGGCGCTAAAAAATTAGATGACTCACGCCAAAAGTTGTAAATGTGTAGCAACGTGGCAGACACACCCAAAAGCAATCGATGGTGGAAATGGGTTTCCATGCTAGAAAGTGCACGGTGGTTAAACTTGGAAAAGGTAGAGCGGAAATTAAACTGCTTACCACGTGGCAAGCGTTGGTGGATTCCGTTATGAAAAAGCAGTTAAATTTAAACCGCTCATCGCAAGTTCGGAAACCACCTAAGCCTATGTTCTATAAAAGGTTTGTTCAAATTTTTTAAGAAAACATTTGTCGCTTATTACCTAGAGGAAAAGAACGGTCAGTGGGAAACACATCCTTGTCTTCGTCAACTAGAACAACACCCAAGAAGCTCACTTCACAGGTAGCTCGAAACCCTCAGTTTTTAGATTTTCTGTCCCAAATGGAGAAAACCCAAGACCTTGTTCCCTCCAATTAGATTTTGCGTCCCGAATGGTGAAAACCCAAGACCTTCTTCCCTTCAATGAAAGTTGAGATGAAAATGAGAAGCTTGTATTTGACAGGGAAAGGGATATTTGCAATGTTGTTCTGTCTATGTGTAGTATTTTGCAGTCTAAGGAAAAATTAATGGAGTTTAAGTTGCAGGGAAAGGATGTATTCAATTTTTTTGGTTTTTTCTGTACTATTTTTGTGTCGAACAAACCCTACACTTCCTCGAATTTGTTTGTTGGTGTGCGACGAATTTATTCGCAGGGAAAAAGGGTAATCATTAATGTAAAAATGACCAAAATTCTATGCCCAGTATATGTGCAGACTGTCTGTGAGGTTCTAAGATTACATGAAACATTTCCCAAAAGCCCCGAGTCATTTAAAAAAGAAAATTTGGCAAAGTTTATAGAAACAACAGTCCTGCAGAAAAAGACAAGTTTTTATTACAAGTCTTGAAAGATGGTTAGTCGCATGAAAACCTATTGTTCCCTTTGAGTATTGATGTCTTTCAGCAAGATACCCAATTAGTTTTGTCCTTATTGAGTCAAATTTTAGGTCTAGATAGTGATAAGTCGAATCACGAAAATTATGTTAGGTTTCCTTCTCCAATTAATTTCGCCAGAGTCATAGTCGAGTCCGGTGTGTTGTTTTAATTTTGATGATTTCATAGCTGAAGCGATTCATGACCAGTTGGTGAATTTAAACTAGTTGAAGCATTTCAGGTATCAGTCATATCTCCTGAAGCTGTTCGTGTGTTCAAACATTTCGGAATCCAAGTTTCTTGGTACCATTTTTTCTCATGACCTTCCTAAACAGGTCAATATGTTTGACTTCACCCATAAAATCATGGCAAAAATTTACAGAATTATTTTTTAATGCTGAAATGCCCCTAGTGTTAGGAGAAATGAAAGAAACTTTGCAGCCTACACTAGAAGGCCAAACAGGTGATTGGTTCTTGTATAGTGAACATACTATAATTATGGTGTATCATGGTTTTACTGGAGCACCATATCTGTGGCCATCCTTTTTAACAGCAAGGGTTTTTTCCTTGGAATTTATTAGACAAAAGTTTCATTCAGAAGAACATTTCTGTGCTTTCAAAAAAGCATCGGATGTGAAATTACCCCTTAAAGTTGGTCCATTCATCATTAAGAATAAGGCATCCCTCTTTGTAATAGAAAAATTACTGAAGATTATGGATTTCCAAGAGGCTGAAAGGATTAATTATGATCCTCATCAAATTATATCGCAAAGGAGACGTCTAAATAAAAACAAGGATTTTGATCATAAAACAGTAGAAGGATTGAAATAAATGGAAAATTTATTCAAATTTGAACAAGATAATAAGGGTTGGATCAGAGAGATTTCTTTGAAATTTCTTTTTTTAGTGACGATTTCAAAGAACATTTTGTATAAGTTTTGATTTTAAAAAGTAATAGGGGTTGGATATGAGAGCAAAAAATACAGTGACGTAATATTTTTTGAAGACTTTAATGAAGAACAGAAGTACAAGTATATCTGAAACAAAGATTCATATGTTTTTACTTTCTCTAGTCTTTTAATTTCTCTTTTGTGGATGTATTTCATGTTACACCATCTTATCGCTTTACCTCATAGTTGACTGTAATACCTGAGTTAGAATTCATTTTATATGCTCCGATCCACACATTTAAATATTTTCAATGTTCTTTCTTCAAAATTAATGCATAATTCATCCTAGAACGGAGATTGGCTAAGTTATAACATATAAACAATATTTATCCCGACTTCCGACCTCCGACAAGAAGGATCGGTCGCCCCTTAGTTTATTATAAAATTGTGAACAACTATATCCAACTATTCACTTGTATCCAGAATGGTGAACACTAGAAGGATCGCCCAACTTTTCTTGCAGTCTAGAACTATTTTGAACATAATACCCGACAGAAGAAAGGTCGGCCGACACTTCATTTACGAGTGAATTGTAAAAATATTCAACCCGCCTAGGCTGGGACAACACTTCTGAATTTCGCAATGAAATTATAGTAGGGATCGGTATATTGGATAAGTCATAACATATCAACAATATTTGTCCCAACATGCGACAAGAAGAATCGACTATCCCTTCATTTAGTAGAGAACTGTAGAGACCTATAGGTTACAATTCACTTGTATCCGGAATGGTGAACACAAGAAGGCTCGATCGACCCTTCTTGCAGCCTAGAACTATTTTGAATAGAATACTCGGCACAAGAAAGGTCGCTCGAGCCTTCTTGCACCCTGCATGAGGATTTCATCGCCTTTACCGAAGACGCAAATATGTTGCGGATTGCAGATAACTATATTTCTTAAAACATTCCATCAATACTACTATCCTGCAACCCAAAATGCATATTGTGGGATGGGACAACAATTCCTGACTCCCTACATCCGTAGTAAATAGTGGGGAATGGATATTGGCTACAAGAAGGATCGGCTACCCCTTTGTTTAGTATAAAATTGTGAACACCTATATCCAGGATTTCACCTGTATCCATAATGTTGAAGACAAGAAAGATTGGTCGACCCTTCTTGCAGTCTAGAACTTTATGAAAAGAATACTTGGTAGAAGAAGGGTTGGCCACCCCTTCATTGCATGGCAATTTTTAACAAAGGCAAGGTAGATATTTAGTTATTGTCAAAATGATTTGGTCTGGTGGGAAACAAGAGATAATAAACAATCCAATCAATACTCTTTAATAATTTTTATTTGTTATCTCTGTATGATTTGTAGAGCTTCTTGTACATTAATTGTCCAAGCTTAATTAAAGTTTCCATCTATTCAATGCCTCTAAATTCCATTTTTAATACCATAAATATTTTCAAATTATCGGGTGGCCTGCAAATACTTTTGTCCAATTTTAAGTCTTAGCTCATTTGATCTCATGGAGGAAGAACATACCTATGGAAGTGGGAAATTTTCTTGCATACATGGGAGCAAGATTAAAGCCCTAGACTAATTTTTCTTATATTATATCAAAGATTCAAAATGAATATAATTTTGTTCCATATGTGTAATGTGACATTCCATTGTAGCTCTCTTACCCGATTCTTTGAATTTTTCTTTGAGCTAGTTGTTTAGTTATTGCATCAGCTTTGTTGGACTTGGTCCCAGATAGAATGTGCATTCACCAAGGTGCTAGAGTCTATTTGAGTCTATCTAAATTAACTTTCCCCCTTGACCTCGACCAAGGGAGGAAGGAGGAAACCGAATCAAATAGTACTCAGATTCCCATGCATTCCATTTTTTATATTATCTATTCTTTCCTAGCATTCTTGCACCTCTAGGGATAAAGGAATTTCTCTGAGCTGTCCATCTTGCATGATCAATTTGGTACCGTTGATCTCCTTCCATGCTTAGCCCCACAACCTTCCACAGTCTTCAATCTCTCAAACAGTGCGTTCCAATTGTCGATCTGGCCCCTATCCGCATCCTAACTCTCGACATCTGGCAAGAAGGATCGATCGCCCCTTCCTTTAGTAGAGAACTGTGAATTCACCCGTATCCAGAATGGTTAACACAAGAAGGATTGACCGACCCTTCTTGCTATATTGAATTATTACGAAACGAATCTTGGGTACAAGAAGTTTTGGCCTAGTCTTCATTTACGAGGGAATTGTAAAAATATTCAACCTCTAAATGCGAGGGTGTCAATTCATGTATATGAAGGATGGTGAACACTAGAATAAGACTGAGATAAGGGTCGACCGACCCTTTGACATCACCTTGTAAATAGGTTGAAGTCTAACCCGAAGCAAATATGGGGGTTGCATAATCAAGATTCTCTTAACCATGGCGATGCACAGATGTCATTACGATCTTCGCATAATGTTCTATTTAACATCAACTAGAACACCAATTGACTTCACACTTGGCAGCTATCGCAGTATACAGAACTATGCTGAATCTCTACTGTATTCACCAGTTTGCTACGAATTCATCAAACTATGTGTTTCTTCTTCACAATCACGCACTTGTATTCCAATTAATCAATGTGCAATTACCATTCACATACATAGAAATTAAGCACAAAAACTCACATAAACTCGAATACAAAACATGTGATAAACTCATACACATAAACAAGAAGGATTGACTGCCCCTTCTATGATGATTGCTCGTTATATGATTGATCCTTATCCCAAATGACTCTATAAAATGTGCATTCGATCTCTCATGGATAATGCTAATCGCTCGTTATATGATTGATCCTTATCCCAAATGACTCTATAAAATGTGCATTCGATCTCTCATGGATAATGCTAGCAGATTTGTTCTTAATCAATCAATTGATTTTGAAAATGAGGGGTCGTTCCTTAACCATCGATCATTAGCATGAACATTTGCAAGTATACATATAATATTAAAACACTAATTTATAATTATAGACATTGTATGCATTCTTATATTGACTACTTAATATTGACTATTTTGCAGATAAAGCATGGTTGATTTGTTGAGCCTTAGTAACTACCAGGAAATCCCTTGCTTTGAATTGACAAAAGATCACTACCTTCTGCCATTCACAAATAGATGGTATGTTGAGATGGAAGAACCAGATAATTTGTACCCAGATATATATCTATTCTACTTGGATTACGAGGGAAAGCAGATTAGAGCTGGGATATTGAAATATGCGGAACCCATTGATTCTGATGAAAAATTGTGAGTTCAAGCTGAAGCGGTCAATGGTGAAAAGTGTGGCCTTCTACAGTGTGATCTTATGGTTTCTGATTATCGACTAGATCTAATGAAAAATGGTCCCGATGCAGATCTGATTTCTTGTGCGAATTAAGGGTGGGTTTTTTCCTCGTATCTTGTTTCTAATCGTTCTAGAATTGATACCACGCCATCCTTGAATAAAGGAATTTTGTCGGTATGGAGGAAAAGAATGTTGGCTAGGAAAAATTCCTCTGTATTACATTATATGAATATTAATAAGAGGCCGATAAAGGTATGCCATGAAAATATTCTTACGTACAACATAAGAGCATTTCTCCAATATATTGTAAAAGATGTGGACAAATCTACCTTGAAACAACTCAAAGTAAGTCCTTCTAGAGCGATGCTACAGAAAGCGACTAAGAGCTTCGAAAGTTCAAAATAAGTTCAACAACAGCAGATCAAATACCTTTTGTTCAATGAGAATGTTTTTTCCATTGACGTAACAAGATGTGTTGTTGCGCCTCCGCACTTACAATATCAAAAGGTTGATGAGGAGGTCGTGCAAAAGATGGTTGTATCACTTGTCCATACATTTTCAACAACATTGAGAGATGCTATTCTATTTCCTTTCAATAAGGAGACCAGATTGCCCTTTCTTCCTGAAAATGAAGAAGAAATTAATCTGCAAACAATAAATTTTTATATATTGGATGGGCAGCAAACTATTTCTATGCATAAAATAATCATTGCAAATGATCAATAAAAACAGCTCCATAAAAGGTATAGGCATCGAACAACTCATCTTCTACATAGAGACGTTCCTCAGGACATCATCAACAAATTATGCAAACAACAAAATTTGTCAAACAAGGAATTTGTAAACACTACATTCATTTCTTCAATTGAAAAAGCAAGGGAGAGATGGTTATTCTGTGGTGCTCCATCCTGCCAGGGAAAGGGAAACACTTCCAGTGATGCTTGGCAGGTATAGAATTTTTCTTCTTATCAATCAAATTCTTTAGATTGCTACCTCTGTTATGAAATTAAGAAACTAACTGGAATATTCAACTTTATATGTTTGCAGTCTTTCCAAACTCAATGTATGGATATCTTTCTTGTTCACCAAAGGGAGATCCTTAAAGACAAGCTAACTCTTTTTTTGACATCGGAACGACTGTGGAGCAAATGGTAGTCTGTATTCGAGCTTTACAAAAGTGGCTCCTTGCCATGCTCGCCGAAGACCATCACTCAGGATGATTTTGTTCTAAATAAAATAAAGAGTTATGGCTCTAATTTTTTCAGACCATTGCGTGATCTTGATGAAGATGAATTGACCACTGTGGCAGAAAGTATAATCAATGGATTGGTTTGGATGAGCACATCAGTCGATAAAAAAATTTGCACAGAAACTTTAAGTCAATATTGCAAACGAATCAAGGACGAGAGGTCAACCAGGAATTTGATCGTTGAATATTTCAAAGTTAATGATGTTCAAACTGATCGATCACAGAATGTCACTAACCATAACATCATTGAAATATATAAAATTGCACCAAACCATCTCTAGCAACTGTGTAGTATTTTATGCTCCGAAAAGCAAGCAAAATCTCTAAGTAAAAAGAGAAAGAACGAATCTGAAGTGGATATTGGTACCAAAATACCAATTGATGCTCATAAAATATTGAATTTATATATCAATAAAGAGAGGATGTCCATTGACGACGTCGAAAATAGTTCACAGTTTGCTTGTCAATGTTGTTATCATGATTCTTTGGTCACTACACTCAGAAAAATTCCATTTTTTGGTGTGACAGTCAGCTGTGAATTTGTTGCTATGGATATGTGTAATTGTGCTATTCCATGGACAAAACAAGACATGCTTGTGTTTTTGTACTACTTAGAAACAAATCAAGTGGCATGTACTTGAATTTTTCTAGTTGATATGGAGAACTCTTGTATGATTTCTAAATCTTTCACAAGTTGGAGCAAGAAATTAAAAAAACATGTTACGGCGAATCCTACAATGGGAGTTTATAGAGAATTCTCCAGGGACTTGTTTATAGGATTCTCTATTATACAATGTTGGAGCATTGGAAGTGATGAGGATATTTTATCTACTTCTGAAATTGATATGGATTGGAAAGATGAGGGCCTACTAATGCTTGATTTACCTTGGCCCAAGGTTAACAGCGATAGTGCGAGGAGCCACGTGTTTCCAAAAGAAAGCACACAGGAATTCTGGGATTACATAGTTTCTAGACAGGTCTCTTCTAAAGTAACAGTTCTTTCATTGTACGTAGGAGGTAGGCTTCTTCGTTCGTTGACCAGGTCTCCAAAAAGAATAGTTATTTCTTATGTGGAGACAGTACAACAAGAGATATTCATGAACAGTTTCTATCATGAAATGGGTATAGAACAAGGTATTTCTATTAACATTTTTAGATGTCTTTGATTTGATTTTACTTTTCTAAAACAAGGTATTTCTATTATCATTTTCAGATGTCTTTGATTTTATTTTACTTTTCTCGATCGTTTATGTTCAATAACTTCTTTAAATTCCTATTCTACTATAGCTTCAAATAAAGAGAAAACCTAGGTATCCTCCAATTGAATTACAATATCCGATGATGAAACTGAATGTGATAGAGAATCCACAAAGAACTACCAAATAGGACAAGAAGGTAAAAAATTATTTTTCCCAGATCGTGGTTAAATTAAGGAAATTATGAAAGGGGATAGTGACCTGCAAAAAATTATATAAAATGTATACTTGCAAATTTTCAGGTCAACATCTAGATCATCCACAACTAGAGCAGGAATCGACGATGTCCCTGGAGATTGACCAACAAATCACATTAGAGAATAATGGACTAGGCGAGAGCTTGGAAAATAATGAACAAGGCGAGAGCTTACACAATGCAGCACAAGAAGGGACAGTATTGAACAATATTGAACCTGGAGAGGGTGCCTTGGTGTCAAAATGCGGTGTCTCCAAAGATGTTACTCACCAGTCAAATTTTGGCCTGCCATTGACAGGTAAAAGGTAGAATATTTTCTACTTAAATTGATAAAACAAATTTATTCCGAAGTATATATAATGACAAACAATATTTCTGTGCATCTCCCCATACAAAAATGTTATTGATATTAGAAATGGAAGGTTTTCTATTTCGCAAGAAAGTCACAGAAAATTACTCCAAAAGAGAAAAAAGGGGAAAGAGTAAAAAAGCGGGAAGAGATAACTCTAAGTGGTGAATTTAAACATAGAAAAACTTCATATGAGTAACGAACACATGCCATTCAATTTTTGGATTTACTTCTTTCCAAATTCAATGTTGGGATTTGGTCATGTAAATGTGGTGTCAATGAGGGGAAGCCACTGCTTACAAAAATTTTGTTGGCATGCGGTAAAGATAAATCATATGAGCAATTTTTTTTATTTATTTTGTTTCAAGAGAGATGTACCTACGATCAAAAAGGAAATACACACAAAAATATGGAGAGTGTGTGAAAGGAGTTCCCAATGCAAACTTCGAAAATTAATATATAAATGATTGTTTTGGAGGGTGATGGTGAGAAAGCACTTCCATTTCAAAACTATATTTTGAGTAATCCCTTTATTGGATCGTCCCTTCGGATAGATACTAAATTGGTACATGGAGTTTGGCAGCATTTTAGTAAAATGCAAGAATCAGCTGATATCATAAACTATCAAATGTAACCTATCATTTCCTATTTCTAGATGTAATCTATCATTGCCTATTTTAAATCATTCAATGACATGTTTTCTATTTTTTCTGGAGACGTTTCTATTTTCGTCTGAATGTAACATATTATTAGTTCAGTGTGATGCTTTTATTAAATCAATTGAATATGTTGTGATCATTAACTTCATGAACAAAGTGTTGTTATTGTTGTTATATATATAGTCACTATTCTTGTATGCAGTGACGATATCACCGCAAAAGAAACTATTGGTCCTAGGAGTAGAGGGATTGCTCTTTGGAGTTCGGATGTTATCCAACATTGAAGATTCTTCCAAACGACCTCATTTTGTCCATAAATGCTATCGTTATTATACACGCATGTTCAGACGCAAAATTATCAGTGTTGCTAGAGAGTATTTCGACGTTGCTCTGTGGTTTTCCTGGCTCGACAACATGGAAATTAAAAATTTCCTGGGTGTATTTGAATGGTTGAAAAATGAATAATTTGTATTTATTTGGGGTCGAGAGCAATGTGAACCTAGTACTATTTATAATCACTCAATATCTGCATACTATAATGTTGGTGAAGTACCAAACATATACAAAACGTCGTTCAAGGATGTACTTATCCAATATGGAGATATATATAAACAAACGAACATGTTGTTTATAGATGAAGGGAAATATCAATCAGCAGATAATAGAAAGGGAAACCGCTTTAAAATGCCAACTAGTTGGAAATTTGACGGTTCATAAGAGAGAGATATAACTATAAAAACAATGTTGTGTGCTCTGTTGAATTATCTCGGGCCTCGTTAAAAAATGGGGCATTAGTTAAACACATTGAAATTGAGATGACCGTCATACTGTACAAAAAAAATTCATTTAGTGATTTGTATATTTTTTAGAGTTACTGGACTACATTTAATTGAAGTAAGTTTTATTGCATAGTTCTCATCTTATTTATGGACATCGCATGGGGACTTCACTCAATAAATGGCTATCATAGCACGTTCGATCATGGCATATGAAACAATATCCCTAATTTCACTAAATATTGGAAAATACCTTCCAAAATTGTTTTTTTTACCCCCTCCCAATATGCCTTCCCAATTTAAAAAAAAACCCTATTTTCACTAGATATTGTATGTACCAATTTTTTCATTAACATTTTTTATACCCCTTTATATTTCTACCTAGTATATTGATATGATACCCCTCTTAATTCCCCACATGCATTCTACAATGCACCTTGCTTCTTTCAATGTATATCGTGGATGCACATCACTTCACCCACAATGCAATTACTCAACCACATATCATTATTATTTGCAACATCTAATTGTCTAATGAAGAGATAGGAGATCACTTCTTGTATGTCACTAGAGCCAATGCACATAGTACAACATTTAGATTGCATGTTGTAGCTCCCCAATCGCTGACTAAGCCTGTAGGGGCTGTAACAAGCTCTAAGAGGCTGACTAAACCTCCCAAGGCCTGTAACAAGCACGAGTGGTTGGGTATTCAAGCCCCCAAGGCCTATCGAGGGCCTATAACAGGTCTTGGAGGCTTAGCGCCTCCCAAGGCTATTGGTAACAACCAGCTTAGTGCTATTGGTAACAATTGGCTGTCAATGACCATTGTCTCTCGACTATGATCGACTGGAAACCCACTTCACCATGAAACCCCTGGCCTCAATCATGCCTCAAGACGCAATTTTCCTGCATACTGGTAATCCCAAGCCTTGCATCAACCCGATTTCTCATCTAGTCGTGATCCCGCCATCTTCATTTGGCGAATATTTGTGAGCCTGCCCATATAAAAAAGACACCAAAGTATTTTTGTATTGTTACATTAAATAAAAAACCCTTTGCCCCTTAATATATAAGAAATATAATTTTTAGGTTTTCATGAATATTTAATATTGCAATATGAATGAATGTGGTATTATATTGCCTTCTAGTGAAGCCCCCGTGGGACATTGTACCATGTATCTGGTAATGTGTTTAAAAAATTGTTGAACATGAAAGCAATATACTTAGAAACATCGAACCATAATATTTTATTGACTGGTTTGTGTGTGTGTGTGTTTTTGGTTTGCAGATAGTACTAGAAGATTTGTTTCTAGTAAACCATTGATCATTTTTTATTTCAATGCCATTGTGTTACACGCAATACATAGAAAACATAAACTCGGATTGCGACGACCACCGGACATCGAAACATCAACAAAGTATTATTTTATACGTCCAGGCTTAAGGGAATTTTTTGAAAAATGCTTTCGTATTTTTGAGGTTGGGGTATGGACATCTTCTCAACGAAAAAAGGTTGATGAGTTTTTGCCTAGATTATTACAAAGAACATGATTGAAAAGGGAACAATTTTGATTAATTTTAACGCAGGAAAATTGTTCTTCCGTAGCCAGAGAGGGTTTTCAGGGTGTTGGAAATCCTAATGTATTTCACAAGCCTTTAAGTATGGTTTGGGACACTTTGAACCATGGTTGGGATTGGACAAATACTGTGATTGTCGATGACTACGGAGAAAAACATGTTTCTAACGATGAAGGGAACTGTATTATAACAAAAACTTATAATTTCAACAATGTCAGTGACACATTCTTGTTAGATCGATTATGGCCTTGCTTGCTACACCTGAATGGTGTCAGCGATGTGAGGCCAATTATGAATAAAATAAAAATGGAAGTATTTTATTTAAATAATACACTTGAATGTTTGTTTGTACTAGTATGTCCAATTTCACTGTGATTATAATTCTTGTAAAGTGTCGAGTTTGGTTTCTGAAAATGTAACTCTGTTTAAATTGTATTGTTAAATCATAAAACATATAAATCTGTATACTTGATTTATCATTCATATGATTTATATGCAGGTTATGCACCAGTAAATTTCTTTACTTGATTCATATTGTTTCACATTCTGCAATTACATAATAGTCATTAATATCATCATATTAAGTTAATTTACTAAGCTAAGTTATTAAGCATCTAATTAAAAACTTCATAACTAGGCTTATGCCTATCATTCTAAGAACATACAAGAGGCATCCATCCATCAATGAGGTTGTGACAGCATAAGTATACATGTATTACATAAATGGAGTTTAGCCATTCATCATTTACATACAAAATTAATACAGCAGATAGCTTATGCAATTGAAAGAAACCTCATTCATGATTATAACCTTCTAACAGGCTTAAGATAGCATATTCGTGGCCTACATTTATTTACACATAATTTCATTCCACAGATTGAACATATCAAGCAAAATTAAATACATGAACATTATAATCCATTTTTTTTTCAAAAGAAAAAATCATACTATTGTTATTCAAAACTGAATCAAATAGTACATGATTTTCCATGAGGTTCCTTGACTCACTAGAGAGCCAAAGTAAACCAGATATTGTCAAAAAGACTTCCTGGAAAATTACAATATTTTCTCAAAAAAAGTCTAAGAATTTCATCCTTCTGCCATAAAAATAAAAAAACTTTCAGCTATTTAGAAACGTATCCCTTCTAGGTCAAAAAGCAGTCCAAGATATGGCCAATTCAAAGAACTTTACTGATCACTTATCAAAACATAAGTGATCAATAATTTCCTCCCAAAACAAATAACCAACTTCTTTTTTCATTACATCTTTTGAAAGACTATCTGCATCGTTGTTGTGCTATCTATATATATGCTCAAAGGAGATGGTTTTAAAAAAATGGATTTCTGAGCGGATCATTTGACACCAATGCTCAAGTTCGAGGATTTTAAGCTTGCAGTCTTCCTAAGCCCATTTAATTGTTACCCTCGAAACACTGAATACTTTCAAATCATGTAAACCAAAAAGATTGGCAACTTTCAGCATACACCATAGGCCAAGAAGTTCAGCTTTCATGTTTGTGCCTGATCCATAGTTTAGCATTATTACATTTAAAATGGTAATTAGAATTTAGCATGCCTCCTGTTGCACATCTTCCATCTGATGCTTCTCCATCAGGTCTTTATTCTTCGATTGAGGGCGAACTAGAAAAAGCATTTTAAGTTTAAGGGAATACCCCATTTCCAAATTTTCTATCATTTCCTATCATTCTTGCACCTCTAGCGATAAAGAAATTTCTCTGAGTCGTCCATCTTGCCTAATTGATCTGGTAC
The DNA here is from genome assembly GCA_027924585.1 of Larix kaempferi. Taxonomy (NCBI): domain Eukaryota; kingdom Viridiplantae; phylum Streptophyta; class Pinopsida; order Pinales; family Pinaceae; genus Larix; species Larix kaempferi. The sequence continues at coordinate 9,825,499 of BSBM01000314.1, forward strand.
CGTTGATCTCCTTCCATGCTTAGCCCCACGGCCTTCCGCGGCCTTCAATCTCTCAAACGTCGCCTTCCTCGCACCTTAGATCTCCATATTTATTATCAACTGTCAATCTGGCCCCTGTCCGCATCCTGACCGTCCAAACGTGTGGTCTTTACCGAGGTTTGCGAATTTGGAAAGTGCCGATACTCTATGCATATTCAATCTACGAACTAAACCTCTATCATTGATGCCTTTCCCCGCCAGATCTGCACCGTCGAAACATGTGGTCCCTACCAAAACTTCTCAAATATGAAAATTCCATTTCCTCGCGCATCTCAAATTACTGAAGTACCTGTTGTCCATAGATCTGTCCTTCCGCTAGTCAAGTTTCTGTAACCGTTGATCTCCGTCAACCTTCTGGCAGTATAGAACTAGTATGAAAATAATACTGGGCAGAAGAAGGGTCGGCCTCCCGTTCATTTATGAGGGAATTGTGCAAAAATTCAACCTACAAAGTATAGGCTCTCAATTCATATATATCCTGAATGGTGAAGACTGCAAAAATACTAAGCACAAGAAGGGTCGCCCAACCCTTCATTTAAGCTGGAAAAAATGGAGAAAGCAATCCCTGGTAAAAACTCGCAGTAAAATCCACACAGCAGGTAATTTTCGAATATGAAAAATAATAAAAGGAAATAGAAACAAAATCAACATATGTATTAATTCCGTCGGCTTAAATCTGGGCCATAAGATTAAGACAAGTCGACGGCTGAGATCTAATCTCGGGAATGTGGAAGAGGAGTTGCGGGGTTTAATTGTTTGGAAATATATACAAATTTGGGACAATGTTGGGACAATTAATCTAGGAAGGTTGGGACAAAGTTTCCCCACTACCGACTTCTACAACTAGTATGGAAATAATATTGGGCAGAAGAAGGGTCGGCCATCCCTTCATTCATGAGGGAATTGTGCAAATATTCAACCTTCGAAGTATAGGTTGTCAATTCATGTATATCCTAAATGGTGAAGAACAATTAATCTACGAAGGTTGGGACAACATTTCCCCACTACCGACTTCCGCAGTATGTGGCAGGGATTGGGACATTGCCTATGTTATAACATGTAAACAATATTTATCCTGACTTCGAATCCCAACAAGAAGGATCGATCGCCCCTTCTTTTAGTAGTTAATTGTGAACACCAATGAAGTTTCTAATCTTTTCATCGCATTTCGGTTTAAATTCCATTTTGCAAAAATAATTGGCAGAAAAAATTCAGCACAACATATTCGATACAAGATAGTTTCAAGATATTAAACCAAGTATTCTAATGTTATAGCTCATGATTCAGTTCAAAATTCTAACAAAAACTACAACAAATTTAGCAATTCTGACAAATCTCGAACATTCAAAAATAACTGGAATGAGTTTCTTACAGAGAAAACGTTTGCAAGGAAAAATGTTAGGAACCCATGTCTTTACTTTGTTAGTATGTTGTTATTGGACGCATATGCTTTGTAAGTCGTCCCGTAGTATTTGTTGATCAATAGTTGTGTTATTGTTATTGGCGCATATGCTTTGTAAGTCGCCCGTAGTATTGTTAATCCATAGTTTGTAACGGCCCATGGTTTCGACCCATAGTATTGGCGCCTCGAATTAGTATATAAGTGTGTGTTGAGACCTATGAAGACACCGTGAAGTTATTTGTATTGAGCTTGCTCAAAGGAGGTTGCCCCCTCGAAGTGGCCCGTGATCAATACAAAAGTGATTCTGAGTTCTGTCATTTCTGCTATTTCGCGCGTTCTTGTTAATTAATTGTTGCAGGTGCCTCACATCTGGTATCAGAGCACTTTCTTGGGCTCGCTGGGTGAAATTTCAGCCAAAATTTTTTTTTCGCATCTGTTGCAGGTTCGGATTTGGGAATAATCCCTATCCGCTTAACTGTGGGAAGTACTTGGGCATAAGCCCTAAAACTCATTGTGAGGAGTACCACAGGAACCCCGAAGTAGCTGGCCCATTGAGAGGACCTGCCGGCGAAAAGGGCAACGACCCCTACCTGATTGACTAGTTCCCACCCGTGAGGTAAACCAAGAGCTGTCGTTTGTGGCAAAGCGGTTATCAGTTTTACCTGAGCCGTGGAGTGAGGGGTACTGCCCCAATACGCAAGCCGTCAGACAGCATTGGTGGCCGAGTGAAAACCCTGAACTGTTAGGAAGCCGCACATACCTGGGGTCCATATCTACTTTCAGTTGAACTATTGTCAATCACTGCTGCGCCGTTTCAGACTCATTTTGCAAGCCGTTCCAGATCCAGCAGGTCGGCGTTGTTCCAGATTCCTTCTGAGCCGTAGCCGCTCCAGTCTGTAAAAAAAAAAAAAAAAAAAAAAAAAAAAAAAGTAAGAGAGTATAAAATTCAGTTTTTTCTCCATATCTCCCTTGTTTTACCTCTGTTTCCCTTGAAATTTTCAGGGAACCCCTGTCATTCCATTCTGCATAATTCATCCCTGAGGACCCTATCCTCAGTTCCCCTTCCTACAGCCGGAAATCCCACATTTGTCTATTTTTAGGGTTTGCCATAACTTCCTCAGATTTCACCCAATCACCTTCAATTTTTACCACAGAGTTCCTTTTTGAATTCTGCTTCTTTGTTCCCTTCTGCCAAATTTTCCCATCCTTTCACCCCGCTTCTGAAATCCTCATTTTTGCTTCCCTGTCTATCCAACAGTGTCCAAAAAACGAGTCAAACCCCAATTACCCTTCTGATTTTTTCCCAAATCCAAATTTTCCTTTACTGAAGTAGTTCCTGTTTTTGTTTTCCTACCCAGTCCAAAAAAAAAAAAAAAAAAAAAAAAAAAAAAAAAAAAATCCCTGGTTATGGTTGTCACCTGTGCAGGAGCAAAAACCATGGAGGAAGCCCTTGCAGCCATCCAAGCCAAACTCCAGGATCTTGATGAAAAATTTCTTGGTCTCCATCTTGAACATTCAGCTATGAACAACAAACGGCAGTCCGAGTCTTCAGTAGACAATGGGTTCTCTTCTTCCAGCAATTTCCGTGGTCCGAAGCTTGATTTTCCTCGCTTCAATGGTACCGATCCAACTGGATGGATCTATCGGGCCGAACAGTATTTCAGTCTGCATAATACTTTTGATGTCAACAAAGTTCCGTTGGCATCCTTTCATTTGGAACAGGAAGCTCTTCAATGGTACCGTTGGTACATCAAGGCTCATCCAGAGCCCAACTGGCCAAACTTTTGCCAGCTCCTTTTGCAACGATTCGGTCCTAGTGCTTTTGATGACTTCACAGGAGCCCTCACTAAACTTCGCCAAACTGGCACTGTGAGAGAGTATCAAACCGAATTTGAGAATCTAGCCAACCACACCGAAGGATTGTCTGATGAATTTTACCGGAGTTGTTTTATCAGTGGTCTAAAGGATGCCATCCGATCTGAGGTCAAAATGTTCTGTCCCAACACAATGATGGAAGCACTCGGGTTGGCTAAGTTGGCAGAAGACAAGATTGCAGCCCAACAACGCTCCAAGCCCACTTTTGTTCCCTTCCGAAATATGGGTTCTCAGCGACCACCTATACCGCAGGCTCCTCGACCGACTCCTATCAAGCGTTTGTCTGAAACAGAGATGCAAGCACGCAGAGAAAAGGGGCTTTGCTATAATTGTGATGAGAAATTCACTCGGGGACATAGATGTGTTCAGCAAAAGCTCTATCTCCTGGATGTGGAGTCTCCGCCTGCCTCTGAAATGGGTGACGAAGATCCAGAAACACTGGATGCACCGGTCGACATTCAGGAACCGCCTAGTGACCCTCCGTCTCAGGATGACCAGCCAGAGATATCTCTCCATGCTTTAGCGGGAATCACCACCCCCCAAACAATGCGGGTCAGGGGTTACTTCAAGAAGCTTCCTCTTACAATCCTCATTGATTCTGGTAGCACGCATAATTTCATTGACCCTCGGATCGCCAAACAAGCTGATTGTTTTATCCATCCTTGCTCCAACTTTGAAGTCATGATTGCCAATGGGGGCACCTTACCTTGCAAAGGGAAGTGTCGAAATGTGCGTATCGCTATGGGAGATTATACCTTGCGCTCTGACATGTTTGCCTTGCCCTTAGGCGGATGTGATGTGGTTTTGGGCGCTCAATGGCTACGCACACTCGACCCTATCTTATGGGATTTTGCCGAACTTTGGATGCAGTTTTCCGAGAATGGACACAAACACACATTGACAGGATTACAACCAGGTTCTCTCAGCATCATCAGTTCACATCGCATGGAAAAACTCCTCAAGAAGAATTCACATGGTGTCATCGCTCAGATCCATTCCATCCAGATGCAACCAGCAGCAGTCTCCACTACTCCTTTGGATCTACAACAAATTCTGGATCGGTATACAGGTGTCTTTGCTGAACCAGTGGGCTTACCACCTTCCAGGCCAGAAGACCATCGTATTAAGCTCCTTCCTGGCAGCGTTCCTCCCAACATCAGACCCTATCGCTACCCATTTCATCAAAAAACGGAGATTGAAATGCTCGTTCGGGACTTATTGAAGCACGGTATTATTCGCCCAAGCACTAGTTCCTTCTCTTCTCCAGTTATTCTTGTTCGCAAAAAAGATGGGTCATGGCGCCTCTGCATTGACTTCCGAGCACTTAATCACCTCACCATCAAGGATAAGTTTCCAATTCCTGTTGTTGATGAGCTTCTTGATGAGCTTCATGGGGCCCGCTTTTTCTCCAAGTTGGATCTTCGTTCTGGATATCATCAAATTCGGGTTCATGAGGATGATATTCCTAAAACAGCTTTCCGCACACATGATGGCCATTATGAGTTTTTGGTCATGCCCTTTGGCCTCACTAATGCCCCTTCCACATTCCAGGCCTTAATGAATAAAATATTTCGACCCTACTTGCGGAAATTCATTCTGGTATTCTTTGATGACATCCTCATCTACAGTAAAACATGGGATGAACATCTCCAGCATCTGGATCTTGTCATGCAACTTTTCTCTGACCATCATCTCCATGCCAAGCAGTCTAAATGTGTTTTTGGACAGAAGGAAGTTGAGTATCTCGGGCACATTATCTCAGCACAAGGGGTTCGCGTGGATCCTGCCAAAATCGATGCCATGACCAATTGGCCACATCCTCAGACTCTCAAGAGCCTTCATGGTTTTTTGGGGTTGACTGGCTACTACCGCAAATTTGTCAAGGATTATGGGAAGATTGCAGCTCCATTAACTGCGCTATTGAAAAAGGATGCTTTTACATGGACACCTGCTGCTCAGTGTGCATTTGACCAACTAAAACAAGCCATGTGTACTACCCCGGTGCTAGCGATGCCTGATTTTTCCAAGCCCTTCACTATTGAGAGTGATGCTTGCGGCAATGGACTTGGTGCTGTTCTCCTTCAAGATGAACACCCCATTGCGTTCACCAGCAAAGCCCTTTCAGGTAAGAATTTAGCTGCCTCTACCTATGAAAAGGAAATGATGGCTATTTTGCATGCAGTACAGAAGTGGCGCCCATACCTATTAGGAAATCATTTCTGCATCAAGACTGATCACCAGAGTCTGAAATATTTCTTGGACCAGCGTGTCTCCTCCCCGGCACAACAGAAATGGGTTAGCAAACTCATGGGTTATGACTATGAGATCACTTACAAGAAGGGTAAAGATAATATTGTGGCAGATGCTCTTTCTCGCACATTTGAGGCCCAAGGTTCTCTTTCAGCTATTTCTATGCCTGTTCCAAATTGGTTGCAATCTGTTCAACAGGGTTATGTCAATGACTCTTCCTTATCGCAAATCATCCAACGCTTGACCAACAATCCTTCTGCTATACCACATTACTCTTGGGATGGTGCTTCTCTACGATACAAGGGTCGTCTGGTACTTCCCCAGAGCACAGATCTTCAACAGGCTGTCTTCTATGAACTCCATGCTTCTCCATCGGCAGGACACTCTGGGTTCCTCAAAACATATGAACGAGCACGGCGTAACTTCTTTTGGCAGGGCATGAAAAGGACAATTCAACAGATGGTGGCCGAATGTGATACTTGTCAGCGCAATAAGGGTGAAACAACACTCCTCCCAGGATTGCTTGAACCCTTGCCCATACCTACACGGATTTGGACAGATATTTCTATGGATTTCATTGAAGGGCTCCCTAAATCTGGTGGGAAGACAGTGATTCTCGTTGTGGTTGATCGCCTCTCCAAATATAGTCATTTTTGTGCTCTCAGCCATCCCTATACAGCCTCCTCCGTCGCTCAAATTTTTCTGGACCAGATCTTTCGTCTTCATGGCATCCCTTCTTCCATTGTCTCGGATCGTGATGCAACTTTCACCAGTCATTTTTGGACAGAACTATTTCGCCACACGGGCACCAAACTGCAGATGAGTTCAGGGTATCACCCACAAACAGATGGTCAGACTGAAATTGTGAATAAATGCTTGGAAACTTATCTTCGTTGCTTCACCTCTGAACAACAACATCAGTGGGCAAAGTGGCTCCCTCTCGCTGAATGGTGGTACAATACCTCTTACCACACTGCCTCTAAAATGACCCCATATGAAGCAGTCTATGGTCAGGCACCTCCAGCTCTTCTTCCCTACACCCCCACCAGTTCACCAGTTCAGGAAGTTGACACGGTCCTTCGCAACCGCGATAAGATTCTTCGCATTTTGCGGGACAATCTTCACATGGCAAGAAATCGCATGAAGCAACAAGCTGATCAGCACCGTTCGGAGCGCACTTTTCAAGTCGGCGATATGGTTTTTCTTCGTCTCCAGCCGTACAAACAATCCTCCTTGAAACTCAAAGGGCATCATAAGCTCGCTCCAAATTTCTATGGGCCATATCGGATTCTTCAGAAGATTGGGTCCGTTGCTTATAAATTGGAACTTCCTCCTTCTTCCCGCATTCATCCAGTCTTTCATGTCTCTTGTCTGAAGAAAGTTCTTGGCACCAACATCAGCGGACAAACGATTTTACCTGAACTGGATAATGAAGGATCCATCCTTTTGGAGCCAGAGGCCATCCTCAATCGGCGCACGCGTCAGCTTCGCTCTCGCTCTATCACAGAGGTCTTAATTCAGTGGCACGGCATGCAACCAGAGGACGCTACATGGGAACCACTCCTTCAGATTCAACAGCAATTTCCACATCTAAAGCTTTGAGGACAAAGCTTTTTTTAAGGGGGAGGGGATGTTAGGAACCCATGTCTTTACTTTGTTAGTATGTTGTTATTGGACGCATATGCTTTGTAAGTCGTCCCGTAGCATTTGTTGATCAATAGTTGTGTTATTGTTATTGGCGCATATGCTTTGTAAGTCGCCCGTAGTATTGTTAATCCATAGTTTGTAACGGCCCATGGTTTCGACCCATAGTATTGGCGCCTCGAATTAGTATATAAGTGTGTGTTGAGACCTATGAAGACACCGTGAAGTTATTTGTATTGAGCTTGCTCAAAGGAGGTTGCCCCCTCGAAGTGGCCCGTGATCAATACAAAAGTGATTCTGAGTTCTGTCATTTCTGCTATTTCGCGCGTTCTTGTTAATTAATTGTTGCAGGTGCCTCACAAAAAACATAGCTATAATAATATATATATGCTGCCTATCCAAAGTAACTATGCTCAAACTTTCCCAATGATGTACACCATTTAACCAGTAATATTTTCCATTTGAATATACATCCTGCCCTTGAGGCAGAGTAAAATTAGTTGTAGGTATCTCGGATTGGCTAAGTGTTGAAATTCACACTTTTTGAATTGAAATTCATAGTTTTATAACAAAAACCTACAGTTCTAAGGTTCATAAGTAGTAAAAAAACACACTATTCGAATAGAAAAACACACTTTTCAAAGCCAATATTGCCACTTTCAGAACCCGTTTTTGCACTTTAGAAAGGTTGATATTCACACTTTCAAAGTCTAAATTCACACTTTCAAAGTCTAAATCCCTTTCAGAGGCCTAAAAATATTCAAATTTTATGTGTTCTTTCTTTTCAAACAGTTCTCAGAATTTTATGTGTTCTCTTTTCAAACATACATATTATAGAATTAAATAACAGAGAAACCACAACATTACAATTAACAGAATATAAAATAATATAGCACTACATTTAAGAAGCCAAATCACAAGCTTAGATAGAACATATAAAAAATGTTTGTCCCTATGGTGCTAATGGTAAATGATGGCGGTGATCATGGTGTTTGTGACAAGACATAATTTCGGATTGCGGATTGCGGAAAGAATGTATATATTTATGAATAAACCCCACAACCCTTCTTTTCCTTCCCGCATGTTTATGTTTTAACCGTCGATTTGTCTTGATCCTACGGATGAGATTACACTGGGTGATTTAAATGAAGTTTAGCTTGTCCATTTTCCTCTCTACCATTTTTAAAAATTGCAATTAGGCTCCTAACTGCAATTTTCACCGTCGGCCAAATTTGAAGTCATAGTCATTGATCCAACAAACGTTTAAAGAGCTTTTATATTAAAAAGAGAGAACATATTACATAGCATAGGGGAGACTGGTCCCAAAAAACAAGAGCTTTCGAAACAGTCTCTTCATATTTCAGTCTGTGATCTTCAAAAAAGGCCTAATGCCTGCTATTACTGAAAATTTTAACGAACTGACCTAAGAGAAAATTACAAGAGTAATACATATAAGAAGGATTACAAAATTCAAGCCCAAACAGAGCTGCTAAAACACCGAGACGAGAACACAAAGGAGTTAGTTGCCACGATGGAGACAAGCGTTCTTATCCTTTCCTCTTGCTATTGTACCTGTATTTTCATCGTCAATGTTCAGGATGACGGATGGGATATTTCTACCACTGGTTTTGATACAATCAACTTTAGCTTCCACGATCTTGAGGTAGCTATGGAATGAGTCTAACTTTCCAACCAGCTTCTCGAAGTAGTCTTTAATCTTTTCATTACTATTCTGGAGTTCAGTGTTAGAAATTTGAATGAAGGTAGTGAGGTGAGATATGGATGTCTTCATATCAAAGAAGTCACCCCGTAACCGATGTACCTGGGCTTCCAGGTCCAAAACTTGCGTGAGAATTTTTGGGGAAGGGCTGTCTTGCCCATGAGGAGAATCAATCTTAACCAACCCACCATTATCGGCCAACGTATGCTACCAATTTCCTGGGCTAGTAGCACAAAACTGCTACATAGGACCACTTTGATTGCAGCCAGCTTCATAGGGGGTTGAGATAGACCCAGAGTCAGGAGTCGAGAGGACCTTCCAATTCCTGCTTCTAGAATCAAAACCGAAGCCAGAATGCTGCACCGGGCCCCTGATTCCCTAACCCTGACCAAAGTCGAGAGGAACCCATCTTTTACCACTGCCAAAGTCGTCAACATGCTTTTTCAAGCCACCACGAGAGAGCTCATTACCGCCAGTGCTGTTCCCATGAAAAAGATCAGAGAGGTATCGCTTCAAGCCAACCCCCCCGGATTGCCCCTGGGAAGAATTCCTACGTTTGCGACATTGCAGAGCAAACAGACACAAATTTCTCTCCTCCATATTCAGACAAAACGATCGACTTTGGGGAAAATCGCAGGGAGAACCTTCGCAGAGAGGGACATGCAAGATACAAAATGCGCCACCTTCGTGCATGAAATAGCCTCTGCAAACCTTGGGACTAGTCCGCATTAATCTCCCGTATGCGAGATAGATGAAGATCAATGATAAGTTGTTTATATTTGACATCAAATCATGATACATGATATAATTAAAATTGTACTTCATCTTAATCCAAATTTTGTTGGCGCATGCTATATGCTATTTCGTTACAGATGTAATAATTGCATTTCTCAGACCGAAAGGTTCTAATCAATTGCCTAGAAATTCATTATCGTTAATCATTATGGGATCTTTAATGCTCTTCTTAAACCCAAAGACCAATATGGGCAATTTGTTAGTCGTCATATTCCATAGAAAAAGTGTTGTTATTCAATTTCCAGAGGGAAATCTTGCTATGATTGAATTTTCATTTCCTATTTTTGTTGTGGTTAAACCCACATTAGTAACCTCGCTATACTCAATGTGCCAAATCAAATATGTCACATGTCACAATATGATCGTTCCACATCTCACCCTAGGATACTAGATATCAACATTTTAACAATGAAATTTGTAGACGTTTTTCTTTAAAGACTTTGCTGGAAAGTGGAAATATTCTCAGAGAAAGAGAAACCACTCTTTCTCCAAGGTGTTCTATTGTTACAATTCCCTCCTAAATGAAGGGTCGGCTGACCCTTCTTATTCCCAATATTATTTTCATAATAGTTCGACACTGCAAGAAGGGTCAGTCGATCCTTCTTGTATTATCCATTATGGCTATAGCTAAATTGATGGATAAAGGTTTTGACAATTAACTATTAAAAGAAGGGGTGACAGATCCTTCTTGTCAGAAAACAGAAGTCGAGAGAAATAATTTTTATATGTTAAAACATCCAATGTGTTCTATTTTGAAATTTTCCTAGTAATTGAAAGGTTGGCCGACCCTTCGTATTCCCAATATTATTTTCATAATAGTTCGACACTGCAAGAAGGTTTGGTCGACCCTTCTTATGTTCTCCATTATGGATATATCTGAATTGCTGGATAAATGTTTTCACAATTAACTACGAAAAGAAGGGGCGGCCGATCCTTCTTGTCGTAAAATAGAAGTCGAGACAAACCATTTTTATATGTTATAACTTAGCCGATTGACTGGCTATTCAAACAATGACTGAATATTTTAGACATTGGACTTTTCACCTTTGTAGGTAACTTCATTTCTGAAGCAAGGGATTGTTTAGGTACCTAAAATTCATGACCATTAGAGGTATGTATAGGTTCTAATTGTGAGGTTGTAGATCCTAGTGATTTTTCACTGTAGAAATTGAATAAGTACTACATTGAACAATACATGCATCAACATTGAATAGAGTTCCCACACAATCACCCTTAGCAAACACCATAGATTACTAGACCATTTTACACCCTTTGTTAGATAAAAGGAACCTGACACGAACATGAATAAATTTTCTTAATAATACTAGGTTACACGCAAAACCTGGAATGCGTAAAACTCCATTAATCCTCTTCACTATACCACAAAGGAATTTGATCAAGACGCTGCAATGAAAAACTATGTTGAGAGGAGAGTCGCAAATCCATTATTCAAACTGTTCCTACAATCCGCATTGCGAGTTGCGGAAACACAAAATGCAAACATTTACAATAATCTTCCTGCAATCCGTAATTGCGGGTTGCAGGAATCAAATACGAATATCCAGTAATTCACCTGTATCCAGACTGGTGAACACAAGAAGGATCGGATGACCATTCTTGCAGTCTAGAACTAGTATGAAGATAATATTGGGCAGAAGAAGGGTCGATCGCCCCTTCATTTATGAGGGAATTGTCCAAATATTCAACCTATGAAGTATAGGCCATCAATTCATCTATATCCTGAATAGTGAAGACTGCAAATATACTAACCACAAGAAGGGTTGGCCAATCCTTCATTTAAAAGAGAAATGAAAAAATATCAAATCTATGAAGGTTGGCATGGCAATTTCCCACAACCGACTTCCATAGTATATGGTAGGGATCGGGACATTGCCTAAGTTATAACATCTAAACAATATTTCTCGGGACTTCTGAATTCCGACAAGAAGGATCAGCCACCCCCTCTTTTAGTAGATAATTGTGAACACCAATATCCGACAATTCACCTGTATCCAGAATGGTGAACACAGGAAGGATTGAACCACCCTTCTTGCAATCTAGAACTGTTATGAAAGTAATAGTGGGAAGAAGAAGGGTCAACTGACCCTACATTCATTTATCTCGATCCTCATTCAAAATGGCATATCGGTTAATGAAATTCAACTTCAAATGACCGTCATATTATGGAGACACCGATTCATTTGATAATTTGTATATTTTTTACTACTGCAAATGACCGTCATAATTATCATATCGGAACACCGCAAAAACCAATTTCAAAAGTGCCAATATCAAAAGAAAATGTATGGTTTTGGAACCTGGATTTGGCCGTTTTTTAAATGGATTTGGCAGTAAAATCCACACAACAGGTAATTTTCAAAGATGAAAAATAATAAAAGGAAACAGAAACAAAATCAACATATTTATTAATTCCATCGGCTTAATTCTGGGCCGTAAGATTAAGACAAGTCGATGGCTGAGATCTGATCTGGGGAATGCGGAAGACGAGTTGCGGGGGTTTAATTTTTTTGAAATATATACAATGTTCCCACAATCCTCAATTGCAGGTTGTGGGACTACAACTCGAAATAAAAACAAACCAAAGTTTCCGCAATCCGTAATCCGAATTGCGGGTTGCGGGAACGCATGTCGCAAATCCATTACTCAAACAGTTCCCACAATCCGCAATCATGTATAACTATAGCCACTTCAACAAGCTATAGAATTATATGATGATGCATGCATTTTTCTGAAACCATGAATTATGGAAGGCATTATCTCAGAGTAGTTTTGACTACTTTTTCCATACTTTGTCAATTTCCAAAGTTTCACAAACTTTCCATACTTTTCTAGAATGATGTCACATTGCAACACTGACTTAATGATAACACCAGAACAGCATCATGTGTCTTTCAATGCCATGTCATCATACATGTCATGTCATCATCACACATTCCATGTCATCATAGATGCCATGTCATCATACATGCCATGTCATCACTTCCTATGGCATCAGCTCTCTCTTTGAGGCTCACACATGTGAGATTTTCGCCTTCCAAAATAGAGATCAATTCATGTATGACCATAAAGGTCAAGAATGGATAAATATAAATCACAAGAAGGGTCGGCCGACCCTTCTGGAAGTCTAGAACTAGTATGAAAATAATATTGGGCAGAAGAAGGGTCGACTGCCTTCATTTATGAGGGAATTGTGCAAATACTCAACCTACAAGTATAGGATTCCAATTCATGTATATCCTGATTGTCGAAGACTACAAAAACACTAAGCACGAGAAGGGTCGGTCGACCCTTCATTCAAAAGAGAAATGAAGAAAAATTAATCTATGAAGGTTGGGACAACATTTCCCCACTACTGACTTCCACATTATGTGGCAGGGATCGGGACATTGCCTATGTTATAACATGTAAAGAATATTTATCCCGACTGCTAACTGCTGACAAGAAGGATCGACCGCCCCTTCTTTTAGTAGATAAGTGTGAACACCAATACCTGACAATTCACCTGTATCCAGAATGGTGAACACAAGAAGGATCGACCACCCTTCTTGCAGTCTAGAACTATTATGAAAATAATAGTGGGAAGAAGAAGGGTCGATCGCCCCTTCATTCATTTAGCACGAGCCTCATTCAAAAATGGGGTGTTGGTTAATGATATTCAACTTCAAATGACCATCATATTATACAGACACAAATATCAAAAAAAAAATTATGGTTTTGAAACCTGTATTTTGCAACTTTTGGAAACGAATTTGGTAGTTTCGGAACCGGTTTGGTCATTTTTAGAACCGGATTTTGCACTTTTGGAACCGGTTTGGCTATTTAGGAACTAGTTTTGTCACTTTTGGAACCTTGATTTGGCACTTTCGGAATCGGTTTTGGCAATTTTGGAATCGGTTTTGGCACTTTCAGAACCGGTTTTGGCACTTTTGGAACCGATTTTCGCACTTTTGGAACTTGGATTTGGCATTTTTGGAACCATATTTTGCTTGATTTTGGAGTTTAGAAAGGCGGTTTTAGCCCCATCTTCAAAGGGACTTGGACTAGAATATGTCGAAGTTTAATGAAATTGGGGTTATTTCTCCATGCCCATTAGATGCATGGAACCTCCATTCAAGATAAGGATGCCCAAATGCACAGTCTTCCACTGTCATTGCAGGAATTGCAACAACATGTTCTAAGTACCTGATATGTTGGTATTGTAATAATTTTATGTTGTTTATTTACAGTGTTTTCATTTATTTTTCTTATTTTCCTTTTTTTTTAATGAAACATAAATAGCTCTACATGTTTTAATTGATCAACAATTTCCACCTGTGGTTGATAGATTGCCTCATAGTTAGGTATCACATGTCAAATTAAATCCAATTAATGTGAAATTTGTCGTTTTCATTGTTATTTTGAGTTGATTTTCATGTTCACGCACTTATCTAACACATCAAAAACATGTATGCAACCATAAAAAAATTCACGTTGTTTTCTACCCCTACACAAGGTCCCATGAGTTCCTTTCATTGGACCCTTTGGTGGAACACCTACTGAAATACCTCCTTGAATTCTTCATCTTCTGTGTACTCCTCCTTGTATGCATCCTGGGTAAAAGGTTCCATGTGGATAAGAGTTCTGAAAGCTGTAATCTTGGTTGTAGGTGGCCTTGAGAGCATGTATGCTAGCTTGTTTGTACTGCCCTTCTTATAGTTGATGATGAGATGGAATTGCTGTAATAATCCCATCCACTTATAATGTCTGGTCTATTGTAGCTTACTTTGGGCTTGCAAATACTTCAATTGTTGATGATCAATGTGAATGATGGTCTCCTTTCCCATCATATAGTGCTTCCACTTCTTAATAGCTTGAAATAGGGCATATAGTTCCTTATCATATGTAGGGTAGTTTAGTACCCCCCCATGAAACATTTCAGAATGATAACATAACGGCCTTCCTCCTTGCATCAGAACTACTCGCACGTCATACCCACTTGCATCTGTCTCCAATTCAAAATCCATCTGCAAATCAGGCAATGAATAAACTAGTGCTTGACTGATCTTCTGCTTGAGCTCTTCAAAGGATTTATGTTGATTCTCCCCTCACTAGAACCCCTTTCCACTGGATATTATGGCATGGAGGGGTTCTACCACAACTGAAAAAGGAATCTATGAAATTCTAAAGGTACTTTGTTCCCCCCCAAAAGCTCTCAACTTTAGTGACATATGTAGGAATATGCCACTTAGTGATGGCCTCCATATTTGTGATATCAATCTTGAGTTATCCTCAACCAATCAAATACCCAAAATACACCAAATAATGCTGGGTGAACTCACATTTATTCAAATTAGCCAAAAACTTGTGCTTTTTCAGGGTCTCTAACACCTTCTTGAGATGTGATATTTGATCTTGCCATATAGCACTATAAACAAGTATGCCATCTAGACATACTATAAAAAACGAATCTAAGAAAGGGAATAATACATCATTTCTCAAACACATAAATGTAGCTAGTGCATTGCATAAACCGAATAACATTAATAACCATTCATATAGAAATTTCCTAGTCTTGAAGGCAGTATTATGAGTGTCTTCTTCTTTCACTCACACTTGGTGGTATCCTGATTTGAGATCCAACTTGGTGAAGTACTTGGCATGCATGATGCAACTATCCCAATAGATCATCGATCCTGAGTAGAGGGTACTGATTTTTGAGTGTGATCTTTTTCAATTCTCTATAGTTGATGCACACACTCCAATTCTCATCCTTCTCAGTATTAAGATGATAGGTGATCCACAAGGTGAGGTGATAGGTCATATCATGGACTACTCCAACAATTGTTGCAACTTCTTCTTCACTTCATATGTTTCTATGAAAAGCTGTCTATACAATCCAATGTTTGGTGATCGAGAATCCATCAATAACCGTATATCATGCTCCACCTCCCTCTTAGGAGGTGGCCCCTTAGGCTCCTGGAACACTTCATTGTATCCCTGCAAAAGGATCTCCAATTTTTGTTTCTTCCCTTTTGTACATCCCTGTAGGGCTTCCTTCACTTTTACAAATTCACCTTCTTGTTCATTCTATCTTAATAAAAGAAATACAAACTTCCTACTTGAACTGATCAAATTTTTCACTTGGTGGGCACTTACCAAGGAGACCTTTGATTTACCTGTGTGTGCATTAATGATCAAGGATTTACCATCCTTGATCAAGCGGTATTGGTTGGATCTCCTCATAAAGATCACATCCCTTATATACATGTAGGGGATTCTGAACACTAAACCACAAACATCTATGGGTACTACATCTACCTCCACTTCATCAACATAATCTGCACTTATGGAAAACTTAATCTTGCACTATTTCATAACCCTGATTTATGCATCCAATGGGTAGGGACTGGGATGATCATGTACTTCCAATCCAAGCTTACGTACCAATTCCTCTTCTATGAGATTTTCTTGTGAACTAGAATTGAATAGAGCATCTATTTTGGTCTTATTGACTTGGATCTTGATGTAGAAGAGTTTCTTCATCTCTTTCTCTTCCTTAGAGTGAATGATACTTAGATTCACCTCCTTATGTATAGTGGTACAAATAATATTTTCATACACATCCAAGTTTCTTTCTAACTCCTTGCTTGACTTTGTGGAGAGAAGGTTCTTCTTCTTAGCATCCTTCTTGTGATTCTTGGGGTTCAACCCTGGATGTAGCTTCCAACACTTTTCTTCAGTGTGATTATCGATATCACAATGCTTATAGTGTTTTATTTAATCCTTCCACTGATGTTTCAGGGCACGCGCACGAAGTTGGTTCCACTTTTTAGTTCCACTTTAGAAATCAGAAACGCATGTCCGAAAACTATTGTTTTTATATAACTTTTGATTGCCTTCACAATTTGCCAAGTAAACTATATGGTGCACTAGAGGAGAGCGAGCTCTACAATAGTATATATAGAAATCAAGGATTTCATTAAATTTTGCTCTTAAAGTGTTGCACCCGCACATAACGTTTTCATTTCAAGGTTTTCTGACTTCAATAATTAATAATAATAATAATAAATTCATGAAAAAAATTGAATAAATAGTGTTGCACTAGGCCTATATGTTCTTTATATGTCTGCAAGATTTTATCCAAAATTGACATCATTTACCTCAATAAGTGTTGCACCCACGCAAACATATATGTTATGATGTGCTGAAAATTTGAAAACCGAATTTAACGGAAACTAATTTTATAATCATTTACACAATTTTTTTATAGATAAATGTTCTATATTATGAAAGCTGATTCAATTACCTATATTTTGTCTTATTACTTCGTCTTCAAATCCATTAGGGGAGTACCCCTAATTGTACCCTAAAGTTAGAGGTTTCATGTTTTTTCAGTATTATGTGACATTTAAAGTGTCTTTAAAGGAATCCATGATTATGCATCAACCCTTCATGGTTGTAATATTATTCTCCTTTCCCTTCCACTTCTTCTTATCCTCGTTGGAAGCATCTTGGCTCTCTTTCTATTTTGAAGTGGTTGGTTGTCCTTTCTTCTGGCCTATGTTTTCCAGGTATTGTGCTTATACACATGATCCATCAGTTGATTTGGGAATAAAGAGTATCACCTACCTTTGTATATGACTATTTAACCCCCCCCATATACTTGAGGAGTACATCTGGGTTCCAGGGTGAGATAACCAGTATGATAGCCATCTTCCTTAAATCAATTGTGTATTATTGCACACCTTGCCCCTGCCTTTGCCGAAGTAATTCCAATGGATCCATTGGTCCTCTACATACCCGATAGGGTAGAACTGGGACTTGATGAAGGTTTTAAATTCCTCCCACTTAGTTACTAGTGGAATAGCCTCCAAAATAAGTGCTTTCATGTGTCTTTCCCACTAGGTTAATGCATATAGCCGTCTAAATTCAATCGATAAAATGAGATCTTTTGATCCTCAACCATTTGATGAATACTGAAATAAAACTCCAATTATTGAAACCAATGATCCAGTTTCATAGCATCATTCTCACCTTGATACGACTTGATGTCAACTTTTGATTCCATCTTGAAGAGAGACTTGGAAGGAATATTGGTACTAGAACTCGACTGCTCTCTCTTAGGGTTTTTTGTTGGTTCCTTTTCTAAGACATTTTTATCTTATGATTTCCCCTCAAATTTGAAATCTAAGTTAGAGCCTCCAAAATCCGCGAAAGGTCCAAACTTGCTCTCCGAATCCACCATGAGGATTGACATGTTGCATGAGATATTGATGACTTGTATTTCTAGTTTTTAAAATTAGTGCTCATAATCATCCGTTGTTCCTTGAACTGACTCGTTTTCCATGGATAGGGTTTGAAGATTTTTTTTTCACCAACTATTGGATCCTATGATTACCCACAAAACCTAAAGAAAAACTACCATGATACCAATATGATTTGTAAACTACCATGATTATTCCAATGGATATGTTCATCACAATGGATCTTACAACTTAGTTCATTTTGTTAATTTAATTTCATAAAATACTAAATATAATGGAACTTAAAGAGAAAGTAGAGAAAATAAGTCCAAAATCCACACAATAACACAAGACATACCTTGGGAAAACCCACTATGGATAAAAACCCAACAAAAAATGAAGACTATCCCTTGCTATTCATATCAAAATGCAAATACAAAGGAACAAGTACTCTCGATGGAGTTACCTATGACTCTGTGGCCATAATGGCTACTACAGGATCTCCTATCTCCTACACTCTAATCTAACATCCACTTTTGTGTTGTTTATCAACTATGGAACAATACAATACATCAAAATAATGGCTCCCCTTCTTCTTCTAGCGACCTAGTATTTAACATAGCTCGATAGCCATCTAGGGTTAATTTTAGGGTTTTTGCATTCCTCAACTTCTGATTAGGGTTAGGTTTTTGGTCATTCCAAAATGTTCTTGAAGGTCCACGCGTGACTATATCCACATGTGTGAAAAGTGAGAGATAATATAGAATCCACTTGGTACCATGGTGTTCAACTAGATAGGTAAACTTACGAGAGGCATAACTTTTGCACACAGACCCTGATTGACGTAATATTTAGATTGTTGGAAAGGTCTCAGACTATGGAATCACCTCATAGATCATTATGATAGAGATGGGTTGTGTTACCCCCCAAATAAACACTCAGATAGGCCCCAGAAGTTTCCAGACCCCAAATCTGCAAAAGGAGTCCTACCCATAAAATGCGCCCTACAAGCTAATTCATCCAATCTTTTGACCCCGAAAGCTCCAAGTATGAAAAATTATATGTGCTCCATTTTGGATCACTGATAATGTTTTAAAATACATTACTTGTTTGTTTCAATGGCCTTATCACCACATCGAACCATCGTCAATCACCAGATTCTGCTGAGTGAAGATGAGAGCAGTATTACATTCAAGGAGCATAATAATTTTTAGTTCAATAGATCTAGGATTTCAAACCCTGATTTACCTCAAGAACATCGCCTTGGCACTACAACACTAAGATAATTGGAGCATTATCATCAATGAGAAACTATGAAGTAAAACATTCATTTTTGGAGATAAATTCAAGTTGAGATTTCACATCAAATCATAACTTGCAAACAATGATTTTTTTTTGTAATTTTAGTACTTGCAATAGTTATTTGTAACTATAAAATCACACTAAGTTGAATTGTATTTATAATGGGTGCATTCTTGGTAGAAACCAAGACCCGTTATATTTTGAGTCCAAAATTTCAGTTGTTGAGTCTTATTGTCAAAGGGTGGAGTTGCAAGAAGCCCTCTAAATTATTAGTCACTATTTCAAATGGCTTGGACTAGAATCTTATCAGAGTTAATAAACACTCTTATACTAACTGTAGATGAAAATACAATCACAATCAACAAAGCAACTCTCTAGTCACTTCTAACTTCCTTGTAGGATTCACAGCCACAAGTAGAACTCCTCTAGACTCAATCACAACTCCAACATGACACAATACAGTGAAGGAATCAACATTCTGAGCTAGTTGTTGTTCAAAATAATCCTTTTTTTTATTTTGATATTGGGTCCTACCAGATGTCAATAGGTGACCAACTCAGTTAAACAACGACACATGTGGACGATGAAGACTACCTTGATCATGTTCAACATAATTTTTCCAAGTCCATCATCAAATATTTGGAAGAACTTAGGAACAAAAAACATCAAACATGTATCAAATATGATAAGAGTGGCATTTTCTATTCTAGATTATGCCAACCCAACCCAGCTTCAGAGTTTTGAATTCCTCAAGAAGATTCATCTTCATTTGTTCTAGTTCAACATTAGTGCCAACCTTCTCATTGAAATGGCCACGTGGAGGATCAATATTTCGATCTCCATCCTTGTCAGCATTGTGGTAAGCATAATCACTCTTTAGATAGATGCTCAAAACTAAAGAAACCTACAAGATTGAAGATTCACTATGGGTGGAACCATTCTTAGTGATGGTCATCAACATACAAGAAAATATATTACTCACAGAAAGGAATTTAGTCTCGAGTTTTGCCACAAATTGTAGTAAAAAGTCTTCATGTTTCTCACCTTGTACTTGATAGGGGAAAATGTCATGGATTGACAGTCATGCTTCAAGTTTCGAATCCCTATCAACCTGATAGAGAACAAGCGATCCTGAGCCACAACCATAACCAAGGCCAACAATCAAGGCCTTGAGTAAGAGCTAGAGCGAGAGTCAAATCCTTGAGTGAGATCCAGAGCGAGAGTCAGAGCCTTGAGTGAGAGCCAAAGCAAGAGTGAGAGCTTTAGCAAAAACACAGAGTTAGAGCCATGTTCCAGAGCACCCATTAATTTACATTGATCATCCTAAAATAACCTTTTTAGTTTGTGGTCAGCCAAAAGCCACTCATCTGGTAGAAGACTTATAGCTTTTGCAAGACATTAATTTATGGCGATCTTAAAACTACCATTTAGTAGAACACATCAACCTCTACTTCTTCTCCTAACCTTCTGGGTTTATGGTCATCCAAAACCATCGAGTTTGTGGCCATCCTAAAACCATTGATTTAGAGAGCACTTCAATTTTTACCACTTAGTAGAAGACTTCAGGCTCTGCTAACTTACTTGGCAAATGATTTTCAAGCAAGAAATGTTCAATATTTGGCACATGTCCACTTCCAGTTTTCAGCTCTCTACTTGGAGTCACACACTCTCTTAAGATTAAGGGGGAGAATGTTGGAAAACCAGGCCTTTGGGTTAAGAAATATTGGAGAAATATGAAGAATCATCTTGAAGTCTAAGAGAAGGGTTGGAAAATGAAAAGTATGCTTCATCATCAAAGTGAGGCATCCCAATAGTGTTAATAGTAAAATTATTATAATATTAAGATTATATACCTCTAATGAGATGATATTTTGCTAATTTTTTCTTTCTTTTAAAATATATAACAATGTTAATTAATTTGTGATTGTAATTAATGTATAATTTTTATTTATTTTTATTAAAAATTAATATATATTAAATTTTTAATATTGTTTTAATTAAAAATATGAGTAATTTAATCATAAAAAACATACGACAAACTAAATAAAATAATTAAAATAAGTTTTAAATTAAAAATCATAATTACAAAATATATATATGAATTTTAATTTAAAAATAGGACATATTTTGGTTTTTATTCTAAAACATAGTATAATTATGTTATTTATTTACATATTTTAATTATGTTATTTAGTTTGTTGTTTTTTTCCATAATTAAATTAGCTATATTTTTAATTAAAAACCATATTTAAAATTCATGTACATTGTTTACTTTTATTATTTTTATAAACTTATGTATTTTCAATTCTAATTTATTATTTAGGAGTTGTTTAAAAGTTAGACTATTTGGATAGGACTAGAGTTTTTTATTAATATTTTTTATTTTACAAAATCTAAATTTAATTATATTTTAATGAAAATTTTGATAATAAAAACGGTTTTAAAAAACAAATAATGAAACACTAAAAAGTTTAAAATTGTAACTAAAATTTTTAAAAAGTTCTATCAAACAAAATCGTTTTACACTGGCTTATTACTTCTATCATTTTTATAAACTTAACCATATTTCTGCCAAACCGATGTATTGATATATCAAGACCATGAAGACTATATAATCGTCTGTGTGCTTTTTCCAAAAATAAAGCAACATACTCGAGATTTCATAACCCAATCGTAAAGTATTAATTTTTTTTTTCAAAGCAAAGGAATCCCACCGACAATTCAAGAGTGTCGATAAGTCCGTTTGCATAAATAATAGATTTAGATTATCGAGCTTGATAGACAACTAACGGGACAATCCTCAACATTGAATACATAAACGCATAAAACGTGATCATGACACCTGAAACGTTACTCGTTTTTATATGCCCGCTAAAATTTGGGGCGGCCTAGTTCTGGAAAACAAAACAGAAATTGCACGCATAGAAATGAATACATAAAACATTAGATATTAAACATTATTGACTCTTTGTATTAGAGTATAAATATTAGCATAACTATAAATAAAGTAGGGTAGCTAACTATTTATGATAATTAATTTTTGAACAAAAGCTAAATATTAAACTAATTAATATAAACATCAAACAAATACTATTTAATAAACATATCTCTTTTCTTGACCACTCATAAGTGATTCTTAAACAAAAGCTAAACATTAAACTAATTAATATAAACATAAAACAAATACTATTTAATAAACATACGGCTGTTTTGTTGAAAAAAAAACATACCCTTTTTCTTTCTAACACTCACTTAATCTTAAATCTTGAACATTACATTTTTTATGTTTACAATGCCAAGATTTGTAAACATATCCTTTGGTGAAGATATCCTCTAACTGTTTTTTTGAATCACAAAACTAAAATAAGACATCACCATTTTTAACAAGTTCACTAATAAAATGAAGCAAACATCACCATTTTTAACAAGTTCAGGAAGAAAATAAAACCAAGTATCAATGTGTTTGCTATTTTGATGAATCAGAAATAACAACATAACAGAAATTGCAGAAATTGTAAGCACAGAAATGAACACAGTTAAACGCTACGCATTTTTTTAGAGAGTATTAATATTACAAAATTGACTCTTGAAACAAGAGACAGAATCAACTAAATAACGAAGTAATTCTTAACAAATAACAATTACTTAACCTAAGAGATTACTGTTCTAAGAGTTAGTTCTCTGCATTACCCTCCCCATTCGCTGCATCAGATTGAGATTATGTGAATGAAATGAATCTGTCAATGAAGTCAGTGTACATTTATATTTTCAGCAGTATCATGAATTTCTTAAAATATGAACTTGAATCTAAAGTAGTGTAATGGAAATAAACCAGACACCATTTGAAAACTGTATCTCCTGGTTTGGCAGGGATCATAAGTCAAATTTTCTTTTATGCTTTTTATTTCACTTGTGTTTCATGATATATATTAATGTTTTGTTAGATTTTTGAAAAAAATATATATGTTTTGAATTTGTGATAAGATTTAGTTGTGAAATTAATAAACTTAAGAAATTTGATAGAACACTATTTAAGGTTTAGGTTTTTATTTTATAAACGAATACTTTCCATAATTTTTTATTTTATAAGCTGACATTAATTTTTTTAATTATTTTGGTACATCACAAACATTACAACATCTATTTAATTGTGAAATTTACATGTTTGGATTTTTTTTAAATTTAATTAATTATATGTCGATTTATTTGAGAGATTGTAATGAAGTTAGTTGTTTTAAAGTAAGTGGAATAATTTTTCTAGTTGTAGTCTAAATATTCTAAGCTTTCAACTTTTTTAGAGTAGATTTTTCATCTTCTTTTATTTGGAGTCTTATTGGAATTAAGTAAAAAAATCTTAGAATCATATATATTAGTTTTAAAAATTGCATAATCCAGGTGCCATGGGGAATTTGATGGTGCTAAATCTATTTATGCATTCAAGAACATAATTTAAATGCTTCCAAATTTAGATTTTACTTTCGATCAAAAACCACAACAAACTCTAAAAAGTAGAATAAATAAAATACTCCATTTTCTTTATATTTACAAAAAATATAAAACATTTCAAGATAAAAACTCAAAAAAATTATAAACAATCATGTAAAATTTTGTTAATATTTTTAATTTTTTTATATAAATATTATTTATATTTTTACTAATATCTTTTCATTTTTTAAAATTAAAACATTTTTCATCAATATTGATTCCACAATACTATCCCATACTAATAACATATCATTATTGATTCTTCAATACTACTCGTAACAATCTCTTAACATAAACCAACAATCTCTTAACATAAACCAATTGTATATACTTTCATAAAATAAATGTTGCATATACTATCATATAATATAACTCATTATACTCAAATTTAACTTGTATGGAAAATGTGTAATATATGTTGCATATGATGAAACTCATTATACTCAAATTTAACTTGTATCTAAAAGGTGTACCTTTCTTCCTATCAATATTTCATCAACAATAAATTGGTCCAATTGCTATGCTCTCTTTCATATCGATTCATCTCAAGGCCTATTTTTATCATATTGTCATCCAAGTTCTATGATGGCTCAAAATTTTAAGATGAGAATAATGTGCATGGGTGAGTACATGGCGCTTTCTACTTTAGAAGTAGATATATACACGTGTTTTAGAGTTTTTTTTATGAAGTGGTTTGTGAAATCGTTTTTATAATATATTAAATTTAATGTTTTTAATTGCTTGTTATATGGATAGGTGTTTATATCTTAGAATTTGGGGTGGATTATCATCTATGTTTTTCCTAGATTAAAGTATGATAGGACAATTATAATGTCCAAATTGATTTTATGTTTTTCCTAGATTAAAGTATGATAGGACAATTATATCTAGCTTAAGAACTGTTAAAAATACCTTTGAGAGGTTGCTGTTCTCATAATTAAAAAAAAATTACATAAAAGACATGAAGAGAAACCTCAAAAAAGGAGACACCCATTCCTAGCCATAAATACAATGCCACTGGCATATAAATACAATGTCACTGGTATACGCAAATGCTACGCAAAATTCTGTTAGCCTTCAGTTGATCAATTATGACATTGCATCACTCGTGAATATGACTCATGAAGTGCTTGAATTCATTTAGCTTGAAAAAGTTTATATTTATTAAGTATATGAGCAGTGAAGCCGGTACAGAAACAACTGGAAATGCTACCTATATTTATCCTCATTGTTCGGAGCTACACAGTTGACATGAAATGGAGGATTACTTCTACTGAGTTGTAAATTTAACAAGAAATTTCATGCCTGACATTTCCGGTCTCCAAAGCTTTTGCAGTAACCGCGAACTGGTTGTCAGCTGTGGTAATTTTGCATTGGAAATAGAGCTTGTATATACTATTGATGAAGACATTTGTGATGTTGCTTGTGGTTGCGTATGATGCTTGGAAAATGTTGTTTGTTAAAGACTACTCATGCAAAATTTGTTATTTCTGTCAAGCCTCAATCTAACTTGTTTTTCTATGAAATCTGTAAAGAAAAAACTATCTCAGAGAATAACTGATATTTAGACTGCTGATGTTCAATTTGGATAAGGGGCATAAGTTCGTAACACTGATCCCATTATATTTTGTTTGTTTTTCTTTTGAATTCATAAATAAAAGTGGAAAAATACATAGTTTTTTACTTTATTACAAGGTCGAAAAGGGCTGTGAATTTTTTACCATCCATTTTTTAAAGGAGAGTTGACTTCCTCCAGTTAGATAAAATTGCTTACATGTATACACAATTAAAAGAACTACTAGGATTTGACATTTACTTTGTTCAAACTTCAAAGATAAAGTTGGACACATGAAAAAAGTGGAGGGTTGACTTCCTCCAGTTAGATAAAATTGTTTACATGTATACACAATTAAAAGAACTATTAGGATTTGACATTTACTTTGTTCAAACTTCAAAGATAAAGTTGGACACATGAAAAAAGTTGGGCATATGAAAAATGCATGCTTGAGTTTTTCAAATGTATATTTAAATATATAATATGGATTTATTGGATATTTATTCCTTATTAAAATGTATTGGATATTTATTCCCTATTAAAATATTTTTACTTATGGGGTCTTTTGAGAGATATATATTTTTAATAAATATTTTTTCATTTTAATTTTTAAAATAATTTTTAATTATTTATAAAATTTGGGTCTTTACACGAAGTTGAGGAATATTTTAGATGTAAACGCTCAAGTGTTTATTTGAATTAGTTATGGTAAGGCCTGAGCTTGCCATGTCATTTAACGCGTAGGACATGAAATGAAAATGCTTGAGCATTATAGAAATACATAATGCTTTAACGTTATGTGTTTCCATAACGCTCGAGCATTATAGAAATACATAACGTTATAAGGTTATGTGTTTCCGTAACACTCAAGTGCTATAGAAATACATAACGATGATAGCGTTATGTGTTTTTATCGCACTCGAGTGTTATAGTAATACATAACACCCGAGCGTTTTGTTTAATATCTACACACAAAACATTATCCTTGAAACCTTATTAAATATTTTCTTACCAAGAAAATATTTCCTTTATTTCCCTATCCCTCCTCATCTTTAATGGTTTTCGGATTCATGTTATATGGGTTAGGAGGTTAACTAGGGATTTGGTGTTAAGGGCTAAGGGCTTAGAGTTAAAGGGATAAAGGGTTTTAGGTGTTTAGCGATTTTAGAGTTAGAGGGCTAAGGAGCTAAGAGGTTTTCGGGTTTAAAAGTGGGGTTAGTGGTTGAATCATTAGAGGTAAACAAGTTAAGGGGTCAAGGTGTTATGGGTCAAGGTGCTTAGAGGTTAAGGGATTTAGTTCATAAAATGGATTTAGGACTCCAGGTTTAGTGGGTTAGGGTTTTAGAGGTTAGACATTAAGGGATTAAGTGTTTGTGGATAAACTAGGCCTTAGGTGTTACGTGTTAAGTGCTTAAACATAAAAGGGTTTAGTGGTTAGGGGCTTTAGGGGTTGAGGGATTGATGGCACCAATTTTAGGGGGTTAGGGTTCAAGAGGTTAAGATTTAAGGGTGAAGGGTTTACATGTTATGAGATTGTAAGAGACTAAGGGATTAGGGGCTTAGTGGTTAAGGACATAAGGGTTAGGGGACTGGTGGTTATTTAAGAGGTCTGGCCTTTAGGAGTTAGTAGATTTACAGGATAAGGGATTTAGGGGTATAGGGTTAGGATTTTAGGGTTGATTTGGTTAAGTGATCCATATCGTGGTTGGCATTTGTTGTCGGATGCTAACTTCAGCATATCCTCAACCAATCATCATTGTTGATACAACTTCGACAAGTTTTGACATGACATGACTTCGACATACTGCGACATGTTCTGCACCTTCGACATGTTCTACAATCTTGCAGTTCGCGACATCGACAAGCAGCGTCGACATGCGACCAACGACTGTCGAACTTCGATAGACTTTCTCTTTGTCTTCTAGTCGACTGTAACGGTTGAATAGTTGAACCGTTCTAACTTATTCTTTGTAATTGAACATAACGGGAAGGCACCCAAGCATCACAGAATAATATATAATCATGTATAACATTGTAGCATACATCAGAATCAATCAACTTTTTATCTCTTTGCAAATAATAGAAGAACATTTCGCATTCCTGCATACTGTCTATGCATATTTGTATTTAGTTGTATTGTGTAATCCTGCTTTTGCTCATTTTGTTTATTAAGATTCCTCCATAAAAAATCCGACTCATTCAGTCGAACTGTTGTCCCCCTCGTGCTTCCTGGACACGGATCATTGGTATCAGAGCGCACTTAGTTTTTCGTGCTTATGTTCTGCGTATACACTTCTCTCGAAGTTACCTGACTTATGCCAGTTCAAACTCACTCGCAATCTTAGCAATCCAAGTAGACGTGATCTCCATAAATGACAGAAGAAACAGACAATATACATGCAGCCAACGAGACAACACAGCTTATTGAGCAAGCTCTGGCTCGACAACAGACTGAAATGCTCACCTAGTTCAATGAGATTCTCTTGCGATTCATTTTGACATCCGGAGGATCCTTGACGAGAATTCACTCCGATAAAATTAGCCCCTTCAAAGTGCAAATGAATTTGGACATATCGAATCATGAAGGAAAGATTGACGTGGAATCCGTCGACAATTAGAATCCTATTACGTTGTAAATCAACTCTCGGAAGATGAAAAGATCACCGTTGCATCCTTAAAGATGTCCACCTCTGTGCACTACTGTTGGGAGAACCTCTTGACAAATATAGAGTAAAGCGGAGACCCCATAGAAACATGGGATAAATTTGTTGAACACATCCGAAATGAATTTTACCCGCAGAAATAGCTCGAGCAACAGTATAAGAAGTGGCAACAGTTAAGGTAATGGAAAGACCAATCAGTACATAGTTACACCGACGAGTTCTACCGACTAATGGTAAGACTTGGCATTCAAGAAGAACAGAAATTGCTTGTTCTGAAGTACGTTAGTGGATTGTCGTAGTACATCCAGCAGGAGATGGAATTTCTAACTATCAATACACTTGCGGATGCTTTCCACTACGCTAACAAACTAGAAACCAAGCTGAAAGGAAAAGAACGTTTCGCGACAAAGCTGACATCAGAAAGACCACCTGACAAGAAGGCACTAGCTGACTTCGACAAGTTTAAATCTTATCAGCCGACACTGCAAAAGCCTAACAGCGGTAAGAAGCCTTTTCATAAAAGGGAACACAACAAACAATCGCCGACTGAAAAATGGTACGATTACCACCACTCATCTTGGCATGATACGTCTGAATGCAAAGCTCGGAAGACATTTCTGATGAAAGTGCCGACCTCCGATGCAATTGACAAGATGGTGGAAGAATCGAATCCAGACGCAATGACCCTTTTGACCTCGACAACTCACACATCCTCGACTATTGTCAACAAAGATTAATGAGAACGCCTGTTCCATACACGGATATGGGTCCAGAGCAACCCATTGCATCTGATTGTGGACAACGGGAGCGAAAAAAACTTCATTTCTAAAGAACTTGTAAAGAAACTAGGTCTTGTTACCACTCTGCATTCTCAGCCTTACAACATCGGTTGGATGAAGGATGGACAAGAAATACGAATCACTCGACAATGCAAACTCGCCTACTTCATAAAGCCTTTTGAAGATGAAGTACTCTGCGACGTGGCACCTCTCTCCGTAGCCGACACCCTGTTTGGGAAATTCTACCTCTGGGATAGGCATGGAAGTTATAAGTCACAGGCTAAGAAGGTGATTGTCAGAATCCGAAATCGATGGTTCAACATACCAGAGCCTCAACCTAAACCAATGGTTGCACTGATATCTGCCAAACAGACAAAGAAGCTCATCAATCATGCTCAGAAGTTCACATTAATCATGATCAAGCCCCAACATTCTAAGAAGATTGCATCGACAAGTCAATGCAATTCTCGACAAAAGCAGCAAGTCGATCATATTCTTGATGAGTACCAGAACCTCTTTCAAGATCCAGACAGAGTACTGCAACATTGTCAGGTAAAACACTCCATTGAACTTGTTCCTGGTTCTTCTTTTCCTAACACATTTCTTTACAGAAGATCCATTCTTGAAAATGAAGAGATTCATAGACAACTCCAAGAATTAATCGACAAAGGACATATTCGCCCCAGCTTCTCACCTTGTGGAAGTCCAGTCGTCCTAGTTCCAAAGAAAGACGGTGCATGTGCATCGACTATAGAGCTCTCAACAAAATATCGCTGAAGAATCGGTACCCTCTACTGCGGATAGGCGAGATTATTGACTATCTGAAAGGTGCTACATTCTTTACTAAGCTCGACCTCAACTCGGGATACCATCAGATTCCAATCGAGCTCTCAGATGTGTGGAAAACTGCTTTCAAGACCAATGAATGATTGTTTGAATGGTTAGTCATGCCTTTTGGCTTAACCAATGCACTTGTGACCTTCATGCGACATATGGATAAGCTTCTTCAACCTTTCATCGGCAAATGGGTTATTGTCTATCTCGACGACATATTTATTTTCTATCGATCATGGGAAGAACATGTCAGACATCTTTGACAAGTCCTTGACACTCTCCAGCAACATCGGCTCTACTTGAACATGGACAAGTGCTCTTTTGCGATGACCAACATCAAATATTTGGGGTATGTAATTGACTCTGCGGGCATTCATGTCAATCCAAACAAAGTACAGATCCTCAAAGATTGTACCATTCCTAGAAGTATTCAAGAACTAAAAAGTTTTCTTGGTTTGGAAAATTTCTATTGACGCTTCATACTCGGCTTCAGTCACATAGCCTGGCCCTTGAATCAGTCGACGAAGGGAAATGGGAAAACTGTCTTTCAATGGACATAAACACATCAAGCATCTTTTGAACAGCTCAAACACAGGCTTTGCACTGCATCAATACTTTTGTTACCTGATTTGCATTAGCCAATTGAGATTGAGATGGACGCATCGGACTATGCCTTGGGCAGACTGATCACTCATTCTGGTCACCTAGTCACTTTTCATTCCGAGACTTTTAACAACATAGTTAGAATATACTCGATGTACGAAAAAGAACTGTATGCCATTCTGCAAGCTCTTAAGCAATGGAGGCATTACATCCTTGGAAAGGAAACGGTCATTCTCATTGATAACAAGCCTCTACAGTTCGCTCCGACACAATCAAAGTTGCAGACGAACCGAAAACTAAAGTGGATTAATTACCTACAACAATTCTAGTTGGTGATTAAGTATCGAAAAGGTAAAGCTAATGCCACTGCAGATTGCCTCAGTCAACCACCCATTATTCTCTTTTTGACAGTGATGAGTATGCAGGGATATGACACGACCACTTGGAAACAATTGTACAAGGACGACAATGACTTCTCGACAGTCTACTAGCAGTTACATACTAACAAGTCGTCAACCTCTGACTCTAACTACTTCCTAAAAGATACCTTTCTATACAAGCTTGGACAACTTTGTGTACCGACCAGTGAGCATCGACAACAACTTATTTGGGACGCGCATGACAACAAGACTCCGGGACAGTTTGGAGTAGCAAAGAAACTTGCTATTCTGCAGAAGTATTTCTTCTGGCCTACACTTAAATCTAATGTCAACAAGTACATTCAATCATGTGTGGTTTGCGCCATTTCTAATCTTCCTAATCAACGACAGGGATTGTATACACCTCTGTCAGTTCCTAGTCAACCATGGGAATCTATTTCTATGAACTACTTGACCGGTTATCCTATTACCAGACATCAGCATGACGCGATATTAGTAGTAGTCGACCGATTTTCGAAGATGGCCATTCTCATACCATGTAAGAAGACCACTTCAGCGCAGCAGACCGCTCAGCTCTTCTTTACACATGTTTGGAAACACTTTGGTTTACCCACAACCATCATTTCCGACCAATATGCTACATTCATCGACATATTTTGGAAGACCCTCTGGCAATAGCTGGACACACGACTCTCATTGTCAACATCTTTCCATCCTCAGACCGACGGATAGACGAAAGTTGTAAATCGCTTGATAGTACAACTCCTTCGCATGTACAATCACCAACATCGACGTACATGGGATGATAGTCTTCCATACATACAACACAACTACAATTGTGCTCAACACATCTCTACAGGCAAGAGTCCCTTTGAAGTATGTTATGGATTTCAACCCTCAGTGCCTATCAACTTGATCAACTCTGCGACACAGCTAAACTCCGACTCAGATCACAGCCAGGGAGAAGTTGACAACGCAGTCAAGTTTCGAGAACACATTTGCGACATTCAGTGACAAGCACAGAATATGTTGCATAGAGAAAACGAGAAAGCTAAGGCCCGACATGACAAGCATCGTATTCCTCTTACTTTCCAAATTGGGAAGGTTTGGCTACATCTAAAGAAGGAGCGCTTCATTGGTCCATTCAAGAAGCTCAAGCCTTTGTGATACAGTCCATACAATATTCTTCGACAAATTGGCGAAAATGCTTTCCACCTCAACATTCCTGCTTTCCTAGGTCTACATCCAATCTTCAATGTGGATCTACATCGACCATACCGTGCACCCTTGTTGGAATAGAATGAATTCTCCATAGCAGCACTCGAAGACATCCATACAGATGTTCAGGATCCTCTTCCTTGCAACACCATTGTCGGACGACGATTACGCCTTACAAGTACGAATACAATTCCCTTGTTTTAGGTTGCCAAAGTTGGTCAGATTCCATATTAAGGAAAGTGGTATTCTGCTACTGAAGTGACTGACAAGTTTCCTCACCTTCACAAGAAAACAATGGGGTCTATTGTTTCTTAAGGGAGGAGGTCTGATCCATATCATGGTTGGCATTTGTTGTCGGATGCTAACTTCGACATATCCTCGACCAGTCATCGTTGTTGATACAACTTCGACAAGTTTCGAAATGACATGAATTTGACATACTGCGAAATGTTCTGCACCTTATACATGTTGTACAATCTTGTAGTTCACGACATCGACAAGTAGCGTCAACATGCGACCAACGATTGTCAAACTTCGACAGACTTTCTCTCTTTCTTCCAGTCGACTATAACGGTTGAATAGTTGAACCGTTCTAACTTATTCTTTGTAACTAAACGTAACGGGAAGGCACCCAAGTGTCTCAGAATTCTATATAAGTATGTATAACATTGTAACATACATCAAAATAAATCAATTTTTGATCTGTTTGCAAGAATAGAAGAACAATTCGCATTCCTACATACTGTCTGTGCGTATTTGTGTTTAGTTGTACTGCATAATCATGCTTTTGCTCATTTTGTTTATTAAGCTTCCGCCATAATTGAGCCAACTCATTCATTTGAACTGTTGTCCCCCTCATGCTTCTTGAACACGACACAGATCATTAAGGGTTAAGTGTCGAGGTGTTAAAGGATTAAAGGCTTGGGCTTTAATGGCTTAGGTATTTAGGGCTTTAGGGATTTGGGCTTTAAGTATTATGGGTTAGGGGTACACTAGGTCTTAGGGGTTAAGGGTTGTCAGATTAAAGGTAAAGTGGTTAAGGGGTTTAATAGTTAGGGGATTTAGTGGTTAATGGATTTATTGCTCTTGGTTTAGGGTGTTAGGGTTTATGAGGTTATGAATTAATGGTGAAGGGTTCAAAGAGTTAAAGTATTATAAGGGGTAAATTAGAGCTTAGAGTCAAATGCACAAGCCTAAGTGAGAATGCCAAAGCCGACAGAGGAGCGATCAATCCCAAGGGAGAGATATCAAGCAAATATAGAGCTCTCATGCAAACAAAGAGTGCACATGCAAATGTAGAGTATACAAGCAAATGCGGTGCACACTGGCACAATGGAGGTCACACATGCAAACATAGTGTGGAGGTAAACAATTATTTTACCTCTATAGGGTAAACTAGAGCTTAGAGGTTAATGGTTACAGGATTAGAGGTAAATAATTAAATGAATTAAGGGGTTTAGGGGTTAAGGGCTTTACGGGTAAAGATATTTAGGGCTATGGAGTTATGGGGTTAGGTTTTAAGAAGTTAGGAATTAGGGGCTTTGGTGAAATAGTGTTAAGAGATGATAAGGGGTCAATGGCTTATAAGGAGTTAAGATATTTGGGTGTTAGAGGATAAGGACTATGAATATGGGAGATAAGGGGTTAATTAAGGGACTAGGGATTTAAGGATTATGACCTTTACAGGTTTATGGATTTAGGGATTGACTATTAGTGGGGTAAGTTATAAAATGTTAGGATTAAGTGTTAAGAGGTTAAAGTGGTAATGTATTATGTGTTAAGGGCTTAGGTTCTTAGGGTTTTAGGGATTTAGGAGGTTTGGGTCTTAATACTTATGGGTTTAGGAATTTAATTTTCTCCCTCTTCATTCCTCTCTCTACCTCCCTAAATTTATGTCTCTTCCCCCCTATCATATCCCCTCTCTCTCTCTCAACCTGTAATGTCCCTTGTTAGGAATTTTATTAAAATTTCAATTTTTCACTTTTTTCCCTAGTTCGACCTTTGACTAGTTTTGATCTCTAGGTCCCAAATTTGCCCCAAATGATTCCAAATCTTCTGAGAAGGTATATGAATGATATTAGAACATAAATATGTGTTCCAATGATGCCTTTGGACCTTTAAAATACTTCTGTAAATCCTCTTTCAATTCTGATCAATGTAGGTAACTTTACTAGTGATTTTCCTTTGACTAGTATTGGTCTCTAGGTCTCAAATTGACTCCAAATGCCTTCAAATCTTCAAGGGAGGTGTATGAATGATATTAGAAATTTAATATGATGTTTATGTATGACATATGGCCACCAAAAGACCTCTTCAAACTCTCTTAAGATTCTGGACCAATTATGCAATTTTACTAGTAATTTGGGGTTCAAATCCCCTTGGGGTAAGTATTGAAAATGGCTTCCCAAATGCCTCCAAACCCACTCAAATTTATGAACAGAGGTATGTAATGTGTTAAGTATGTTATTAAAGTCTCATATGCACCATTAATGGATTATTACAACTGTTCTCACCCTCTCCCATTCAACTGCAAAAATCCCCAATTTGACCCTTGGGGAAATGACACTATTTCACCTCCCAATACAACTAAACTGAGTAAAAATGCTTCAAATGCTCAAGTACAGTACATGAAAATTGTAGAAGACATACATGGTAGTATATTTATCACAAATATATCAGAGAATCATCCATTCATTCGAAATCATCAGCATTACATTGATTCACAACAAGGTAGTGGGGAAATGACACTGTTCTTTCATTAAAATTGAGATTTATACATTTCTACTTGGAATTTCGACATGAAACTTTTTGGAGATGAAGAACAGAGTATTTAATTCATATTACAAAAGAAATGGGGCATTAAAATCTTTCCCAAAGAGTACAATAGCTCACCAAAAATGCCCTCCCTCAAGGATCAAGAATATGCCATCAAAACTGGAAATGGTTGAAGGAGTGAGCTGCAATAGAAGAAACCATGAGCTTCCCTGTAGATTACACCTGCAAATAAAGACTCCATTAAAGATCCAAATGAAAGTTCTGAATGGCCTTTCCATTTACCAACTTGGATGGGAATCTTTCACCCTCGAAATTGGCAAAGGCAAGAAACTAGTCATCCACTAGCTCTCCCTCTTCACAAATGCAATTGCAAATTATACAAATGATCAAAAGCTGGTTTCATTCTTTTTTATTGACATTTATAAAGTTCTAATTTCCTCCATGGGTCGAATTCCTTCCAAGAGACTCATGCCAACTCAAGTTAGGAAGAGATTCCAAAGAACGCCACTTGTACAACAATTCCTAGTCTCCCACTTCCACCAAATCACATGTGGAAGCATCTTAGCTGCCCTAACACCCTTGAGCGCCCTCTTGGAGTCTATTTTTAGCCCTGACATGTCATATATGTCATATGTCAGCCTTCAGGTCTTATTTGTGTCATAGGCGTCATAGCATCTTCATTATTGTTGTCATAGAGCTAGGGAATCTAGCCCAAGTGTCTCACTAGCTCCAAATTGCCTCTTTCTCTTACATGGGAGTTACTCTTCCTCTATATTTCGACCTTGGATGATTCATGCCATGAATAATACCTTTTGGACTCCCCCAAGTATGTTACCATTCACCTTGAATTCGAATTGGTGAGAGAATGATGCCAAGTGTAGTGGGGAAATCTAGCCATATGTGGGTCCCACTTCCTCCATGTGTCTTCATGATCAAATTCCACTTTGATTTTCACTTGTATATATTTATTTATCTCCTTTACTAAAATTTTATTCCATTCTAATGTTCAAACATCATTTATTATCCCCATTATTCCAAATCCCAAAGCGTCCACCCAAAACATAGGAAACTAGTAATTTTCCTCCTTGGCAATTATTTGACCTTTAGCATCAATTTGACAAACTCTAATGAATAGGGCCAATGTTATTAGGCCATTTTGACCCAATGCCAAATTTGGGACATGACACAACCTCCTTATATCCATTCAAAACTTAACACATAGTTTATATGGCTTATAATGCTAAAGTGTTTTGTAACTCATTATTGCTTGAGAGTGATGTAACAAAAATGCGAGAGAGTTTTGGAGAAACAAAACGCTATAGCGTTTTTGTTGACACCAAGCGCGGGAATACAAATTTGAATTTAAACATAACGCGCGAGCATTCCTTAGTTCTTAAAAGAATCCTTCTCATGTGCCCGTATGTCATCCAAAATCCTATGTAGTTGGTTCAGAGTTACCAACCTTATGCTATGGAATATGGTAAACCATAGCTAATTGGGCATTTCCTCCATTTTCTCAATATGTATGTCTTCCACCACTCTTTACAGCAAGACAAACAACCATTTCTGATGAAATTTTAAATATAGATAACATTTTTTATGTATATTCCAAATATGTAATTTTTTAAAAAATATTCAAAATATTTAATTTTCTTAAAACTATTCCAAATATGTAAATTTTTTTTAAAATATTTTTTTTTTCTATTTTTTCCTAATTTTTCCTAATTTTCTTGTATCATCAATCCTTAATTCAAAAAATATGTTGTTAGTATTTCTTCCGTAAATTTTTCATTTCATAACCATTTACAAAAAATTGTATGCTACACTAGTAGACATCGACCTCTACATTCTATAAAAAACCCATGTCAGAACCATTTGATTAAGACCTTCAAATGTTGCACCCACACTTGACGTATTGTTCTATAGGTTTGATCACTTAGATAATTATAAAAATTAAACATTTAATTTTGGAAAAATAGTTCTTCACTAGTGCTACTTGTTATCTACATGTCTACCAATTTTTGTAGCATGAAATCGTCATTTAGGCACTCAAAGGATACACCCACAAATACATATACCTTATCATTTGCCAAAAAAATAAAAAGTGACTATTAGAAAAAATGAAATTTGACATAGTTATGTAAATTTTCAATACATAAAATTTATATATATTAGGAAACATGATTCGATTTCCTACATTTCATATTTTTTACTCAATGGAAGATGCCTTGTGTAAGTATCTCAAAAAATCTAAGTAAGTTGAGGGATGCCTGATTTTTAAATTTTGTATTGCATCTAATGTGCCAAAAGTGACTCTCATTAGCTTGCACTCACCCATTTATATATTATAAGTGATTTGATATTGATGTTGTATAAATTGTTTGTATTTCTTTCAAATTCTCTTCGATAATGATTTTTTATTATTATTTTATAGCAGTGAAGTGTTAAGTTAATGCAAGTGTTTGAAGAAGTCCCAAAGACAAGTACAAAAAGTGTGTATTAAAAAAACCCAAAGTCAGAAAGGAAGCATCAATGAAAGGTATGAATAAATAATGTACATACAGTATATTTTACATTGAAAAAATAGATCAAAGATATACATGTGTAATGTGAGAAGCACAAAGCTAATGCATAGTTTTGGATTAGATAAAGACATTTTCATAGAGTAGATGTGACGTAGGGGCATCCCTAGAGTAATGAATTCAACGAGCATGCTAAATGAATGTCGTAATACACTATAATACAAGTGATCACAATGCATATGGGTGAAACATTCAAAGAAAATAATGTGTCGAATGCTAAAATCACTAAGAGCACAAATGGACACGACAAGAAACATGTAGAGTGAGAGTGTGTGGAAGAAATGTGCATCAAAAGAGAGTGCATAAAGTATGACTCAGGTGCATGTGGGTAAATCCATGCAGGGTAGTGAGCATGTCTATAACAACCCCAATATCTATAAATGCGGAAAAAAATTAAAAACTTTAAAAAATTTCTCTACTACTAAAGATAACTGATATTTAGTGTAGTTTTCTTCTACATTAAAGAGATCCCCTCTTAACGTACTTTGATCTTTCACTTACTTCCATGCATTTATCTCTCATAAACATATTTCTATCGAAGAATTTAATAACCATAACTTACTCTCTAAGAAAAGTCTTGAAATCTTTATGAACTCATCCCAACATAATAACTCGTTGAAATATTTTTAAATAAGAGTTTCTTGTTATAAATTACAATAATTCCCAATACACAACTTAGGATTCCCAATACACAACTTAGGGGAACTCTTTTCAAGGTTAAATAATCCAACTTGATATTATTTTCTAATTATTTGGAATGTAGACAACATTTATAATCAACTTTAAGAAGAAATAGTTATTTCATATTTCCTTTCTATATTTTAGAATATTTTCCACACATAACCACAACATATATGTCTATATATATAAATAATTATCACACCTTTCAATCTTCCCAACAATATATACTTAATACCCCTCTTTCTGGAAGGGCACTGAAGTTCTAATTTCTTTCTTTAAAATCAACTTTTGTACTCATCTCCTACAGAGTTGTCTTTTTTCTTCTCATAATTAATTCAATAATAAATAAGTATCAATATGTTTTAGCAAAACTTTTCTATTTTGTTTCATTAAATGCTAATTTTCTGCATAAATTTTAGTAATTTGGAAATATCTAGCAACATAGTAATATGAATTTATTTTATCAAAAGAAATTAAGCAATTTTCTATTTTAGGTAATTTTTAATAACATTCATTGCACATACATATAGTTATTAACAACAAACATATAAGTGTAGATTCCTGCATAACATTCAGTATATTAGAATATAATGTTTTTTCCTAAACTACTAGTAGAATACCTGTTACCGTAGGTTGCATCACACCCCTTAGTTCTGGAAGCTCTTTTGGACTAGTACTTAGCAACCAAACAGATGAACCACCCTGCCAACTAGCTCTTATCATGCTAGCCATAGGAAACCAATGGGTTTCCTATCCCCCAAGCCCACAGCCAGTAATCCTGATAGCAACTTTCCTTTCTTCAACAATGCAGTCTTTCATATGGATTTTTTCCACCTCCTCCTTCAGTTGCCAAAAATATCATAGTTCTCCCCCTCCTCAGCCTTCCTCCTTTTCATATCCATACTAAGTCTCCTCCCTCAAAAATAAAACCAAACCCCCCTAAATACCATTTCATCCTCCTTCCTTCGTTCCTACTCCACCGCCTTCCACTCATTAATGCCATTACATTTTTCAAGATAAGATATTAATAAAATATGTTTATTAAATTCCCCATGTCCCTTGGGTAGTCACTTGGTTGAATGTCCTTTATGTAAGAAATCATGACTTATTTATTTTAACTCCCGAGACAAGTTTTGATAATATAAAATTCATTTAATTGTTGTTATTTAAATGTTTTTAACATATCAAGACAATAAGTTTAAGCTTAGTTCAAATAACGAGGAGGATATGTCTTAACTATTGTAAATTACAATTAGATTCGATAGAGATGTATTGGGTTAAGAATTAAAGTTTAATAATCATAAGCTGTTTCACATATTATTATTTAATTATACACTCCCTTCCAAATATTTACATGCAATCATAATAATATTATTCCATCCTACACACAAAGCAATGTACATAATTTAGTAACTGACAAAACATATAGGAACATATAATGGACTTTATTGTTTGTTTAATAATAATAATAATATTAATAATAATTATCTTATAACACTATGACCTTTAAAGGTTATAAACATAACATTAATTACTTCTAACCAACATAATTTGATTATTCAAAGAGGAGGAGAGTTATGCTAGACCAAACAATGCTAATTGTGTAAACTAAACAACGACTATGTTAAATACAACACTATCCCCAACGAAACAGAAATGATGTTAAGCACAACAACTATTTCCAACAATTAGTTACTAATGCATGTAATTGACAACTAATTGATTGATCCATTTATGCATATTTACATGATTAACAATCATCATTGGGGCCTCACTAATTCACGACTGACTCTTATCTAGAATGCAATCACAACCAATAGTTATCACATTAATACTAGTGTACATGTACAAGGTGTGCATCAATGGCCAGCGTATGCATAGATTGTACTCATGCTATAAGAAAACATCATTTCTCCTATGCATATATACTAAGTGACGAAATAATAATCCTTCATGCAGAGTGAGAAACCATACATAAAAGACATGACAATCACACACACACACACATATATATATAACCAAATCAACATATATCCAACATAATCATTTAAGCATTATCAATCATTAATCTAACCAATTGAATTATATCATCATTATATTTTCGTTTCACAATATCAATAAATTAATTATTCTCAAGGAAGGGACACCTACT
The DNA here is from genome assembly GCA_027924585.1 of Larix kaempferi. Taxonomy (NCBI): domain Eukaryota; kingdom Viridiplantae; phylum Streptophyta; class Pinopsida; order Pinales; family Pinaceae; genus Larix; species Larix kaempferi. Next base: position 9,865,476 of record BSBM01000314.1, read on the forward strand.
ACTACTAAGTCAGGTTCAAGGGATACCCAACCCTCAATAGTACTTACTAAAATATCCTCCCATCCTAACCTACGTCCACATGCTCTCTATCCTTCATCTGCTAGTACAAAAGTGGGTGCCAGCTATACTGACTTGACCACATAGAACTTGAGAGTGATAACGTCGGCTAATTAGTGGACCTAGCCTCTCCTAGCAAGCATCTGACCATCATCATCACAACAACTTGGGGAGCGTGTCTCAACACGACCCTCCCACGACCCCGGGTATCATAGAAACATAGGGTGGGAAATACATCCATCCCTCCCAACATGCTGGGTCTACACCCTTATCAAATCATACTTTGTTGCTATCAAGATTATTGGACCGTGTCATCATATCATCAATTTTGGTTGCTAAGGTTTACTGCATGGACAAGTTCTCATCCCATATATCAGATCAAGTATCCGGCTATCCCTTGTCTCCTGTAGGTTAGTATTATGCAAAATACACATTTTATAACAAGCATTTCCATTTGATCACGAATTGATCCATATCATCAACATCATTTTATTTCACGTCTCAATTTTAACTCATCACGGGTATGCATGATGCATAAAAATTCAATCAATTTCATCATAGGATAACATCCACATACAACATCATATATTTCACATTCCATCAATGAAAACGTTAAAACATATATTGTCATCTTAAAAACAATGAATCTCATGATAATCATAACCTGTTAACCATATGAACATAGTAACATCATAATATTGTAACATCATAGTCATAGTGACAACATAACATAGTAATGACATAAACATGGTAGCAACATATAATCGAGTCTATTTTGTCATAAGTGTAGTTTAATTAGTCTAGCTGAGTCCAACAGATAATAAGAAAATAAAGTACAATATGTCTCACGGATAAAGCTATCTAGTCGAAATATGGGGCATTACATACACCCACCCTTCGAGAAACTTTGTCCGGAAGTTATGGTCGTAATAGTGAGGGAAAACCTCAAAACATGGTCTATACATCCTCCTAGGCAGTAGATCCTAGGCTATACTTCTCCTACCGATCTTTAACTTGACCAACATGTCAATGTTGTGTTGCAATTTTACTTCTTTTACCCCATGATATGTGTTCTAATAATTAAAGAAATATTTAGATTAAGCTTTCTTTAGAATCTATATAAAAATGCTTAAAGGTTGTAATCAAGTGCTATCCACCATAGCATCATAAACTATGATTACGTTAGCCATAATAAGAAATTTGTTTCCATGATAACCAAAAGTACCATAACAATTTATTAAATTAGGAGAACTATTATTGTTTACAAGGTTTTGGTGACTATATCTTATCAGAATGAAATTGTTACCAAGTTCGTTTATTGTTCTCTCCTTTTATATGTGATATAATTAGAAGGGGAACCATTACTTCCAATAAATTTATAGCTAAATTGTTCTTACTCACAGCTAAATTGTTCTTACTCACACAACGTAAAGGAATTTACTAGTATCTATCATACTATAAACTTGCATTATTATTTCACTTAACCTCATTGGGATTTCATGCATGTTCATTCAGGGTAAATTTATTAATTACTTAATAATTTACATCCTTTTATATCTCAGTGCATGTTCATTTTGTAATTATTAAATCCTATCTAATTCTCAATAATATTTTCCCCAAATCATGACAATTTAACATAAACAAGACTAGAAACATATAACCCCTACCCCTTTCTCGCACATACTTAGTTCCTTCAATCTCTTTCCACTTACTATTATGAAACACGACTAACTGCACACAATGTGGCAGAATACATTATACTGATTAATTAGTACTACCAAGCATCAATCCCCAACACTTGTGCACATATATTTATTTACCAATTTGATGCCTAGATTCAACTATGTTAGCTCACCTATGGTGTTGGTCAATGCAATAGACTATTTAACATCTTCTCATAGATGAAGGTATTATAAGGAATAATGCCACCTATCAGTTAATGTAGGTTATGGGTTCATCGTATAGCCTTTCCTTACAACATCCTATTAATACTTCCTAGAACGAAACGCTTAAACAAAACAATAATTACAATACCATAAAATACATGCTTTCATACAAATCATAATGAGGTAAAAACCTAACCTATTCCTAATGCTAACTATGGAAGGATCAACACTATACCCTTAATAGATTGAGGCTCATACTTATGCCTATACCTAAGTACAAAGATAACTCAACTGCTAAGTTACTTTTCCCAACAAACCCATAATGATCAACACATCATGCCCAAATCCCACAATCTTGGTAGTGTCTCATTGGGAAATATTAATTCGTCATTGACCCTCCTTTCTCTATCACTCAAGTATCACCCTATAACAACCAATGATCTTTCACGTCAATATGAAGTCTTTAGGACATACCAACTTCCTCATCAAGTTGTCTTCAAGGTAGCAAGGAAATAACAACTTCACTAATTTAATGTAATTTTATAAACAATAATACGGTATCATGTTATACTTGTACCGACCATTTTCCATATTTCAAAAGACAAATCTTTCTCTATATGTATGATTAATCCTTGTAATTGTCATTTCTAATATGGTTATGTGTTACAAATTTCTTCCTTTACATCTATTTATATACATGCAGAATTAAAATCTAGATATGCATATACTTATACTTATGTGTACGGAACAACTTTCATCATGAAACAATAGATTGTCAAGATTAGCGTGTTAATCTCTATGGTCGCTTTCATTAAATGATTTTTCATGTGTCGAAATTGGTGTCTTAACGTTTAGCTCGTCACTATGATCTCAACGATGTCTTGTTTTTAATATTTCGTATCCATCTTGTCTTCTCGGCTATAAGTCGAAGTTTCATCAAAAGGGCATTTTTGTGCCTTTGTTACTTTAAAATTAGGGTTAAGCATTAATTCACGAAATTATTTAATTTAAAACACTAACTTTACTGTTTAAATGTAACATTTACATCTAACATCTAATGTTACACAATGACAAAATTTGAACATTGTAATTTGAATATATAATGCACTATAATTTGGGCTATCTAACTTCAAACTAACTTCATAAACATGAGGTTTAGAATTTATTTAAGCATCAATTAACCCTAATTTAACATTTGATATAAGGATATATATTTAAACCATAAATATTCGTCTATATTCACATGGTTCACATAATATTCACATAATTAATAAATATTTAGACAATAACTATTCACTTTTTTTTTTTAACATCTTTGATGTTCCAAAATTTTACTCTAGTTCACTTATAATTAATTAAATTATATATCTACATTTATACATCTTTCTTTCTTATTCACTATTATATATCTATACATTACACATTTCTTATACATTCTAGAGTGTTATCCATAACAATTTACACATTTATTCATATTTTCTTGCTTCTTATTCCTCCACACTATTTATTATTATTTTTATACCCTATTTACTTCCATATTATACATATAAAGAGAGAGAGTTTAGCTTATAATATACTTTTGTTAACCACATAGTTACAACTATTGTTTTCCAATTTCATTATAACTTATTACTTTACCACTTTACCACATTCATATTAACATTACTAATCTCTTTATTACTTTGACTATCGTGCATGACCACCCACACATAATTAATTTAGTGTTTCATACTTTTAACTCATATAACATTTTTTTTTCCATATATATAAATTATTTATTATTTAAAAAAATATCTATCATTATTAACTTAATATAATATAATATAATATAATATAAATAAACTTTTTAAAACTTTTATATATATATATATATATATAGACATGACATAGTAAACCAAAATCATTGGGCATATGCTTTAGGATTATTCAATCAGCAATAACAAAACAAAACAAAATCCATCATTTAATATCAATCTTTAATTATTATTGTATTGATGGCATGCTTTTGAAAGGACATTATCTCATTTTCAATATAAAAGTTTTCACTTTTTTCAAATTTCTATATCACATTATATTTTAGGAGCTCACATAAACAAACATGATGTGTTTTAAATTGAATCCTATTAATAATTTTTTTTTAAAATAACCCATGCAATTGGCATTAGAATTGAAATTGAATTCAATAATAAATATGACATGTTGTAGGTCTAGTAATAAATTGTAATGATATCCATTGTTTTCACCTAAATCAATCTAGATGATTATCATTTTTTCTTTTTTCTTTTTATTTGACGAAATTATTGGCACAATTTAAAAAAAAAAACTTTTAAACGTTTGTAAACTTTTGAGGACTTTCTGGTATAATTGGACAGCACTCTTGGTGATTTAGATAAACGTAAATATTATAAAAAGATATATAATATAAAATATATTAAAACCTAGTTTTAAAATATTTTTAAAGAAATTAAATGGTACTTATTACCGAGTTATAAGATCAAAAGGAGAGCAGACTGACTTCCCCACCACGATATACATGACTGACTTCCCACGATATGCATGCCTTTGATTTTTAGAGATAATAAATAAGTGCTTGACATTGCCGAGAACTCCAGGTTAATTCAAATAGGGTGCAGGTCATAAGTTTTATAAGTCTTAATACATATAATAAATTTACTATTCTAAAATGTAAATCATCTTAATAACAACTACCCAAATTCATAACACTATCCAATTCCATAGCAGCCGGCAAAACTCATCCTGATTTAAAATGGTAAATTATGAAAGATTCTGCCTTTTTCTTAGCTTCTAAGTTTGAAAGGTTTCGTGATAGTGTTACCCATTGGAATTGGACTCAATGGTATAAATACGTACGATCTCTTCTAAATATAAAATAACTTTTAAAACATTTATCTCGATCTCTTTTTAAATATAAAATAACTTTTAAAACATTTATCAACCAAATATATTAGAAAGGTTGATTGGAAAAGGCTTATTACAACAGATCTACCACTGAAGGTGTATATGTCAAGACTTAACTGGTTAATCACTTTGCCCATACCGTACACTATATGGTGATATTTGATATATATATATATAATTTCATTTACTCCTCTCTTTTCTTTTTTTAAATTTGTCTCTCCGTCTAAGATTACGCAATTTTAATGTGATTAAGACTCTTGCTGAAACCGGCCTGGTATTGTATGCATGCTTTTTAATTACTTGGCAGAGAGTTGCTGAGCTAAAATTTTACAGCTATGTTTTGTTATATATATATATATATATATATATATAATTAAAAGATCAAGTTTACACATACTTAAAGGCCATGTAATAACCTTTCAAGATCCTTTTAATAAAATAACAATAACCCATACCTACTTCAAAATATTTTGTAGGTAAATCGAGCGAATAGCTTTTGAGTATATAAATAATTAAATCCACATATATTTTATATACTAACTACACTAGCATTGGCCTATTTGGGGACAAAAATGAACACCACTATGAGAAGAGGAAAGTTAGAAGGAAGCAAAATATAAGCAGAGACACTACTTAGGTGAATTAACTAATTTAACGCAAATATACATTAAGGAATAAATGTCACTGTCATTCAATTATTCGATTAATGAAAATGCACGACATAATCCAAGGGCAAATAATTCATTGACCAATAAAGTATCAACTAAGTGTAGCACCAAATTGCAAATAGATATAGCAAGTAGATATGCAAATATCACTCATCAAATAATAGTAGCCCTATTCAATATTTTATCAACATCAACATATAATAAATCCGAGTTGATTGATTTTATAGCAAAGGTAGAGAGTGAGCAAAAAGCTGCGATAACCAGTTCAAGTAGCTGAAGTAAATACTGGAAACCATCAATTTGATTTGGCATAAAATCTTTAAAAATGAAGCTTTAAAACCAAACAGAAATAACTTAGGATCTTGCAAATGTAAATAGTAGTACATAAATATTTCTAGGTTGAGTCTATGTTGCCAACTACCACAAAAATGCATTAATAGTGCATACAACATATCCCAACTGGTCCACAGAGTTTTGTTTATTGGTTGCAAGAACCGATCAACATATCTCGGCTGGTCCACAGAGCTTGTCGACTTACATTACAAAATTTTCGGCTGGAGGGCCTAGTCGATAGGTCGACCTCTTCTACTTCAAAATATTTGTTTTTGGCAAAGAAAGAAGTAGATGTGAAATAACTGAACAAAAGATGGATAACTGTGCAAAATTGATAAATGTAGTTGTTATTGTTTATTTATGACTGGAACTGGCCGCTACTTCTTGTTGTGCACAGACCTGAACAATTGTTTCAACCGAGATAGATAGATGGTGGTGGAATTTTTCCCAATGGCGCAGTGAGTTTTGTATGTCAATCGTAAGCGTTGTGAGGCTTGATAACTTAGTCATCTTTTCCTCTGTTGTCTTTCTCTGCAGATGAATTAAGTCTGGACCAAATAGCTCAATTTTTAGATTGGCAGCTGTAAGCAGTGTTTGGATATGTGGTTGAAGTTGTTCCACTTTGAAGAGGTTGTTTCGGGCTTGGCTCAACCATTGCTCTTCACTTTTTTCTAATTTCTCCAATTTGCTATTTTCTATAAGAATTTGATCTTCGATGGTTCTGCTCATGGTGTCATCAGCTGCTCGACGTTGCTGATGAAGTTTATCAATCAAGTCACTTGTATTCCGCATTTCTGTGAATACATTGCCATAGTGTTTGTACCAATTTCGGAGAACATCAATGACAATTTCTGCTTGGTTATTATATTGGTTGAGTTGATCATATGCTGAATTAAATGCTTCATATTGTGCCGACAACAGGGCTATTGTTATTGTGACCTGTTCCTGTCAGTCCCTGATGAGTTCTTCTCGCAATCTTGACACGACTGTTTGGAATAACTGAAGAGCTTTATCAAGTGTGCTAGTCGTGTCGGAGCTGGCTGGAAGAGAAACGACTTCTTGTGCTAAGTTCTGACACTTAGCCAAAAATACATTTTGGTCCTCTTGTAATTGGTGTATGCAGTCTTCGGTTTCTAGTCATCGATGCCGTTGCTCACAATTA